>CAWUFW010013759.1:0-454287 GCA_963921515.1 Calotriton arnoldi
TTTTTTAATTGATCTTTATTATTTCATTTTACATATAAATTACTTCCCTCCCCTCCCTTCCCCACCCCTCCTCCCCACTCAGACATTACATTACATTATATTACATAAATCAGAAATATTGAAATATCACATACTAGATTCGTCTAGCGCAGCTAATTTCGTCAAAGCAATTAATTATATATAAAACCAGATCATTTCCTGGTACATTTTGTTATTTGTACAACCGAGACCGTCAGGAGTCTAGCCTGCACTCTCTTGGCTTTGCATCCACTGCAACAGGGGATCCCAAATTTCCAGCCCCTTTTTCCGCTTATTTCGTCCCTTCCTTCTATATATAGCTACCTCTAAGCTGCACGACGCCAGCAATCGCGCACGCCATTGTTGGAATACGGGCGGCTTCGGATCTAGCCAAGCGGAAGCTATACATATTCTAAACACCGCCATTGACATAAATATCAGTCCTTGTATGTTATTTGATCGAGTATCTCCATCTATACCCAGCATTATTTCTCCCGTTGTAATTTCTATTCTTACATTAAAGATTTCAGATAAAAAATCAGATATGTCCCTTATCAACTCTTGTAGTACGTCACATGTTGCAAATATATGTATAATGTCGGCTTCGTATAAGGCACACCGTGGACATTCTGTTCCCTTACCAGATCCCCACTTAGCTATCCTACTTGGTGTATAATACACTTGGAAAAACGTCTTGTAATATTGAGCTTGTAATCTAGCAAACATTAATATAGACTGAGATAATTCATACGATCTAAGACATGTTTCTGCCGTTATCCCCAATTTATCCTGCCATTTTAACGAAAATGTATTCATATCATCTGGGAGTACGGCGATCATGCTATCATAGATTTCTCCGATCTTTCCTGATTTATTCTTGTTTATAATTTCAATGGTTTGGATTTTCTGGAATTTAGATTTACCCCCCCTTTCTTTGTTAAAAAATCCCTAATTTGAAGGAATTTAAAAAAATCCCTATAGTCTAGCATATAATCACTTCTTAATTCTTCGAATGATTTTAGCCCAGCAGTAGAATAAAAACATCCTAATTGAGTGATCCCTTCATTTAACCATCTATTCATACATATATCATTGAATATCTCCGGGAGATTATTGTTTTTAGATAGTACTGTATAACAAGAAAGCCTTCCAATTCCCAGAAGTTTACGCACATTATTCCAGGCTTTATGTATACCCACCAGGGTTTTGAAGCGTACTTTCTTGAAGTAACAGTCATATGCATGTCGCCATAGGTACCCACTAGCTTCATTACCCAAAATAAGTTCTTGTGGTGTTGGTATATCCCAGCTTGACCTATTGCCTCTGCTTAAAGTCAATAGTACGTTACAGTACTTCAGAATCGTGGCCCACCAATACAGTTTAAAATTGGGGAGGGCTAGGCCACCTCTATCTTTCGGGAGGAAATGTATCTAAGTGCCCTACGAGGTCTTTTATATCCCCATATAAACCGAGAAAACATATTATCTATAACTTTAAACAATTGAGGTGTAAACTCCAAACATATTGCCCTAAAAAAGTACAGAAATTTCGGAAAAAAAGCATTTTGATCACATTACACCTACCCCCGATAGATAGGTGCAGGTTATTTATTCTGTTAAGATCTTTTTCGGTTTGTTGTATTAGTGGGTCCAGATTAGCCTTCACCAAACTATCCAGATTAGCCGTTATGTTGACACCCAGGTATATGGCTTTCTCCACTACACGATCATCCCTCATCGTAAGTTTATTATTAAGAACTATCTGGGTTTTATCCTGATTCAGCTTATACCCGGATACTTTTCCAAAGATTTTAGCCTCCTCTTCTATTGTTTTTATTGCGGCGCCTGGATCACTCGTGACCAGCGCAATGTCATCCGCATAGGCCAATGTTTTTGTGTCCCAGATTTGCGCCCATATTGGTGGGATTAACGGATTATTTTCGAGCCTACGGATAAAGGGGTCAATAAATATCGCGAATAATAGGGGGAGCATGGGCATCCCTGTCTTGTCCCTCTGGTTACATCTATCTTCTCTGAGACTGCCCCATTCACCATCACTACCGCTTCTGGTGCCGTATATAGCATTCGAGTTGCTCTAATAAAAGGCTCCCCTATACCGCTTCTTGACATCGCTGTCCACAGGTATTTCCAGGAGACCCTATCGAAGGCTTTCTCAGCATCCAGTAATATGAGTGCCATAGGGTCTCCTGCCACCTCAGTAATGTCAAAAAGTGTGATCACTCTTTGTACGTGGTCGGTAGTAGATCTCCCGGGATAAACCCATGCTGGCGACTCGATACAATTTTATGAATAATTAGCGCCAACCGGCTAGCTAAAAGTTTCGCATATATTTTTGAATCACTGTTTATTAAGGTGATGGGTCGATATGAACCAAGTTCTGTAGCGTCTTTGTTTTTTTATTTTTATTTTTTAAACTATAATTTTAGCTCGAGCCCATGATCCCGGAGGACGCCCACCCTGGAAAATATGTACAAATAGGTCACTTAAGATCCTCTTTAGTGGTTTGTAAAAATTAGCATAAAACTCTGAGGGTATCCCATCCAGCCCAGCTGCCTTCCCCTTAGCTAGACTGTTTATCGACAGTAAAATTTCTTCCCACTGTGGCGTTTCATCCAGACTGTCTTGATCCTCTTGTGACAATCTTAATGTTGGAATCTGATCTAAATATTCCTCAATCTTATCCTGCCGTATACTGGTCTCTTCATATAGCTCTTGGTAATATCTTTGAAAATGCAGCTCTTATCTCCTTAGGATCATTCTTACGACCGTATTTTGGATCCTTAATCTCCCTTATTATGTTGGCTGTGTTTTGTTGCCTAGTTCGAACTGCCAATTGGTGACCAACTCTGCTCGCTCAGCTCATATGAATTCTCTCTATTCATTGTTGCCTTGCACATCGCTTTTTCTGTAAAGATATCAATAATAGTGTTTTTAGCAATTGCCACCAATCTTAATTCCCTTTCAATTTCCTGACCTTCTTGTACCGCCCTTATCAGTCCCTCCTCTGGCTAAGGCCAGATTTTTTTGCAATATCCCCAATTTCTGTTTAGCTTCTTTTATTAAAGTTTAATGAGAATCACAATGTCTCCCCTCTTATTCCTGCTTTTAGGGGCGTCCCAGACTATCTCAATTGAAGTACTACCCAGGTTAACCTCTAAAAATTCAGGTATTCATTTGTTCATGTGTTGGCAATATTCTTTGTTTAGAAGCAAAGTTCTCTCAAAAGTCCAAATATTCGAGTCGATTGTTCATTCCTCCACTGTCTATGCTCATAATTAGGGGTTGTGGTCCGATAAGACCTGTGGTAATTTATCTATTGAGCAGCTAGAAATTATAGCACTAGACGTAAATATGTAGTCTAGTCTAGCGAATTTTACATGAGGGTTAGAGAAACGTAAATCCTGGATCATTTGGATGTTTTGTCTGCCAGCAGTCACTCAAGCCATGTGTTAAACATAAATCTTTGAGGGCCAGAAATACCTTTGGCTTCCTCCCCTTATATGTAAACCCAGAATCTAATGACCAATCATAGGGGAGGTTCAGGTTATAATCGCCACACCAATCGTGGGAGTGGCCAATGGACCAATTCATTAGTGAATAAATTCTAATACAGACGGGTCATCAGTGATATTTCCATATATTGTGCATATAGTTAATTTTCTATCATTATTGTATTGACATTCCGTAATTGCCCATCGCCCATATTTGTCGGCCACTGATCTAGTAAATTGTATCCCACTCCCCTTTGCCAAAATGGCAACCCCCCTTGTCCTCGTGCCCTGCGTTGTTGCTATAATCAGTCGATACCCTAGGGTTTTAAGAAGATGCCATTGTGATCCCTCGATATGTGTCTCTTGAAGACAAATGATATTAGCCCCTATTGCTTGTAGACCCACCACCACCCTTTGTCTTTTTTTTCAGGTCATTAAGACCGCAGATATTGATAGAAAGGATTTTTAGCTTAGCCATTGAATATTATATATACTTTTTTTGCGCCATGATTCACCTATCCTGATTACATACTTTATATCTGTTGAATGTCTGAGCTCTCTCTTCCCCACCCCCTTCCATCCCCCCACCCCCCTCCCCCACCCATCTTAGGGCAATCAGGCTCAATCCTGAGCCTGTGTGATAGGGTCTGGATCGTCCTCACCCACACTCACTCCCATCCCCCGCTACCTTCCCCTGTGCTCAAAATCACGAACAAAAAGAAGAACCCATCCTTGTGTATACAGAGAAATAAAGCCTATTTTACCACACCCCCATATTTTTTTCCCCAGCTTCCGGGTATCAGCAATGTTGCCATCATCCACCCCTAAAGAGGGGGAATTTTTTTTTATTTTTTATTTTTTTTATTTTTTACTATACATATACTTTCCAGCTCCTAGCTTCCTTATAATCTTAGTATGGATCAGTTGTTTGGTTTATTTAGTTTCGGCAGTCCTATTTTTGTCCCTGTTGTAATCTCCTCTAGTAGTTTCTGGGCTTGTATTTCAGATGAAAAATAGTAGTTCTGCCCTTGAGAAACAACTTTTAGTTTAGCCGGATTCTGTAAAAAGGCTGACGCTCCGGCTTTTTGAAATGGAGTTATGAGCTGCCTGAGTCTCCATCTTCTTTCCACAGTGGCGTGTGCAAAGTCTGGCTTGGCAAAATAAGAGAAGCTCTCCACTTCCTCTTCATATTTGGTCTGGCCAGGTCATACACGGCCTGTCGGACGAAAAGTTCCCAAAGTATATTAAAATCACACGAGGATACGCTTGTGTATTTGTAGGGCGCTTAGAGATTGACAAAGGAAATCTATGCACCCGTTGAATTTCCTTATCCCACTCCCAATGTGCTAATTCTGGTAAGGAATTTTTCAGTAGGGTTATTGTAAACTTCCTAATATCATTGCCTTCGCTATTTTCTGGTATTCCCAGTAGCCTCAGGGTTATTGCGGCGCTGGCGATTTTCTGCCTCCTCCAGTTTCCACATTACGTCCTTTAGCATGTTATCTTGTGAGGATGCCTGTTCCTTCAGTGTATCCACAGAATTTTCTAAATCCTCTGTGCGTTTTTCCACCATGCTAAATCTCTCTGCGATCTCCGTACAAGTTTTCCCAACTTTGCGCATAGTGCCTTGTAGCTTCTTTGAGGCTAGCCGTGCTTGACGGTTTTCAGTTTTAACCTCATCCTGGAATGACCTCCAAGATTGGAAGATCATCGATAGGGAGGGCTCTGTGGCTTTCGTCATAGTTTTCCTGCACCATCTGGCCAGTTTGCTGTTCTCTAGCGAGTTTCCCTACCTCTTTCGGACTGTTAGAAGATAGCAGTTGCGTTGCTGAATAGTCCCATCCAAGCTCTCCTTCTTCTTCTCCTAGCGTTTTCTTGTGATTGTTCCTTTTGCCTTCCGACACGCGTTTAGTTCTCTTGGGTATCCTTTTCTCGCCTTGCTGGCTGTGATAACTCGTGGATGAGTCCGCGCATTCCACATCTTCACTACTACTAGAGAATCCAATATCTGAATCCGCTGATTCTTAATTTAGGGAGTAGAATTTTTCAATGGAGTCCGGGGAAAGATATCCCGCCTCTAGGCTCCTTTTCTGGATGGCCCCTTCATCGCAAGTTTGTTGTTGTAGTTGTTGTGGTTGTTCGGGCATGTTTCCCCACTCTGTGGTCTTACTGGTCTTTCCGATTGCTTTAGGGGTACTATCCTTGTCTGGAATTTCTCCTTTGGCATTATCCTCCCTTTGGGGGCCCCTGTGGGGTTCCTCAGGTGAGCCAAGTACTGTTTTCTCACTGCACGACCCCCAGGAGGACCTTCCCTCCTCTACCAGTCCCTGTGTCATGTCTAATAGGGTGTTCTGGGGATATTCTGTGTTTATTAATTCCTGACTGCCCTCTTCAGGCGATTTATTCTGTGCCCCCACCTCTTTCTCTTTCTCACTGTCTATGGGTGAGAACATGCTGGTTATTGCGATTTGTTTCTTTCCCCCGGGGCCCCCCAGAAGCGTACCTTTCAAAGCGGTAATTATAAGAGGAGCCTCCACTTTGTCTTTACTTTTCTCCGGTTTACCCCCCTTACCGGACCGTATTTCTGACTTCTTTATATCCGTTTCCATCTTTGAATCATTCTCTTTTCGGGCGGCAGACTGCGCGTTCAAGAGCGTCTTACCGCGACCTCCTTGCGCTGCCATGGTCTCCGTGCAATAATCCCCGCGGCTTCCCCTGGCGTCCTCGTTGCTGAGCAACCCCAGCCGGCAGCCGTCACAGATTCTCCCTCCGGAAACAGTCAGGAGAAGCAGAGCGAGAGATTCCCAACGCGTACAGCAGGCTGTCACACATCGATGTTCCCCCTGTCTCTGGGCTCCATCAAGCCTTTGGATCCACCGGGTCCCACGAATGTTTTCTGCAACTCGCATTTCCTTCTTTTTGACACCGCCTCGTACTTGCTCAACCTTGCGGATTACTTCAGGTCATCGTTTATCTACCGCCCATCACCTGTCCTGCTCGGTAGTGAGCACAGCAAGGAGCGGAGCGAAGCGGAGGTGAGTGACTGCGATCTCACTCAGACACCATCTTGCCTCCAGCATCAGTTCTGCACTCAAACACATTTCTAGGTGAAATAGATTTGTGCAGAAAATGATGACCATAATGTTGGTAACAGTACAAAGTGTCATAGTCTGAATTACTTTCTAACATTTCAGTGTTCGGAAATGCAGCAGTTTTTTCTAAATCAGACAACATGTTATTAACAGTTTCAGTGTCCCAATCATCAGAAAATGTACTTGAGGTAATGATATCACTTAATGAAATTTTAAATAAATGAGAAATTTTTAAAAGTTCAGTCGGACCGAATATTTCGAAATCAACTTTGTCCCAAACTATACCGTCCGGTATAGGAACCGCTGTGATGTTCACTGATAACAAGTATCTCTGTTCACGATGAGATGATTGATGTGGTTTTAAAATCAAATTAACTTTCCGGGCTGTAGAGCTTTGCTGAAGATATCGTTCATTAATAAGCATGCTAAAAGTTATTACTAAGCCTAGCCAGAAAAGTAAAAATAGAATCCCAGTAATTACCCAAAGTTCAATCCAAGGCTATACCAGGTAAGTCTTTTTAACAAAGTTCAGAAAGTCTTTAGCTTGCTGTTTACGTGATTTTTGGGCTGGCGTTGTTTCTGGTTCACTTGGATCCAAAGAAAACGTATCAAAGTTCATGAAGTAGCCAGAAGCAGTTCGATCAATTGTAGGAATTGCATCGGGATTTGTTGAAATCGCATTTTGCTCTCGTCGAGGCATGTTGACGTAGACGTCTGCATTTGATCTGATTTCAACTTGAGTGTTGTTCTGAGTTTCATTTTGTAGATGAACTTCGGGTTCAAGGGGAACGAGTTCCATAGCATTGTTGCTTAGTCCTTCATTCCTCACAGGAGGCTCTTCAAACGTGATGAGTCTTTCTGTTTGAACTTCTTGGATTGTAGCGAGAGGAGGGCGTCTGCTACTGTGGAGTCCACGAGGCCTACTGTTCAGTATCGGTCACATAGTGTGGTTTGATTAAGTCGATTGAGACAAATCTTTTCTCCTTTTTCACGGCAAGAGGCGGCAAAAGAATAGTTTGTGTTCCTTGAATTGCTAGGACAGGTACAGGCTTTCTGTATGATGGTCCAAATTCTTTTTGTCCGCTATTTTCTCTCTGACCAGATCCCCGATTTTTGGGATCCAGACAAGTCTTGCCGTGTTTGCCTTGACTTCCCCAGTGGTGGTCTGTTTCTGGACAACGTTGCTTTGTTGTGTCCTGGATTCATTTAGATCCTGTAAAACAGCCAAACGATCATGGATATCAAAGGGTTTCTCATCCGCCACTGCGCCTTCATACTCAAGATCAGCTACCCACATTCTCATCCCAAATAGGACCTCATATGGAGTGACACCCCTAGAGAGTTTCTTAGGCTGGTTGTTAAGTGCTCTTTGCACCCCATAAAGGTGACTGACCCATCTACCGCCCTTTGCCTAATACCCTAGCTGTTAAAGATTGCTTTAAATCCCGGTTTTTCCTCTCGACAACCGAATTTCCCCAGGATGGTACGGAGAGGAGTACCGCAGTGCAACGCCCATACTTTTCATGGCCTTTTTGTAAGCTCCGATAGCTAAACGCCGGGCCAAGGTCAGAATGTAACGTGCCAACTGCGTATGTCCCGATAAAGACTCACAAATCTTTTATAACAGTTCGAGCGTCAGCCGAGCGCTGAGGCCAAACCCATAGGAATCTTGAGCAGGAATCCACTGCAACCATGATATACTTGTAAGCCCCATCAGATTGTAAAGGGCCGCAGTGGTCCAGATACACACATGCAAGAGGTTTGTCAGATATTAGTAATGGTGTCTGCGCCGGGCGTGTTCTGGTGGAGCTCTTTCATCTGTTGGCAGATGTCGCATTTCAAGACATAGGGGTCGATTTCGATGTCGGACGGACTCAAGTCCGTCCGACATCCGTACCAGAATGCGGGACCATCCGCACCTGCTGTCGGCGGTTACGCGCCTAGGCAGTACGATGCCACCGAACCCTGTGTCGGTCGGACACTCGTATCTCCCAGCATTGGGAGCGTGCGTGCTCGGACGGCATCGCACGCTGGCATTGGAGAAAGCAGGTTGTGCAGTTTGCCATGCACAACTGTGGCCGGCACCGCGCGGTGCCTGCCACCGGGTGCAGGGTTCAAATGCAGGGGGCACCATAGGTGCCTCCATGTGCACCGCCATTCGGCGACCTAGCACCCATGGGGGTCCCACTGATGGGTCCCCAAATGACAGTGACCGACTGCCTTTCCATGGCTGGCAACGCCGCCGTAAGGCTGATCCCGCTGGCATCGTAATATGGATGGCGGTGCCTGGGAGACAGAGCCATTTCCGTATGGCTGACGGCTCTCCGAACCGGTCGCGTGAGCCGATCCGGAAATGCGAGTGGACGGTCTTTCCATCCGACCGAGCCCCAGCCATCGGATATGGCTGGGTCTTGCTGAGTGGATAGCTGAGCGGATCGCCCGAGCCCGGCCGGAAGGTGACTACCGACCATCGCCCGGTGCCGCTCCATCCGGCCGAAATCGTAATCGGCCCCCTAGTCTTTAGTTTGCTTTGTTATACCTGGCCACCAATAGCACTGTTTCAACAATGAAATAGTCGCTGTAACGCCTGTATGTGCAGAGCCCAAACCCTCGTGTTCTGCTAGTATTAAACCTTGCCTACGATCCATATTTGGTATTACTCTGTCCCCCACTCCAGGAATCTGAGCATATGGAATGTTGTTTGCATCTGACTTGTAGGAGTACTTGAGTGGAAATTTCTTTGGTACTGCACCGCTGTTTTTGCTTGAAGCAATAACAGCCACCATAATCTCACCGTCTATTCTTGTTTTTGAACGAGAGATTGCAGCTACGGAAGCCGTTCGCACAGCTCCCTTTGCGGCTTTGTCAGCCAATGAATTCCCTTCAACGTGAACGCCATCACGCTGATGACTCAGTGTGTGTATCATGTGAGCCCTTGGTAGGTCGTTTTTCAACTCCACTACCTGTTCCCATAGCATTTTATGCTTAATTGTGCCACCTTTTGCATCTTTAAACCCGTTTAGTTCCCAATGTTGTAGGTACTCATTGTATGACTGCACACAGTAAGAGGAATCACACACAATTAGTGTGGGGAATTTGTGATCCGTATTTACTAGTGCCAGTATCAGTGCTTTTAAACTCTGCCAACTGAGCCGTGCAGTCTCCTAGAGATTGCGTTTTGGTGCAACTTGGATGGAACTTTCCATCCCGCATGCAACCTTTAACGATTGCACATGCTGTGCTGTATTGTTGCTTACTCCCAATGGCAGGTTGAGCAGATCCGTCAGCGTGAATCATATATTCATACTGATCTAGAGGCAATATTTCATTAGTAGAGGATATTCTTGTTCGTATTGCAGGAATGCTTGTGTTTTTAGACTTGGGTCAAATCTGTATTCAACATCTGTTGCAGTAAGAGAATTAGCCCATTGTATCCACCTTGGATGTAAAGCTTTTGCATTTGGAATGCTAGCCTTTGTAACAGCTTCTAAAGCTGGTACTGGGGTTACGATAATTATGCGTTTCCCCTGAGCCAGTGCTCTTTCTCTTGCTACAGTGGTCTGAACTGCTGTCAGGATTTTTTCTGTTGAAGTAAAACGCATTTCTGAGTTTGTGTACAGGTGTGATTTGTATGCGATCGGTACTGTTTCGCCTTCATTGAAGGTTAAGTAGGTGTACCCGCATTGACCCGCTATTACACGGATCACCAAGTTGTGTGCGTTTACGTGTGTCTGTAAGTGTTTGGAAGCAATCATGTCTTCTTGTAATGAACATAGGATATTTGAATGTTCCTGTGTCCATTGTCTGACTGAAAAGTCAGGTTTTATTAATTCGTAGAAAGGTTTTACTTTTTCTGCGTAATCTAGAATGATATGTTCTGCCGAAATTTAGGAATCCCAGTATTGATTGTAGATTTTTTAATGATTTTGGTGGTTGGAGCAGCGCACACTTTTCTCAAAAGTTAGCTGCCAGTCTTTTCCCTTCACTTGAAAGCTCGTATCCTAAAAACAGGACATTGAGGTGGGCTATTTTTGATTTCCTAAAATTAAATTTGTAGCCCTCAGAGGCGAATCTCATAATAATGGTGCTCACCCTGGTCAAGTGCTTTTTAAGTCATCGTCCGTCAGATAAATATCATCCACATAGGACAATGCTTTCTCATCAAAATTTTGGAGTAACTCTGTTACTCTTGCTGAGAAGACCCCGGGCTGTTCTTATACCCCTGAGGGAGACAACAAAATTGTCGCTGGGACCCCAACGCTGAGAATGCAGTCAAATAACTGCTTTCAGGTGCTATATTTTGGCAGAAAAATCCATTTGAGATATCAAGTGTTGTTTTGTATTTTTTCCACACAATGTTATTCATTAATTCGGCACTGTGCGTGTTTTGGACAGCGAATGTCTTTGTGCATGAGTTTAAATGTCTGTAATCTAAAACTAGACGATATGAGTTGTCCGGTTTTGAGTACATGGAAACAAAGGGTTGTTCATTGGTGAGGTGCATGTTTCAATCACCCCTTGGTATTCTAGTTGATCTAAGATCTCCCTGACCTGTGTTTTAGCTTCTTGCTTTATTGGGTATTGCCTCTGAGCATTTGGTGAAACTTTTAACGGGATCACGTGGTGGGTTGAATCCTCATCCCAACCGGCATGATTTTTGTACAACGCTGGATCTAGGGCAACCGCCCACTCCTGTGCATATGCATGTTTAAGATGTATGGGAACGAGGTCGGAGAATGATGGGACACCTGGGACACTCCATAACGAATGTTGGCGGCCAATCTTGTTCTGCTAATAGGATGTCATAACCAGATGACAGATTTTCACAAAAGAGACCTTTAACTTTCCTGGGCTTGTCCCCTCCATTTGGAGTGTTATTTCGTGTAACTTATGTGGGACGCTCACCCTGGTGTCTGGTTTTTCCACCGTGATGTAATCATTCAAGTCTGCTGTCACCAGAAATTCCATCAGGTTCTGGCGAGCTATTGTTACTTCTGCCGCACTGTCTAGCATTGTCAGAGCCCATTCCCCATTCAGTAGTCTGCAGTCCTCAGAACTCTGGGCATGTCTGATCTGTAGACCTGCAACTTTCTTCTTCTTGAACTGTGGCTTTTGCTTTGGTTTTTCTTCTGCTTTAGAAGTGTAATCTTGAGCGTGTCAATCAATCAGGGTTTGTTAAAGCGCGACTACTCACCCGTAAGGGTCTCAAGGCGCTGGGGGGGGGGGGTGCAGGTTCCATCCATCAAGGAGGGGTCTGTCGAAAAGCCAGGTTTTGAGGTTTCTTGCGAAGATGGGGAGCGATGTTGTCTGTCTGAGGTGGAGCGGAAGGGCGTTCCATGCTTTGGCTGCGAGGAAGGAGAAGGAGCGGCCACCCGATCTGGTCTTTCTGGTGCGGGGGACCACGGCGTAGGAGAGCTGGGCTGATCGTAGGGTCCTTTGGGGTGCGTGGAATTTGAGTCGGCTGTTCAGGTATGCTGGTCCGGTGCCGTGGAGGGCCTTGTGTGCGTGGGTGAGCATCTTGAAGGTGATTCTCGCCTCGACAGGGAACCAGTGGAGTGTGCGCAGGTGCTGGGAGATGTGGCAGTGTTTTGGCAGGTTGAGGACCAGTCTTGCGGCGGCGTTCTGGATGTTCTGTAGTTTGCGGGTGAGGTTATTGTTTATTCCGGCGTAGAGTGCGTTGCAGTAGTCGAGTCTGCCGGTGACCAGGGCGTGAGGTGACGGTCTTTCAGTGTTCGAGGGGATCCATTTGAAGGTCTTACGAAGGAGGCGGAGGGTGTGGAAGCAGGAAGACGGAGACAGAGTTGATCTGGCGGTCCATTTTGAGCCTCGGAGTCCAGGATGATTCCCAGGTTGCGTGCGTGGTCCGTGGGGGTTGGTGGGTTTCCGAGGGCGGGGGGCCACCGGGTGTCGCTCCAGGCATCGGGGTTTGGGCCCATGATGAGTACTTCTGTTTTGTTGGTGTTTAGTTGTAGGCAGCTGTTTTTCATCCATTTGGCGACGGCTTCCATGCCTTCTCGAAAGTTGCGTCTGGCGGTGTTGGGCTCGTTGGATAGGGAGAGGATGAGCTGGATGTCGCCTGCGTATGACACGATGTTGAGTCCGTAGGTTCTGACGATGGGGGCGAGTGAAGCCATGTAGTCGGTTGAAGAGCGTCGGGCTGAGGAGGAAGCCCTGTGGGACTCCGCAGGTGGTAGGTGTGGGGTCCGAGAGGAAAGGGGGAGTCTGACCCGCTGCGTCCCTGCCGGGAGAGGAAGGAGCGGATCCAGTCGAGGGCCTTGTCCTGGATTCCTGCGTCGTAGAGTCTGCGTATTAGGGTGCGGTGGGAGACTGTGTCCGAACGCCGCTGATAGGTCGAGGAGGATGAGGGCTGCTGTTTCTCCTTTGTCCAGTAGGGTGCGGATGTCGTCTGTTGCGGTGAGGAGGGCGGTTTCCGTGACAGTGGCTTTTTTCTGAAGCCGGATTGGGAGGAGTCGAGGATGTTGTGTTCTTCAATGAATGTGGCGTAGTTGGCTGTTGATGGCTTTCTCGATGACTTTCGCTGGGAACGGGAGCAGGGAGATGGGTCTGTAGTTTTTGAGGTCGGTGGGGTCCGCTGAGGGTTTCTTTAGGAGGGGTTGACCTCGGCGTGTGCTCCAGTCGTCGGGGAGACGAGGCGGCCGCCAGGGAGCGGTTGATGGTGTGGCGGAGCATGGGTGCGATGGTGTCGGCGTCTCTGTTGAAGATGTGGTGGGGGCAGGGGTCCGTGGGGGCCCCTGAGTGGATTGACTTCATTGTCTTCAGTGTGTCTTCCGTGGTGAGGGCTGTCCAGTCGTCAATCGCTGGTTTCCGGGTGTCGGGGGTGGTTGGTGAGGGTTCAGTGTGTTGGTTGTCTTCGTCAAAGTTGTCGTAGATGCTCTTGATTTTGTGGTGGAAAAAGGTGCTGAGTTTGTCGCAGAGGTCTTGTGAGGGAGGGATGTCGGTAGACTCGCTAGTGGGTTAGGGCGAACTCCTTGATGATGCTGAAGAGTTCCTTGCTGTTGTGCGCGTGGGTGGAGATTCTGTCTTCAATCGGCTTTTTTCCTCGTTTCTCTGATGAGTTGATGGTGGGCGTTGGTGGCGGCTCTGAAGTTGTCGTGGGCTTCTGTGGATTTGGTGTTCCTCCAGGCCTTTTCGAGGCGGCGGCATGTGCTTCTGGACTCTCGAAGTTCGGGTGGTAAACCATCTGGCTTTCTTGGCGCGTGTATTGTTGTTTTTCTTGAGGGGGGCTGTGGTGTTGGTGCTGTCCGTGATCCATCTATGCAGGGTTCGGGCTGCAGTGTTGGGGTCATCGTTTTCCGCGATGGTTGGGGTGGAGTTGTT
This sequence comes from Calotriton arnoldi, assembly GCA_963921515.1. Classification (NCBI taxonomy): domain Eukaryota; kingdom Metazoa; phylum Chordata; class Amphibia; order Caudata; family Salamandridae; genus Calotriton; species Calotriton arnoldi. The sequence continues at coordinate 13,960 of CAWUFW010013759.1, forward strand.
GGAGTGAGGAGGTGAGCTGGCCGTCGGTGATTTTGGTCCAGTTTCTTGGTGGAAGCAGGTGCTGGTGTCTGTGGATGGTGGGTGTTCTGAAGGTGAAGTGGACGCAACGATGAGTCGGTCCATGGGAGTTCGGGTGGTGTGGCTGAAGGTGATGGAGTTTCCTGTAGTGAAGAGGGGGTCGAGGTGGGTCCTGCTGAGTGCGTGGGCTCGGTCACGATCTGGCGCAGTCCAATGTTGTGGAGGTTGCCCAGAAGGGATGTGGTGTTGGGGTCCAGTTGGTTGTCGAGGTGGAAGTTGAGGTCTCCCAGCAGGGTGTGGTTGGTGGATGCGATGGCCTGCGGGGAGATAATGTCCGTGATGGAGTTGGCGAAGGGTCCGCGGGGTCCAGGGGTCGGTAGATGAGGGTTCCTCGGAGGGTGGCGGTGGGGCTGGCCAGTATCTTGAAGTGAAGGTGTTCCATCAGTTCTGTGGGCTCGTCAGGGAGTGTGCTCAGGCGGAGGCTGGATTTGTGGACGATGGCGATTCCTCCTCCTGGGTGGGTGGGGCGGTCCTTCCTGGAGATCTTGTATCCTTGGGGGATGGCGATGGCGATGTCCGGTCCCGAGGTGGTGTTGGTCCAGGTTTCGGTGAAGAACGCTACGTCTTCACCGAGTGGTGCTGTCGAGGAGGTCCCAGATTTCTGTGGCGTGTTTGTGGAGGGATCGGACGTTGAGGAGGGATGCATTGCAGGGTCTTCGGTTCGGTTGTGTTCTTGTGGGCGGGTTGTGCTGGATCCGTGTTCTTGGCGGTGGTGCAGGTGTGCCGGCAGCGGTGACAGCTGAAGGGTCCATGGAGTCGGCTGGTGATGTTAGCTTGCAGTTGTTGTTGCGGCCTGGGTTGAGTCGTGGAGTGCTGCTGGGTCGTAGCGCTGGCGGGGCAGAGGTCCAGGGTTCCTGGCGCTGGTCGCGGTCGGGTCGCGGACGGGCGCAGACGGGCGTTGCTGCGACGCGCTGTCGGCGCGGCCAGCGGCGCGCCCGCGAGCTGCGCCGTGCCGCGCCGTGTTACTTGTCTCTGGACCCGTGACGCTCTTCTTTGTGTTCTGACCATCCTTCTCTCTCAGAGTTTTTCGTCGAGCCCTGAAAGGAACGAGAAGAAACGTGTATCAGTACCCTGATACCTGTCAGGTTTCCTAATATTATCCCTATTCCTGAGGTTATACCTCTTGTCAGAGGGCTCCTGTGGTGGAGATCTACCTCTGGATTGAGATCTGTTTTTAAAATGTTGTTGTTTTTATTCTCCCACTTCTTTTTAGAAGAAGCAGGTGTCTGCTTGTGTAGTGTCCTTTTCAGGACTGCCCATCAGTTGTGGTTTTAATGCTTTCCCACCCAAACTGTCTCTGCCTAGTTCTGCATTCGCAGTTTCAATTATTTTGGGTAGTTTGTGTTGCTGATCCAACGGACTAGAACTCTCTTAGGCGTTGGTGGATTGCCACTGAGGCTGCTTCCCTTTAATATTAGCTAGTATTATGGCGGACACCTGGTCATAGTTATTTAATAACTTCATCCCTAAGTTCAGGGCAGGTTCTGCTCCGTACTACGTTTTGAATTTGTCTCAATACATCAGGCACTACTGCTAATGAAGAAATACCATGTGTCCTGGTATATATGGCAGCAAAGACTGTACCCCAAGAGGTGCAGTCCTCCACTTGTGGTGTTATCCCCATGGGCAAGCAGATTTTTAGCATTCTGTGTTTTTCAAATGGGGTAGTGATTCGGAAATACTGCCTCTAGCTGAGTTAATTTCTGAGCTCCCCAGAATGGCATTTGTTCACGTTTTGTGGGCATTTTGCCCATTACCGCGTGTTATGTTTGTGGTGTAATTTTGGTTGCTGTACCCTGAATTTGAGTTCCATTTGTTGCAACTGATGTTGGTTGGACTGTGAAAGTCCTCATGACGTATTGCGTCAGGTTTCTGTAGATTTTAATTAACTCCTTGTGTTGTAGGAGTAAGTCTGCCTGTGGCATTGTGTCAATGTCAGGATGTGGTGTGTAGGCCGCTAATATTGGCCATGTTGCACTGTCTCCTCCGAGCGGACCTAATCTTACTCTGTTTCTTATATGGGATAGGGTGCCTTTAAACCAGTACAGGTGTTCCTGGTAAGTGAGTGGAATTTCTATGTCCTCACAAGGACCATATTCCTGTGGTGCATCTCCTTCTATATAGTAGTGAAATGTCTGTGTTATTGCATTTGCTGCTGGGAATGTAACCCATGAATAAAATATCTCTGTTTTGTTTGATTCATGTGCCTCAATCACGAACGCTACTAAGCCACCCCTAGGTGCTAAACCATATGCTAATCGTTTCAGGGTGATAGTGCATCTGAATTTTTGTGCAATTTGTATTGCATTTCGCATCTTCTTCCTCGTCTGAGAGGTGTCTAGCCACCACCAGGTTATCTTCCGTCAGTCATTTTTGTAAAGAGCAGTTTTGTTCAAGGGAACAAAGATACGGTGTTATGCACAATTTTAGGAACAAAATGTCCTTCAAAGCTTGATTAACCAACAGCCAATAAATAGGATTTCACGCCTACTCAGCTGTGGCGGAGTTTTGTGCCCACCCACTCCAGACATCTCTGGTGTTTTTGTGAGTAGGGGTCTCTGAGAATAGCACGACTGAACTACTCAGATTCTACTGTTAAATAAGAGCCCAACCATCGTTGGTGGCGCCATGTCGTGTAGTTCCTATTACCCATACAGGACCTGCGCGTTCGGATAACATAAACTGTGGGTTTGGTGGCAGACTAACTCCTGGAGCACCCCCACCGAGAATGTTAGCCTGTTTGCAATTAGCTAGCTCTCAGTGCCACTAGTGTCTCCTCTTATCGGGGGAGAGAATAGTTTCTGGCAGCCTCAGAACATGACAACCCTGATCCCTCAAGATCGTGCAAACAATGTACAACTGTTTGCTCAGTCACTCGTGCTCACTTATCTTGTCTCAGAGATACACAGAATAAACAGCCTGGGCGTTTCAATAAAAGGTTTATTGAACAGTTGTTATTCTCGTGTAGAATATATGAGCTGCAACAACCATTAGACTAATAGCAGAGATATATGACCAGCAGTACTATGAATATAAATGGATAGTACAGTTCTACTCATCTTGCACTACTCATGAATAAATACATGAATATAAAATGCAGTGATAAAAAGCGAGCGCGTACTCCTACGCATGCCTATCTAGATGTGCCTAAGTGTACTCAGCATGGATGGGTGTTGCGGCCAAGAATCCCTCTCTGGGGTTGTAGTCGAACCCTCATTACCTGAAGTGAGAATGTAGAGCCCCTCCTGGTCTGCGAGGCTGGACACCGCGCAGGGATGTTCAGACCACTGTCCAGCTGGAGCGTCTGCATGGAGGAGCCTCAGCGTCTCTGGTCCAGTGTCGGCCTGGAAGTCTCAGGGGTTCCCTGTCACCACTGACTCAGCAAGAGGTGCTGTATTTATACAGAAAAGTATCTAAGGTCCCCTTTGTCCCTTGTTGCTTGTGTTAGCCATTGTTGGGTATGAGGATGACGTATGGGATGAACCGCAGTACGTAGATGTTAGGGAGGTAGGTGGTATGGCCCTGTAGCCTGGTTTCCAAGTAGCCCGGTGAATATTCCATTCATACGAGTGTGAGTCTATTGATGAAGTCATAGGACTCTGTTGTTCAGGAGTCACCCTCCTTCTGCACCCAGGCCTAGAACTAGGCCATGAAGGTTCCAGTCCATAAAAGGCGGTCCAATCCTTAAAGGCTTGTTAGTGGTAGTGTAGGGGAGGTCGATGTAGGTGAAAGGGTAGATATTACCCAGGCCTATATTAGGGTACCTATATGAAACATAACATGATGACCCCGGTCCTGTCGAACTTTCTCCAGGTGGTCAGTAATGGTGATTTTTGACTGTTTAATCTTTTGACTGCAAATGACTGTTGGATGTGAATTATCACTTTTGGAACTGAAAAAAGTGTGTTTAGAGTCATTTTCCTGCTCGAAATCGGTCAAAATAGAAGATTCTGAGTAGGAGGAAAAACCAGTAAAAATGGCAATTTTGATCACTGTGAGGCTTTAAATAGTGGTTATTCTAAATGAGGCACGATCCAATTGACATTTTGAATCATTTTTTGTACAGTCTAAAAATCAATTTACTGATGAAAAACGATGACCCTGGACCTGTCAAACTTTCTCCAGATGGTCAGTAATGGTGATTTTTGAATGTTTAATCTTTTGACTGCAAAGAAATGTTGGATGTGAATTATCACTTTTGGAATTAAAAAATTGTTTTAGAGTCATTTTCCTGCCCAAAATCGCTCAAAGTAGAAGTTTCTGAGTAGGCAGAAAAACCTGTAAAAATGGCAATTGTGGTCACTGTGAGACTTTAAAAAGTGGTTATTCAACATGAGGCACGATCCCATTGACATTTTAAATCATTTTTTGTACAGTCCAAAAAAATCAATTTTCTGATGAAAAACGATGACCCCGGTCCTGTCGAACTTTCTCCAGATGGTCAATAATGGTGATTTTTGAATGTTTAATCTTTTGACTGTAAGTGACTGTTAGATGTGAATTATCACTTTTGGAACTAAAAAAAGTATGTTTAGAGCCATTTTCCTGCCTGAAATCGGTCAAAATAAAAGCTTCTGAGTAGGAGGAAAAACCTGTAAAAATGGCAATTTTGGTCACTTTGAGGCTTTAAAAAGTGGTTATTCAACATGAGGCACGATCCAATTGACATTTCGAATAATTATTTGTACAGGCCAAAAAATAAATTTTCTGATGAAAAATGACCTGTCGAACTTTCTCTAGATGGTCAGTAGTGGTTATTTTTGAATGTTTAATCTTTTGACTGCAAATAACTGTTGGATGTGAATTATCACTTTTGGAACTGAAAAAAGTGTGTTTAGAGTAATTTTCCTGCTTGAAATCGGTCAAAATAGAAGATTCTGAGTAGGAGGAAAAACCTGTAAAAATGACGACTTTGGTCACTTTGAGGCTTAAAAAAGTGGTTATTCAACATGAGGCAAGATCCAATTAACATTTCGAATCATTTTTTGTACAGTCCAAAAAATAAATTTTCCGAGGAAAAATGATGACCCCGGTCCTGTTGAACTTTCTCCAGATGGTCAGTAATGGTGATTTTTGACTGTTTAATCTTTTGACTGCAAATGACTGTTGGATGTGAATTTTCACTTTTGGAACTGAAAAAAGTGTGTTTAGAGTCATTTTCCTGCTCGAAATCGGTCAAAATAGAAGATTCTGAGTAGGTGGAAAAACCTGTAAAAATGACAATTTTAGTCACTTTGAGGCTTAAAAAAGTGGTTATTCAACATGAGGCAAGATCCAATTAACATTTCGAATCATTTTTTGTACAGTCCAAAAAATAAATTTTCCGATGAAAAATGATGACCCCGGTCCTGTTGAACTTTCTCCAGATGGTCAGTAATGGTGATTTTTGACTGTTTAATCTTTTGACTGCAAATGACTGTTGGATGTGAATTTTCACTTTTGGAACTGAAAAAAAGAGTGTTTAGAGTCATTTTCCTGCTCGAAATCGGTCAAAATAAAAGCTTCTGAGTAGGAGGAAAAACCTGTAAAAATGGCAATTTTGGTCACTTTGAGGCTTTAAAAAGTGGTTATTCAACATGAGGCACGATCCAATTGACATTTCGAATAATTATTTGTACAGGCCAAAAATAAATTTTCTGATGAAAAATGACCTGTCGAACTTTCTCTAGATGGTTAGTAGTGGTTATTTTTGAATGTTTAATCTTTTGACTGCAAATAACTGTTGGATGTGAATTATCACTTTTGGAACTGAAAAAAGTGTGTTTAGAGTAATTTTCCTGCTTGAAATCGGTCAAAATAGAAGATTCTGAGTAGGAGGAAAAACCTGTAAAAATGACGACTTTGGTCACTTTGAGGCTTAAAAAAGTGGTTATTCAACATGAGGCAAGATCCAATTAACATTTCGAATCATTTTTTGTACAGTCCAAAAATAAATTTTCCGAGGAAAAATGATGACCCCGGTCCTGTTGAACTTTCTCCAGATGGTCAGTAATGGTGATTTTTGACTGTTTAATCTTTTGACTGCAAATGACTGTTGGATGTGAATTTTCACTTTTGGAACTGAAAAAAGTGTGTTTAGAGTCATTTTCCTGCTCGAAATCGGTCAAAATAGAAGATTCTGAGTAGGTGGAAAAACCTGTAAAAATGACAATTTTAGTCACTTTGAGGCTTAAAAAAGTGGTTATTCAACATGAGGCAAGATCCAATTAACATTTCGAATCATTTTTTGTACAGTCCAAAAAATAAATTTTCCGATGAAAAATGATGACCCCGGTCCTGTTGAACTTTCTCCAGATGGTCAGTAATGGTGATTTTTGACTGTTTAATCTTTTGACTGCAAATGACTGTTGGATGTGAATTTTCACTTTTGGAACTGAAAAAAGAGTGTTTAGAGTCATTTTCCTGCTCGAAATCGGTCAAAATAAAAGCTTCTGAGTAGGAGGAAAAACCTGTAAAAATGGCAATTTTGGTCACTTTGAGGCTTTAAAAAGTGGTTATTCAACATGAGGCACGATCCAATTGACATTTCGAATAATTATTTGTACAGGCCAAAAAATAAATTTTCTGATGAAAAATGACCTGTCGAACTTTCTCTAGATGGTCAGTAGTGGTTATTTTTGAATGTTTAATCTTTTGACTGCAAATAACTGTTGGATGTGAATTATCACTTTTGGAACTGAAAAAAGTGTGTTTAGAGTAATTTTCCTGCTTGAAATCGGTCAAAATAGAAGATTCTGAGTAGGAGGAAAAACCTGTAAAAATGACGACTTTGGTCACTTTGAGGCTTAAAAAAGTGGTTATTCAACATGAGGCAAGATCCAATTAACATTTCGAATCATTTTTTGTACAGTCCAAAAAATTAATTTTCCGAGGAAAAATGATGACCCCGGTCCTGTTGAACTTTCTCTAGATGGTCAGTAATGGTTATTTTTTAATGTTTAATCTTTTGACTGCAAATGACTGTTGGATGTGAATTATCACTTTTGGAACTGAAAAAAGTGTGTTTAGAGTCATTTTCCTGCTCGAAATCGGTCAAAATAGAAGATTCTGAGTAGGAGGAAAAACCAGTAAAAATGGCAATTTTGATCACTGTGAGGCTTTAAATAGTGGTTATTCTAAATGAGGCACGATCCAATTGACATTTTGAATCATTTTTTGTACAGTCTAAAAAATCAATTTACTGATGAAAAACGATGACCCTGGACCTGTCGAACTTTCTCCAGATGGTCAGTAATGGTGATTTTTGAATGTTTAATCTTTTGACTGCAAAGAAATGTTGGATGTGAATTATCACTTTTGGAATTAAAAAAATTGTTTTAGAGTCATTTTCCTGCCCAAAATCGCTCAAAGTAGAAGTTTCTGAGTAGGCAGAAAAACCTGTAAAAATGGCAATTGTGGTCACTGTGAGACTTTAAAAAGTGGTTATTCAACATGAGGCACGATCCCATTGACATTTTAAATCATTTTTTGTACAGTCCAAAAAAATCAATTTTCTGATGAAAAACGATGACCCCGGTCCTGTCGAACTTTCTCCAGATGGTCAATAATGGTGATTTTTGAATGTTTAATCTTTTGACTGTAAGTGACTGTTAGATGTGAATTATCACTTTTGGAACTAAAAAAAGTATGTTTAGAGCCATTTTCCTGCCTGAAATCGGTCAAAATAAAAGCTTCTGAGTAGGAGGAAAAACCTGTAAAAATGGCAATTTTGGTCACTTTGAGGCTTTAAAAAGTGGTTATTCAACATGAGGCACGATCCAATTGACATTTCGAATAATTATTTGTACAGGCCAAAAAATAAATTTTCTGATGAAAAATGACCTGTCGAACTTTCTCTAGATGGTCAGTAGTGGTTATTTTTGAATGTTTAATCTTTTGACTGCAAATAACTGTTGGATGTGAATTATCACTTTTGGAACTGAAAAAAGTGTGTTTAGAGTAATTTTCCTGCTTGAAATCGGTCAAAATAGAAGATTCTGAGTAGGAGGAAAAACCTGTAAAAATGACGACTTTGGTCACTTTGAGGCTTAAAAAAGTGGTTATTCAACATGAGGCAAGATCCAATTAACATTTCGAATCATTTTTTGTACAGTCCAAAAAATAAATTTTCCGAGGAAAAATGATGACCCCGGTCCTGTTGAACTTTCTCCAGATGGTCAGTAATGGTGATTTTTGACTGTTTAATCTTTTGACTGCAAATGACTGTTGGATGTGAATTTTCACTTTTGGAACTGAAAAAAGTGTGTTTAGAGTCATTTTCCTGCTCGAAATCGGTCAAAATAGAAGATTCTGAGTAGGTGGAAAAACCTGTAAAAATGACAATTTTAGTCACTTTGAGGCTTAAAAAAGTGGTTATTCAACATGAGGCAAGATCCAATTAACATTTCGAATCATTTTTTGTACAGTCCAAAAAATAAATTTTCCGATGAAAAATGATGACCCCGGTCCTGTTGAACTTTCTCCAGATGGTCAGTAATGGTGATTTTTGACTGTTTAATCTTTTGACTGCAAATGACTGTTGGATGTGAATTTTCACTTTTGGAACTGAAAAAAGAGTGTTTAGAGTCATTTTCCTGCTCGAAATCGGTCAAAATAAAAGCTTCTGAGTAGGAGGAAAACCTGTAAAAATGGCAATTTTGGTCACTTTGAGGCTTTAAAAAGTGGTTATTCAACATGAGGCACGATCCAATTGACATTTCGAATAATTATTTGTACAGGCCAAAAAATAAATTTTCTGATGAAAAATGACCTGTCGAACTTTGTCTAGATGGTCAGTAGTGGTTATTTTTGAATGTTTAATCTTTTGACTGCAAATAACTGTTGGATGTGAATTATCACTTTTGGAACTGAAAAAGTGTGTTTAGAGTAATTTTCCTGCTTGAAATCGGTCAAAATAGAAGATTCTGAGTAGGAGGAAAAACCTGTAAAAATGACGACTTTGGTCACTTTGAGGCTTAAAAAAGTGGTTATTCAACATGAGGCAAGATCCAATTAACATTTCGAATCATTTTTTGTACAGTCCAAAAAATAAATTTTCCGAGGAAAAATGATGACCCCGGTCCTGTTGAACTTTCTCCAGATGGTCAGTAATGGTGATTTTTGACTGTTTAATCTTTTGACTGCAAATGACTGTTGGATGTGAATTTTCACTTTTGGAACTGAAAAAAGTGTGTTTAGAGTCATTTTCCTGCTTGAAATCGGTCAAAATAGAAGATTCTGAGTAGGTGGAAAAACCTGTAAAAATGACAATTTTAGTCACTTTGAGGCTTAAAAAGTGGTTATTCAACATGAGGCAAGATCCAATTAACATTTCGAATCATTTTTTGTACAGTCCAAAAAATAAATTTTCCGATGAAAAATGATGACCCCGGTCCTGTTGAACTTTCTCCAGATGGTCAGTAATGGTGATTTTTGACTGTTTAATCTTTTGACTGCAAATGACTGTTGGATGTGAATTTTCACTTTTGGAACTGAAAAAAGAGTGTTTAGAGTCATTTTCCTGCTCGAAATCGGTCAAAATAAAAGCTTCTGAGTAGGAGGAAAAACCTGTAAAAATGGCAATTTTGGTCACTTTGAGGCTTTAAAAAGTGGTTATTCAACATGAGGCACGATCCAATTGACATTTCGAATAATTATTTGTACAGGCCAAAAAATAAATTTTCTGATGAAAAATGACCTGTCGAACTTTCTCTAGATGGTCAGTAGTGGTTATTTTTGAATGTTTAATCTTTTGACTGCAAATAACTGTTGGATGTGAATTATCACTTTTGGAACTGAAAAAAGTGTGTTTAGAGTAATTTTCCTGCTTGAAATCGGTCAAAATAGAAGATTCTGAGTAGGAGGAAAAACCTGTAAAAATGACGACTTTGGTCACTTTGAGGCTTAAAAAAGTGGTTATTCAACATGAGGCAAGATCCAATTAACATTTCGAATCATTTTTTGTACAGTCCAAAAAATAAATTTTCCGAGGAAAAATGATGACCCCGGTCCTGTTGAACTTTCTCCAGATGGTCAGTAATGGTGATTTTTGACTGTTTAATCTTTTGACTGCAAATGACTGTTGGATGTGAATTTTCACTTTTGGAACTGAAAAAAGTGTGTTTAGAGTCATTTTCCTGCTCGAAATCGGTCAAAATAGAAGATTCTGAGTAGGTGGAAAAACCTGTAAAAATGACAATTTTAGTCACTTTGAGGCTTAAAAAAGTGGTTATTCAACATGAGGCAAGATCCAATTAACATTTCGAATCATTTTTTGTACAGTCCAAAAAATAAATTTTCCGATGAAAAATGATGACCCCGGTCCTGTTGAACTTTCTCCAGATGGTCAGTAATGGTGATTTTTGACTGTTTAATCTTTTGACTGCAAATGACTGTTGGATGTGAATTTTCACTTTTGGAACTGAAAAAAGAGTGTTTAGAGTCATTTTCCTGCTCGAAATCGGTCAAAATAAAAGCTTCTGAGTAGGAGGAAAAACCTGTAAAAATGGCAATTTTAGTCACTTTGAGGCTTTAAAGAGAGGTTATTCAACATGAGGCATGATCCAATTGACATTTTGAATAATTTTTTGTACAGTCCAAAAAATAAATTTTCCGATGAAAAACGATGAGCCCGGACCTGTCAAACTTTCTCTAGATGGTCAGTAATGGTGATTTTTGAATGTTTAATCTTTTGACTGCAAATGACTGTTGGATGTGAATTATCACTTTTGGAACTGAAAAAAGTGTGTTTAGAGTCATTTTCCTGCCCGAAATCTGTCAAAATAGAAGCTTCTGAGTAGGAGGAAAAACCTGTAAAAATGGCAATTTTGGTCACTTTGAGGCTTTAAAAAGTGGTTATTCAACATGAGGCACGATCCAATTGACATTTTGAATCATTTTTTTTACTGTCTAAAAAATCAATTTTCTGATGAAAAACGATGACCCCAGACCTGTCGAACTTTCTCCAGATGGTCAGTAATGGTGATTTTTGAATGTTTAATCTTTTGACTGCAAATGACTGTTGGATATGAATTATCACTTTTGGAACTGAAAAAAGTGTGTTTAGAGTTATTTTCCTGCCCAAAATCGATGAAAATAGAAGCTTCTGAGTAGGAGGAAAAACCTGTAAAAATTGCAATTTTAGTCACTTTGAGGCTTTAAAGAGAGGTTATTCAACATGAGGCATGATCCAATTGACATTTTGAATCATTTTTTATACAGTCCAAAAAATAAATTTTCTGCTGAACAATGATGACCCCGGTACTGTTGAACTTTCTCCAGATGGTCAGTAATGGTGAATTTTGAATTTTTAATCTTTTGACTGCAAATGACTGTTGGATGTGAATTATCACTTTTGGAACTGAAAAAAGTGTGTTTAGAGTCATTTTCCTGCCCAAAATCGGTCAAAATAGAAGCTTCTGAGTGTTTAATCTTTTGACTGTAAATGACTGTTGGATGTGAATTATCACTTTTGGAACTAAATAAGGTGTGTTTAGAATCATTTTCCTGCCCGAAATCGGTCAAAATAGAAGCTTCTGAGTGTTTAATCTTTTGACTGTAAATGACTGTTGGATGTGAATTATCACTTTTGGAACTAAATAAGGTGTGTTTAGAATAATTTTCCTGCCCGAAATCGGTCAAAATAAAAGCTTCTGAGTAGGTGGAAAAACCAGTAAAAATTGCAATTTTGGTCACTGTGAGGCTTTAAAAAGTGGTTATTCAACATGAGGCACGATCCAATTGACATTTTGAATCATTTTTTTTACAGTCCAAAAAATCAATTTTCTGATGAAAAACGATGACCCCGGTCCTGTCGAACTTTCTCCAGATGGTCAGTAATGGTGATTTTTGAATGTTTCATCTTTTGACTGTAAGTGACCCTTGGATGTGAATTATCACTTTTGGAACTAAAAAAAGTATGTTTAGAGTCATATTCCTTCCCGAAATCGGTCAAAATAGAAGCTTCTGAGTAGGTGGAAAAGTCTGTAAAAATTGCAATTTTGGTCACTGTGAGGCCTAAAAAAGTTGTTATTCAACATGAGGCACGATCAAGATCAGAGATCTGGTACCTGTAAAAGAATGAAGAGTCAGAATTTTGGATAGAGACACAACCTATATGTAAGGGAAACAGTACATATTAAAGACTTTAAACTAGCAGTGTCCTAGAAATTAAAAGGCTTGCCTTCTTGGAAGAACAACCCAAATAAAGAAACATTTGAATATTTCAACAATTCATCTCCCTATGTCATTTAGAAAGTTACCACCCCTGTCTCATACATCCCTCCCCTATCTGTGAAGTGGACTCCTGAACATCATACTAAAGCCTCAAATTAATTTATGTCAAACTGTCACCTGTAATTTGTTTGAAGTGCTTTGTGTCTGAGGGCATGGGAGGAGAACGATTAAGAAACTGATGTCAGTGGGCAGTGTTAGCACTTCTATGTGGCTCTGCTCAGTCACTTTCCGGGTGGTGTGAGGTCAAAGCAGGGCCACAAGGTGACACCTATCGGCAAAGGGGGGCAGGGAGGGAGGGGGTGCAGTGCTGAAAAACTCTCCAGAGCCAGACCATTGCCTGGGAGTTTTTGGAAGTTCAAAAATCTGTGGTTAGAGAGTATCCACCAGATAGAGCGCTAATAAATTGTTCATCAATAGGAGTTGTATTTGTTGCAAAGCAATTGAATCAATCTGAACTCGTCAGCAACATTCCAATTTTTATGTGCCTGATCAGATTACTCAGGCATTCAGTTTTTTCCGATTTATCTTCAGCTGAGACTTTATTTGTTTCTGAGTGCGAATGCAGCATTAACATAGTCTTGATGAATGACAAATGGGCTGAAAAGATTTCCCAAGCGCCCAGAAACTGCTGATTTAAGGCACGTTGAATAGGTAAGTAAGCTGAATCTCCACACCTTAGTGTCTGATCAAGCACAGAGCCAAGTAATTCTAACAAAGACAGAGTTACAGTAACAAAGAGAAGAGGCAAGAAAGATCAAACTGGAGGAGAAATTGAAGAACATTTTCTGGCCAAATATTTTCCAACACACAAATGCAAAATCACCTTGTGCCATTGCTAAGAGAAAAACATCTTTACATGAAGGTGAGAGAGGTGGGCCATGCCAAATTTGCCTCATCACACGTTTCTTCTAAGCAACATCAATCCATGGGCAGGGTGGTGATAGCCTCTTTTATTAAAGAGGCCATGACAAGAAGGGTCAGACTAGCTTGCCCCTATATGATGAGAAATCAGGTCCTGCCTATGACATATATGGGTGGGCCTCAACATTCTGGTGCGGTTGTCGGCTCCTGTGACCAAAGTATGTTTTTCTGTTTGCTGCCTTCTCATAAGCAGTATTTTCTCATGACAAGATGCAGAGTAGCAAAAAGAGTGTCAACAAGTGTACCTTGGATGCATCAGTCGCTGGATTGCCATCTCTGTTGCACCTCCACATAGCAAAATGTGTCAACCATTGTAACTCCCAGGGGATATAGACATGTCTTTCTGAAAGGAGGGGCCCAGACAGCAAAGCAGAAGAACAGTGGAGGAAGGGCCTAGGGGGAGGTAGAGGGCCAAGATTTGTGACAGGGGTAAAAAATAAATTCAATCAATTAAAATATATCCCCCGTGCCTTATGCCTCAGACCTGCACACAGCCACCAAGTTTACAACGTCCCCTCATGCACAAAATATAGGACTGCTAAATGTACTGAAAACAATCAAATAAATCACCATAGTGTCATCCGCGTCCTTTGTTCTTCTGGAGAAAGTTCACCCAGAGGCATTAGTCACTGCTTTCTGGTGTTGCTGTGCAAACATTAGCTCAGTCTGCCTTAAACAAGCTGGTGAAATGCCAGTTTATGACCTAGTTATCTTTAACAAATTTGCCTCCATTGGTAATAATTTAATATGTTTGTAGATCACTTCTGATATTGATTGGGAAGATACTGACAGACAGTGGTCGTCATGGTTGGGAAAGGCAATTTCAAGAGAAATGGGGGCTACTCTTGCAAATTTACAGAAGCGAAGATAGCAGGGTCCTGCATAGGTAACGTTGGAATGCAACTAGTCATCAAGTGAACGAGGCAGTGCTAAGATTTATTGAGATCCGTACAAAATGGAATTAGCTCCTCTTTAACCCCACTCTCATAGGCTCATACAGTTTATACCCACAAAGGTGTTTTGTAGACTGAATGATTTTTAAGATGAGTATTAATTTCATATCGAATTTTATCAAAATGCCTAGAAAACACTATTTTTATGATGGGTATTGCACGATTATTAAGTCTCTCTAATGAATGTGTGGTTCACCTTAAAAGGTTGCTTTGCATTTGTCGAAAGGGAATGTTTATTTATTATAGCAAATTGTATCTTCTGGACAGAGGGTTTGGGATTCAAAGTTTACCAAATGAGGATGCCAGATTAAAGGGGAGGTGTGTTATGATCAAGCTAACAAATAGGTTAAAGTAGACCTTTCCCACATGAAGGTTCTTGGATTCAAATTAGGACAGGATCAGCCACTTTTACCAATAAATTCCATTCTACTTAGGTGGCAGCATTAGTACAGGATACACGTTCTGTCTTCCTGTCCTGATTGGAAACGAAGTAATTAAGACGGTTGAGGGTGACTGTAGGCTCACTGAGTCCAAATCAATTTACTTAGAATCTTGCCCCTAGTAGTAGTAAATTAGAAGCTATGGAGGTGCCTAAATACATTTCGCAATGCGCAGTCTGTCCTTTTCTTGAGACGTGATCTGTTGAGAGCTTGAGGTGCTCCAGGTGTTTTCCTTCCAGACCAAGAAAAAGAATTGCCCCAAAAGGTGCGAGTGTATTCTGGTTAGAACTATGTTACGTGTATTTACTGAGCAGGTCACAGCGCATAGTGAAAATATCCTACATGTGAAACTACTTTAATTATAATATGCCTATGTACCTAGCCAAATGGTAATCCAGTAAAAAAAAAAAAAAACCTGAGATAACTTATCATCTGAACTGCATACAGGAGTTTTTCCTAATCTTTAGCAGGATATGTTAAACTCACGATTCACACCTGCTTTCTGAGATGTTTGTGGTGGGAGACTAAGTCGTCCATTAAATATGGGCTGACACATAAAAATTTGATGATGATTTGCCTGTGGAGCATCCCATGGTTAACTGCATATGGTTTCAACCCTTCACAGACTGGCCCAACTCTGTTTGGCTTGGCTGCTAATAAGTTTGTGAAGCGAGGCAGAAGATAACTTATATTAACCACTTGGAAGTAGTAGCATTGTGACATGTAATGAAAATAGATTTTTGGGTACTTGTCGGAGTGATCACAACTTCATGATACTACCAGTGTTCTCATTGGCCAAAGGTGCATCGTGCCTTGGGTTTGGAAGTGAAGAAGGCTTTCCCAAAGGCTTTGCACATGGCCTTTGTTCTCCCATGGTCTTTGTTCTTAGTTAGCATAGTTTTGTCTCAGTTGCTCAACTTTCTGAATTAATCATGCCCCCATAGAAATAATAATGGGATTGTGAGACATGGGAGAGTGCTTAGGGTCTAAAGGAAATTGTTAGACCTGGCACCATTGGCGTGGGTCTCCCTTCCATTTATCGCTGTTGTCTCCTCTGTTTTACTGGTGTTAGATGCTCTGGGCGCTGTGCCACTGCCATTCAGTGTCACAGCGCGAATGCTCCCTGTGTAAATATGTCTATGTGAATTGGTGTATCCCTGATTGGCTTATTTGGTTTACCTGTTAGTCCCTAGTAGTGTGGCCTATGTGTGCCCAGGGCTGGTAAACCAAATGCTGCTGGTGGGCCTGCAGCACTGATGTGTGCCACCCACAGAAGCAGCTTGTAAAGTGTGTCTCAGACCTGCCACTGCAGTGTCTGTGTGCAGTCCAGAACTGCCATCTTGGCTGTGAAGTGCACTCACTTCCCAGCCCCTGAACCTTCCCTTGGCAGCCTGTAAGTCACCCCTATGGCAGGGTGCATTGTATGTGTAAGGTAGGACATGCCTTGGTGTATGTAGCATGTCCTGGTAGTGAATTACACCCCATTTCGTTTTTCACTACTGTAAGGCTACCTGTTCCTCATAGGCTAGAATGGGCAGTTTGACTATTACATTCTATAGTCCTAACTGACCCCAGGGACATGGTAGAAAAACGAATTTAGTATGCCTGAGCTCAGAATATTAAAATACATCTTTTAGTGAAGTTTATTTTTATATTCTGTGTTTGAAAATACCACTTTTAGAAAGTAGGTATTTTCTTACCTAAGCCTTCCAGTGTGCTCTGCCGTTATGTGTATTGGCTGTCTGGTTTTAGAGGGGCAGGGCAGGCTGAGTCAGACCTGGGTTGAATAAAGAGATCTGCATTTAGAGTGTGGGGAGGGTGGCTCCTTGACCTGAATAGGGCTGTGCCTGGCAAGGTGAATGCTGGCTCCACCTCCCACTGTGTGTCTGCTAGCAGACCCCTCTTTCTGAAAGGAAGGATGCAGCCTGGTAAACAAAGTGCTCCAGGCCTGGGCAGAACTGGTTCTGGCTAGGTTCAGTGACTGGTAGCTTCTAAGAACAAAGACTTTTGGGGTATAAATATCTGTGCTCAAACCCCTACATTTTTGTATTGCTTTTGGATCTGGAGAGGAAACTCTGTCCGTGCCACTGGAGGAATCTGCAGGAAGTGACTGTCCCTGTGCTTGTGTGTTGTTTCTTGCACTGGCCTGCAGCAGTGACCACTGGACCTTGAAGAAGAGGAAAAGGAACTCTTGAGAGAACTTTTATTTTTGTTACAAGCAATTACCCAAGGGCTAGGAAAAGAGCTAGCCTCCTGCTGGAGTCTCAGGCACATCAGACTCCACCACCAACCTCCTGCTTCCTCCCTGCGAGGACTGCTATCTGCTGATGAGGCTCCTGTGAGTTCCAGGGCCTCTAGTTTGCATCAGAGAAGAGAGTGCGGGAAATCGACGCTAACGCATCTTTGCGGGCCGCTGAAGTCGAGAGCGCTGGGAAAATCATCGCGCTACTGCAGCCGAGGGCCCGCAACACGAAACCATCGCTGACGCCCCTTTGCGAGCCGCTGCAGCCGAGACGCACTGGAAAGATCATCGCGCTGCTGTCGCCGCGCACTCGCAACCCTTAAAGAAATCATCGCTTCGAGACATCGCATTGCGGACGCCGTGCGTCCGCCACTTTGATCGCATCGCACCGAATTTTGTCGCTCCCTCGCGGAGCGTCTTGTCTTCGCATTGCAACACGATCGCACAGCGCAACAGGATCGCCGCATCGACTTCTCCCACGCGGCAGAAAGTCATCGCATCGGCGGTCCAGCGTGCAGAAGTTTGTCGCATCGTCTCCGCACGCATCACGCAGATCGGCACATCATCCTCCCTTGCGGCAAGGATTTCAACGCATCGCCGGCCTCGCGTGCCGAGAATCATCGCTACAGCTTATTTGCGACATTTTGTTGGTTTTGCTACTAAACCCAGGTACTTTGTGAAAGAAAGGGTCGCAGAGACCACTGCTTTGAACTTGAACCTTATTTTTGCAACCTTTGAACTATATTTGACAGCCCTTCAACAGCTATCCTATTTTTGACAGTATTGTGGCTTTTACAGTTATTGGTCTTGTGATAAATCTGCCTTTATATAAAGATACTTATTTTTTTATAACTACTTGTGTGGTGTCCCTTTGTAGTGTTCCTCACTGTGTTACTGTGTATGGTCATAATGCTTCACACCCTGCCTCTGAGATAAGCCTACCTGCTCGTGCTACGTTACCACAGGGTTGAGCAGGGGTATTAAAGAGGGTAGCCCTCTCACTCTGACTTAGGAAGAAGGGTCCCTACTTGGACAGTGGCCAGCCATTGCCAACTAGAGACCCCCATTTCTAACATTGGTGGTCAGCGGTGAGGATCTGGACTTGCATTTATGATCGCATACAGTAATTATAGTGTACACTACTAGTGAGTGCAGACCATAACGTACCGCATACATTTTTTGAGAGTTTTTTTGGATCCTATATTGTAATTGATATTGCCGGTGATTTTTCACCCGCACACATTTTCTGAGAGTTTTTGGGATCCTATATTGTGATTGATATTGCCGGTGATTTTTCACCCGCGCCCATTTTTTGAAAGTTTTTGGATCCCCTATTGTAATTGATATTGCCGGTGATTTTTCACCCGCGCACATTTCTGAGAGTTTTTGGGATCCTATATTGTGATTGATATTGCCGGTGATTTTTCACCCGCGCCCATTTTTTTTGAAGGTTTTTGGATCCCCTATTGTAATTGATATTGCCGGTGATTTTTCACCCGCGCACATTTCTGAGAGTTTTTGGATCCTATATTGTGATTGATATTGCCGGTAATTTTTCACCCGCTTACATTTTTTGAGAAGTTTTCTTCTGTCCTTTATTGATATTGCCAGTTATTTCTACAATGGGCAAGCCCAGATCCAATGCCTCAGAGGATCTCTCCTGGGAAGAAGAGAAAATAGAAACCTACAATGCCAAGCAGCTCAAATATTTTTGCAAGCAATTCACAGTCCCTATCACAGGTCTCACTAGAGGGGAGGAGTATTACAAGGCGCTGAAGGCCTGGCTAGAAGCCAGGGATGCCCCTAAGGATATAGGAGAGCTTGTGGAGGTGGGAGAGAATGCAGGAGAGCAGCAGGGCGATGTAGTAGACTTAGTAGGAGATCCAGCCCTTTCCAACCCGGGCTCTAGTGTGTCCGCTAAGGGTCTGTCCCCAGAAGAGCTGGAGGACAGGGAGAGAGATAGGCGGCATAATATGGAGATGGCTAAGCTTAAAATGGATGGTCACCGGGACCTAGAGAACAAGAAGTTAGAAATTGAGATTATGAGAATGAAGCTTGAGCATGAGAGAGTATTGAGGGAGTTGGAGATTAAAGCTAAGAGTATGGAAATCTCCCCCTCTGGTGGCAGCGTACCTGTAGTGCACCCTGAGAGTAGGGTGTATATACCCAAGGAGGTTATTAAGGATTTCCACAAAAGTGAAGATATTGGGCAATGGTTTGCCGCTTATGAATTAGCCATGGTGTCCCACCGGGTCCCTGAGAAGGATTGGGGAGCGGGGTTGTGGGGACGCTTTGTGAGTGAGGGGAGGGATACCTTGTTGGACCTGCCCCCAGAAAGTAGGATGGTTTATGCCCACATGAAGGAAGCGTTGATGACCCGCTATGGTTTGACCCCTGAGATGTATAGGCAGAGGTTTAGGGTCTGCTAGAGGGTACCACGTGGGTTGAATATGTGTCTTTTTTTTTGCAGAGCCATGGAACGCTGGGTAAAAGGTAGCAAAGTAGAAACTTTTGCGCAGTTTTATGATTTGATTGCATGGGAGCATTTATCTAGTAATTGTTTTCCTGAGCTACGCCAGCACCTAATTGATTGCAAGCTGACTAACGCTAGAAAGCTTGCTGAGGAGGCGGACCGCTGGGTGAGCACCCGGGTCCGCAAGGGTCCAGTGGGAGACGTCGCCAAAGGTGGGCAGGGTCCCCAGCAGAGGAGTGGGGGGACAAGGGTCAACAGAGGGAGTTCCACCGAGGGCCCCAAAGTAATCCCCCAGGGAACCAAGCAGTGGTGTCCCAGCCCCCCAAGAAAGGAGGACAGGGCCCCCAACAGGTAGGCCTGTTCCCAGGGGGCCCCCCACTTGTTACAACTGTGGTCAAGTGGGCCACAGATATTTTGATCCCCAGTGCCCCCAAAGGGGGCCAGTGCACCACCCCGTGCACCACCCCGCCAGATTGCTAGTGTAGCCCTGGGAGAGGAGGAGATGGGTGCCCAAGAGGGGTGGGATCCCGTAGAGTTGACCCTTGTCTCATTAGGGGACTTTGAGATGGTCCCCAAGCCTGCACTGCCTGCTAACACTAAAAAATACAGGCAGTGGGTGACCATCAATGGCCATAGGGTGGAGGCTCTAAGAGACACAGGGGCCAGTGTAACTGCTGTCAGCTCCCGGTTAGTGTCCAAAGAGCAGGTTGTCCCCCATGCATTCTACCCAGTAGTGTCCGCAGACAACTCAGAGAGCCAATGTGAGGTGGCTCAGGTTCCCTTTGGAGTGGGGGGGGTCTCAGGAACTCTTCAGGTAGCTGTGAGGCCCGCCATGCCTGTAGACTGTCTGCTGGGCAATGATTTAGAGGACTCCCCGTGGGCTACGGTGGAGAGGAAGGCTCACTTAGAGATGTTGGGTCTGCCTGAGTGGGCGTGTGCTACCACTCGGTCCATGGCAGCCAAGGAGGGTGTTGAGAAGGATCTGGAGCCTGAGAGTATGGCCCAGATCCCTGCCTTAGAGAGAAGGGGCAGGGGGCGCGGGAAGCCGGCCCCCTTGGTTCCCACGGCCCAGGAAGGACCAGACCCTGAAGGGGATGCCCTGGAGCCTACCGAGGAGCAGATCACCGAACTGGGGGACCTGCCTGAGCTGACCCATTGGCAGCAGGAAGGGGGACCCACCAGGGAGGAATTTTGTGAGCAGCAGAGAGTTTGCCCCTCTCTTGAGGGTATGCGGCGACAGGCTGCAGCCCAGGCAGAAGGTGACATGTCTGGTTCACATCTGATTTATTGGGAGAACAGTCTCCTGTATAGCGAGCCTAAGGTTGCTGAGCCAGGGTCAGCCCGTGTGCTGGTGGTACCCGAGTGCTTCAGAACCTTCCTACTGGGGTTGGCTCATGACATTCCATTGGCAGGACATCTGGGGCAGACCAAGACCTTTGAGAGGCTGGCCGCCCACTTTTATTGGCCCCAGATGCACAAGAGTTCAGACACTCATTGCAGGACCTGTGATACTTGCCAGGCAAGTGGGAAGAGTGGGGGGAAGATCAAGGCCCCACTCCAGCCCTTTCCAGTTGTGAGTACCCCATTCGAGCGAGTGGGCATTGACATTGTGGGGCCTCTGGACCCCAAGACAGCCATGGGCAACAGGTTCATCCTGGTCTTGGTGGACCATGCCACCTGGTACCCTGAAGCCATCCGCTCAGGACAGTGACGGCCTCCGTGGTGGGACGTGCACTGATGGGGATTTTCTCCTGTGTGGGATTCCCCAGAGAGGTGGTGTCTGACAGGGGGACCAACTTCATCTCCCAGTACATGAAGTCTCTGTGGAAGGAGTGTGGGGTAACGTATAAGTTCACCACTCCTTACCACCCCCAAGGTAATGGTCTGGTTGAAAGGTTCAACCGGACCTTGAAGGGCATGATCATGGGCCTAGAAGAGCCCCTGAGGCGTAAGTGGGACGTCCTCTTGCCATGCCTGTTGTTTGCCTACCGTGAGGTGCCACAGAAGTCCTTAGGGTTCAGTCCCTTTGAACTCCTCTATGGCCACCCGGTTAGAGGACCTCTGAGTCTGGTCAAGGAAGGCTGGGAGCAATCTCCCAGGAAACCTCCCCAAGATGTATTTAGCTACATGTTGGCCTTCAGGAACCAGACTCGGCGTTTCAAAAAGATTGCTGAGGCAAATCTGGAAGCCAGCCAGGAAGAAATGAAACGTTGGCACGACCAGAATGCCACTCTGGTCGAATTTCAACCTGGTCAGAAGGTTTGGGTACTGGCCCCAGTGGAGCCTTGTGCGCTCCAAGATAAGTGGACCGGTCCATTTGAGGTGGTGGAGCGCAAAAGTCCAGTTACCTACTTGGTGGACTTTCAGTCTCCCAGGAACCCCTTGCGGGTCCTGCATGTGAACCGCCTAAAGCCCCACTTTGAGAGGTCTGAAGTGGGCATGCTTCTTGCCACAGATGATGGGGTTGAGGAGGAGAGTGAGCCTCTCCCTGACCTCCTGTGTGCAGAAGAGAAGGATGGGTCAGTGGAGGGTGTGATCCTCTCCACCACACTGACCCCTGAGCAGCAGAGAGATTGTCACCACCTGTTGGGGCAATTTTCTGATTTGTTCTCCCTGGTACCTGGTGTCACTGATTGGTGCGTCCATGAGGTGGATACCGGGGACAGTTCTCCTGTCAAGCACAAGGCTTACAGGGTGACTGACAGGGTCAGGGCTTGCATTAAGGAGGAGGTCTCCAAAATGTTCGCCCTAGGGGTGGTTGAGTCCTCTAGCAGCCCCTGGTCCAGCCCCGTGGTGTTGGTACCATAAGCTGCGACGCCTGGTGCCACTCCTGAACTTAGGTTCTGTGTGGACTACCGAGGTCTCAATTCGGTCACCAAGACCGACGCGCACCCCATCCCCAGAGCTGATGAGCTCATAGACCGGTTAGGGGCTGCCCGATACCTCAGCACGTTTGATCTGACGTCTGGGTACTGGCAGATCGCCTTAACTGATGGGGCAAAGGAGAGGTCAGCATTCTCCACACCAGATGGGCACTACCAGTTCCGTGTGATGCCCTTTGGGATGAAGAATGCCCCTGCCACCTTTCAGAGATTGGTCAACCAGGTGTTGGTTGGGCTGGAGGCTTTCAGTGCCGCCTACCTGGATGACATTGCAGTGTTTAGTTCCTCCTGGGAGGACCACTTGCACCACCTCTGGGAAGTGTTGATGGCGCTGCGCAGAGCAGGCCTCACAATCAAGGCCAGTAAGTGCCAGATTGGGCAGGGTTCTGTGCTGTACTTGGGACACCAAGTGGGGAGCGGCCAGGTGGCGCCCCTGCAGCCCAAGATTGAAACCATCCTGGCTTGGGAGCCCCCAAGGACCCAGACCCAGGTGAGGGCCTTCTTAGGACTCACGGGTTATTACAGGAGGTTTGTCAAGGGGTATGGCAACATTGTTGCACCCTTGACTGAGCTGACTTCCAAGAAGCGGCCAAAGATTGTGAATTGGACTGACACCTGTCAGAAAGCCTTTGATGCCCTCAAAACTGCTATGTGTACACCACCCGTACTCCAGGCGCCCAATTTTGCTAAGGAATTTGTTGTCCAGACAGACGCTTCAGAGCATGGGGTGGGGGCCGTTCTGTCACAGATAAATGAGGAGGGACTAGACCAACCTGTAGCCTTCATCAGTAGGAGGTTACTTCCACGGGAACAGAGGTGGAGTGCAATTGAGCGTGAGGCATTTGCTGTGGTCTGGGCACTGAAGAAGCTGAGACCATACCTGTTTGGGACTCACTTCCGGGTTCAGACAGACCACAGGCCCCTCAGATGGTTGATGCAGATGAGGGGTGAGAATCCCAAGTTGTTGAGGTGGTCCATTTCCCTACAGGGTATGGACTTCACGGTGGAACACCGCCCTGGTACAGAACACGCCAATGCTGATGGTCTGTCCAGATTTTTCCGCCTTAGCGATGAGAACTTCCAAGGGGATGGGTAGTTCTCCCACATTTCAGCTGGAGGGGACGTGTGTTAGACCTGGCACCATTGGCGTGGGTCTCCCTTCCATTTTTCGCTGTTGTCTCCTCTGTTTTACTGGTGTTAGATGCTCTGGGCGCTGTGCCACTGCCATGCAGTGTCACAGCGCGAATGCTCCCTGTGTAAATATGTCTATGTGAATTGGTGTATCCCTGATTGGCTTATTTGGTTTACCTGTTAGTCCCTAGTAGTGTGGCCTATGTGTGCCCAGGGCTGGTAAACCAAATGCTGCTGGTGGGCCTGCAGCACTGATGTGTGCCACCCACAGAAGCAGCTTGTAAAGTGTGTCTCAGACCTGCCACTGCAGTGTCTGTGTGCAGTCCAGAACTGCCATCTTGGCTGTGAAGTGCACTCACTTCCCAGCCCCTGAACCTTCCCTTGGCAGCCTGTAAGTCACCCCTATGGCAGGGTGCATTGTATGTGTAAGGTAGGACATGCCTTGGTGTATGTAGCATGTCCTGGTAGTGAATTACACCCCATTTCGTTTTTCACTACTGTAAGGCTACCTGTTCCTCATAGGCTAGAATGGGCAGTTTGACTATTACATTCTATAGTCCTAACTGACCCCAGGGACATGGTAGAAAAACGAATTTAGTATGCCTGAGCTCAGAATATTAAAATACATCTTTTAGTGAAGTTTATTTTTATATTCTGTGTTTGAAAATACCACTTTTAGAAAGTAGGTATTTTCTTACCTAAGCCTTCCAGTGTGCTCTGCCGTTATGTGTATTGGCTGTCTGGTTTTAGAGGGGCAGGGCAGGCTGAGTCAGACCTGGGTTGAATAAAGAGATCTGCATTTAGAGTGTGGGGAGGGGTGGCTCCTTGACCTGAATAGGGCTGTGCCTGGCAAGGTGAATGCTGGCTCCACCTCCCACTGTGTGTCTGCTAGCAGACCCCCTCTTTCTGAAAGGAAGGATGCAGCCTGGCAAACAAAGTGCTCCAGGCCTGAGCAGAACTGGTTCTGGCTAGGTTCAGTGACTGGTAGCTTCTAAGAACAAAGGGGCATATTAGCAAGACCGGCGATAGAACTATCGCCGTTTTAGCGGCAGGAAACTGCCGCTAAAACGGGCGATAATGGGCTTGCTAATATGCGTACAGAATTCCAATAGAAGCCCAGGTTAGATGTGCAGGACATCTAACCTGGGCTTCTATTGGAATTCTATAACGCATATTAGCAAGCTCATTATCGCCGTTTTAGCGGCAGTTTCCTGCCGCTAAAACGGCGATAATTTTAACGTGGGTCTTGCTAATATGCCCCAAAGACTTTTGGGGTATAAATATCTGTGCTCAAACCCCTACATTTTTGTATTGCTTTTGGATCTGGAGAGGAAACTCTGTCCGTGCCACTGGAGGAATCTGCAGGAAGTGACTGTCCCTGTGCTTGTGTGTTGTTTCTTGCACTGGCCTGCAGCAGTGACCACTGGACCTTGAAGAAGAGGAAAAGGAACTCTTGAGAGAACTTTTATTTTTGTTACAGGCAATTACCCAAGGGCTAGGAAAAGAGCTAGCCTCCTGCTGGAGTCTCAGGCACATCAGACTCCACCACCAACCTCCTGCTTCCTCCCTGCGAGGACTGCTATCTGCTGATGAGGCTCCTGTGAGTTCCAGGGCCTCTAGTTTGCATCAGAGAAGAGAGTGTGGGAAATCGACGCTAACGCATCTTTGCGGGCCGCTGCAGTCGAGAGCGCTGGGAAAATCATTGCGCAACTGCCGCCGAGGGCCCGCAACACGAAACCATCGCTGACGCCTCTTTGTGAGCCGCTGCAGCCGAGACGCGCTGGAAAGATCATCGCGCTGCTGTCGCCGCGCACTCGCAACCCTTAAAGAAATCATCGCTTCGAGACATCGCATTGCGGACGCCGTGCGTCCGCCACTTTGATCGCATCGCACCGAATCTCGTCGCTCCCTCGCGGAGCGCTCTTGTCTTCGCATCGCAACACGATCGCACAGCGCAACAGGATCGCCGCATCGACTTCTCCCACGCGGCAAGAAAGTCATCGCATCGGCGGTCCAGCGTGCAGAAGTTTGTCGCATCGTCTCCGCACGCATCACGCAGATCGGCGCATCATCCTCCCTTGCGGCAAGGATTTCAACGCATCGCCGGCCTCGCGTGCCGAGAATCATTGCTACAGCTTATTTGCGACATTTTGTTGGTTTTGCTACTAAACTTAGGTACTTTGTGAAAGAAAGGGTCGCAGAGACCACTGCTTTGAACTTGAACCTTATTTTTGCAACCTTTGAACTATTTTTGACAGCCCTTCAACAGCTATCCTATTTTTGACAGTATTGTGGCTTTTACAGTTATTAGTCTTGTGATAAATCTGCCTTTATATAAAGATACTTATTTTTTTAGAACTACTTGTGTGGTGTCCCTTTGTAGTGTTCCTCACTGTGTTACTGTGTATGGTCATAAATGCTTCACACCCTGCCTCTGAGATAAGCCTACCTGCTCGTGCTACGTTACCACAGGGTTGAGCAGGGGTATTAAAGAGGGTAGCCCTCTCACTCTGACTTAGGAAGAAGGGTCCCTACTTGGACAGTGGCCAGCCATTGCCAACTAGAGACCCCCATTTCTAACAGAAATGTACTTGTCTCCTTAAACCCTTGTTTACTGGGAGCTTTATATTTGTGTTTAATAAAGGGCTCTTAGTTTGACAAGTCTTATAGAGGAAAGGGAAGAAGGTGCTTGTATTTCTGAGAGGTGGAATAATTGCAAATGGCTCTAGAAAATCAAAGCCCTTACTTGACACCGGAGTTTTGGGATTGGTATAGGTACATGATTTTGCCTTTTCTCAGATTACAGCCAACCTATACAAGATTGCAAATTAAGAAGCAGTAATTGGAGGTAAAGTGAGGTAGGTAGCTCACCCCTTTTTGTATGCAGTAGATTTTGGAAGCCTTGGGTTCTCAGAAGATGAATAGGGCACTGGTTCTGATTTCTTGGTCATTGATCTAAGTATGGGTGATGAAGATGTTAGGCCTTTTGTTATTACCAGTATTTGTTAATGCTCATGTTTGAGAGTCTACCACAATGGACTTTATTGTCCCGGTCCACAAATAAGTAGTCAATTGGAGGATTTTGGGTACACTCAGTTTCCTTGCTAAATGCAAGTGCCAAGTTGTATGAGAGATGCATTTTGAAATAGATATACAACTGCTTGGAAGAAATAGATTATATTTCTGAGTCCCAAGCTGGTTTGCATCAGTCAGACATATAACTTGTCTGGCAGTGAGATGGGCATTTGTTAAAAAGCTTAGGCTCGCTGGTTTTCCTGGACGTCTGTACTGTATTTAGCACCATGGACAGGTCTAAGTGACAGCAAACTTGCCTAGCTCTGAATATCGACCTGTTGCTGATGGGATCTTTTTCATAAATATACTTCGATAATATGGCAACTATTTCTTTTGGTCCAGAGGGGAAAATGTTTGATTGCTTTATGGTGTCTCGGTGGGTGCTTTAAGGACGTGTCCTGTGCCTGTATCTGTATTTTAATGTTGTGGTTGGTGCATCACTTGAAATAAAGGCTGTTTGTCCTAGGCTCCCAAGGTAGTCTTGAGCCACTTAAGTTCTCATAGAAGGTTATTTTGGCTATAACAGAAGACGCATTCACCAGTGGTTTGATACCTTTTTTTATCTTTTGTTCATTCTGAGTACAATTTAAATATCAGGATAACTTGAATCCCTTCATATTATTCATCAGGAGTAAATAGAAGTGCTGTACTTCAAGATTATTAACCTGGTCTAATCATGTCTTCAGAGCCACATCTATGCCAGGTGAAAGTGCTCAGGTTATGCTGTATAATTGTCAATATGGAGGCTCAGTACATGTGCTTTTGTAAGGGCAGCCCAAAATGTCTTATTAGGAATGCGTAATTATGGTATCATTTTTATTATGTAAAACATTGGGAACAAGATAACCAGTAGAAATCGGACAGGAGGGCATTTTATCCAAGATATGTGGGCAACAAATTTTATTCTCTGATGCCATTTAAATTATTCCAACAAATATACGTATGTATATACGCATAGTAATGCGCGCAAGGAAGGCATTTCATGTGAGACTGGAAAGGGGTATCTTGTATGAAAAGTGCAGAAAACGTGCTTTGTGCTTCTCCAGTCAAACACTGGAATGTTGTTCAGTTAATGCTATAAAAGGGCCATCTGGCGAAGAGAACAAAAAAACGGTTCTCCTTGATAGTGGTGCAAGCCTAACATTCACCAACAAAAAGCAGTCTAGAATATTTGTTTGTTGATGATGTCTGCTGGCTGAGGTTTTGAGATCTGTTGCGAAATCACTGGATGGATGACCCCTTTAAATGGTAAGCGGGAGATTTAAATGGTAATAGGAAGATTTAAATGGTAAGAGGAAGATTTAACACTTTTTGGAAACCTGGATTGAGTACAATATAATCGCATCAATTCAGATTCTGTCCAAAGAAAATCACCTGATATTTCAAAATGCGCTGCAGTCTTTCTCAAAGTAAATTACGGAATTTCTTGACTTCGACAACTTGTGAAAATATGCCTCATAGACATCCATCAAATATGGCTAATAGACATCCATTCACACACTTAGGAATGTCAGTTTTAGAAGCTATGGCTCTGAAACCTGGTTCACATTGTATTTGAATACTCTTGGATGTTTCAATGTATTCTTTTGTTATTGAGTTCTGTCTAGAGTTCCAGGTTCGATTAATTGTTCAGATACTACGAATATTTGAATGCATGCTATAATGAAAAAAATGCAGACAAACTGTAAAACTGATTTAGCCAAATACATTGGCAAAATGGTGGGGGCGTGGCTTAGCTGCAGATCATGGCGGACGCGTGAGCCGAGAGCTCCGCACCAGCCCGCATATAATCCTCACAAATCCGGCAGCCAGGGCGGACCGAAAAGTTTACAGCGGCCCCTCTGAAGTCTGTATGCCGAGGGGCGTGCCCTGAAGGAGATCGGAGCCCGTCAGAGACCCCGGTTGAGCGCAGCGATCTGTTGCATGGAGCGCGCAGCGGAGGCCAAAGAAATGGCGGCCGTGGAGAACGACGAGGTGCCCGGGAGCCACTCCGTGTATGTGGCCGGGCTGTAGACGGGCGACCGAGACCGTCTCTGCGCTGTGTGGAGGTCTCCGTGGAACGGCAGCGGGAGGTGTGGCGGAGGCCCCCGCGTGCGGGGTGAAAGCTGCGGACGTGGGGAGAGCCCCGGACATCGCCGGTGCGGCACGGGCGGGCCCCCCTCGCTGACTCCATCAGCCAGAAGTGCGCGACAAATGGTGTGTGGCCTGGCAGGGCCTCGACGCTGAGGTAACTTACACGGGGCTGGCCCGCCACCTGAGACCACGGTAGGAGCTGACTGCCCCGGGTGGGAAACAATTGACTCTGAGGCCCCTGCCGGGGACGACGCATCGGCATCTGGAGCATGCAGGCGGCCTAGGGGTGTGGTGGCTGGCCGGGCCTTTGTGGACGAGGCCCACGAGTGACACTTGGCATTGTGGTGGCCCCCCCTGCCCTGGGCTGGAGTCGTTGTCGGGCTGGGAGGCAGGAGAGTAAGAGCGCTGGGCGAGGCCGGCCGGCCGGAGCTGTGCCATTGTGATCATCGGCGAGGCTGGCAAGAGAGCGCCACTAGACTGGCCTGGGGGCTCTGCTACACGGACCTTGGCCCCAATCAGACCGGTGTCTATGGGGAGTTGGGGGCTGTGGACCTGAGGTGCTCCCGACCGCCGCTGGCGCAATGCAGGTGGGGCCCCCCCTGATAAACCTAATAGCTGGGAGCGTGGTGTGACTAACCCTGAGCGAACGATCGCTGCTACTTCTGCACATTGGGGCGCACCCAGTGGACATACGGCAGAAGGTGTGGCGGCGGTCCCCGCGCACGGGGCGGATGACGTGGCCCTGAGGTGCACCTGACTCTCGCCAGGGTGCCACGAGCGGGCCCCCTCTGAAGGGCCAAATGACTGTGTGGTGATCAACACGCCGCTGGGCTTTGCTTTGGCGCTGGAGCACCCTCTACGGAACCGGACTACCTCCTGGGACTGGGGTGGTGCTTGAGAGCCCCGAGGGAGAGACAGCTGAACTTGCGGCCCCGGCCAGAGACGGCGTGCCAGAGCCTGGGGCACTTCCTGTGGGCTTGGGAGACACCGGGCCCATGGGCAAACCTAGAGGCCGCCAGATGGGGGCTCTTCAAGACCCGGGAGATAGTGCCCAGAAACAATCACAATCTACCCCGGAGGACTCGGTACAACAACAACTCAGTAAAATACTGGAGGCCATGGCGGACACGAAAGCTACCCTCCATCAAGACATTAGCACTGTTGCGGTGGGGCTCAGCCTACTGCAGGAAGAACATAAGAAATTGTCAGAGAGGGTTAAAGAGACTGAGTCCAGTGTTGCGGAACTGGCGCCAGCACAAAAGGCATTGGAGCAGCAAATGGGGGCCCTTACAGACAGGGTGTGTCTGTTAGAACGTAAGGCAGAAGA
Source organism: Calotriton arnoldi (assembly GCA_963921515.1). Classification (NCBI taxonomy): domain Eukaryota; kingdom Metazoa; phylum Chordata; class Amphibia; order Caudata; family Salamandridae; genus Calotriton; species Calotriton arnoldi. The sequence goes on from CAWUFW010013759.1 coordinate 43,768, forward strand.
TGCCTAGGGGCGCAACAGGAGGAACAACATCAAAGTCCTGGGCCTGCCGGAAGGGACGGAAGGCAGTGATATGGTGTCCTTTTTGGAGCGATGGCTCAGGAGTGTAGTAGCACCAGAGAGTCTGTCCACCTTTTACACGCTGGAGAGGGCCCATAGAGTACCGGCCAAGCCATTGGCCCCAGGGAGGCCTCCGCGGCCTGTAGTAGCCCGACTGCTTCACTTCCGGGACAGAGACCTCCTCCTGCAAAAGGCGAGAGCGGAGGGCCCCTTCACTATTGACAACAGTAAAGTCTCCCTCTTCCCGGACTATACGTTGGAGGTGTAGAGGAAACGAGCCTCATATCTAGAAGTCAAGAAGGCATTAAGAGAAGAAGGCCTCCAGTACTCTCTGATGTTCCCGGCCCGACTGCGTATAATGCCTGAGGGGAACACTCACTACTTTGACTGTCCTAAAGATGCCTGGGATTGGTTGGAGGCTTACAAGTGCGAGACACCACGGGACAAGGGCCCTGGAGCTGTCGTGCGGGAGGTCACAGAGCTTGGGAAACGTCCGAGATGTTGACCTCGTAGGGGAACCTTGAAGAAACCGTCCTCCTCACAGTCAGAGAAGGAGAGGGCGGAAGCACTGCAGGCTGTGGCGGCACTAATGCAGAGTCGGAGCCCTGCCCCGGAGGCAGAAGCAGGCTCCTCAAGAGAGACTGAAGACAATGAAACGGACACTTCCCACAGCGACAGTGTGAAGATGCCAGTGGTGACGCCTAACACCGCAGACGATATTATTTGATGTAATTGGTAAGCTAAGGCGACCTTGACACTTAGAGGGCGCTGACGCGTAGTTAGCTGTTCCAGGCCCCGAGCTGCCTTCTCATATATGGGGCTGGTGCGCTCTAATTGGTGGGAGCGTCCTGTTCTAAGCTTTCTTGGCTAACCCCCCCTGAGAGCCGTACTAGGTTAGGGCCTCATTTAGTACTAACTGTTTCACATGATGTTTGGGCGGCCGACCGTTGTCGGACTGCCCTGGGGTCGGGAGTTGACCATCATAAGGGTCCTTTTGTTTGTTTCTTGGTTTTCGACGCTTGCAGAGGGGTGGGATGGTGCAAGATTGGGGGGTGGTGGGGGGGGCTCCCCTCCGCGGGCCGCTTGGTGCTACCCAACACGAATGGCAGAGGCACGTAGTGTAATACGGCTCCTCACATGGAACATTAGAGGAATGGGGTCTATGGCAAAGCGCCATAATATTTATTCATACCTGAGGCGTAGGGACATCCATATAGCGCTCCTTCAGGAAACCCATTTGAACAGTGAGGAAGCCGGGAAACTGAAACGCAGATGGAGGGGCCAGGTTTTTGCAACCACCTCCTCGGCTTTTGCCAGAGGGGTCCTGATATGGGTCAAGCCGGGGGTCCCCTTTGCTGTTGAGCGGTCGTGGCTGGATGTAGGTGGCCAGTATGCACTGATCACGGGGAGACTGGTGGGCAAGGAGGTCACCCTGGGTAACATTTATGCTCCTAACCACGACCAGATTGGCTTTTTGGATTCCTTCTCGGCTGTACTGGCCGATGGCTTAAGGGGAAACTTGATTCTCGGGGGGGATTTCAATTGTGTCACGGATGTGGCCACTGACCGTTCGCACCCTCCCTTAATGGGGTCTCAGCCACGCCGCACAGCCCTGGGGTTCCGTACATGGATTACACATTGGGGCCTTGAAGACACTTGGAGGTTGCAGCATAATAAGGATAGGGAATTCTCCTTCTTTTCACCAGTGCACCAAGTGCATACACTGCTTGATACGTTCTTGTGCTCCCCTGCTTTAAATATTAAACACACCAGATATCTAGGGCGTACACTGTCGGATCACAGTCCATTGATAATGACACACCAGCCCCTGGGACGGTGCCCCCCGATCCCTACCTGGAGACTTAACCCGGCACTACTTGAAGATGCTCCTTTTCGCACCTCACTGCATACACTCCTAGACACGTACTTCCCCATCAACGCTAACACGGCATCCTCCTCCCAAGTGGAGTGGCAGGCGTTTAAGGTGGTGGTGCGAGGCCATTGTATGGGGCAGGCGACGGGGACCCATAGGGAGCTCTGCCGGTAGATACTGGACCTGGAGGGGAGTATACGCAGCTTAGATAATATTCAGGGTACAGATGTCGCTGCCCGAGCGGCACTACAGGCTGAATGGGCAAAATATGACGATGCACTGGGGCGGTTGCGATGTTACAACCACAAGGACTATTTAGACAAAGTGCAGAGAGAGGAAGAAAAAGCGGGCCGTCTATTAGCACGGTTATTTAGACCTGAGTTAGGGGGATCTCCAATTACACAACTTGGCTTAGATACTGGGGAGGTGGTGTACTAACCGGATGAGATTAATGACTCCTTTCTAACTTACTACGAGCGGTTGTACACGGCCCGACCGCGGCTCTCCGGCTGGTTGTACGAGAATACCTGAAGCCTCTGCCCCTCCGTGTGCTAGAAGAGGAGGACCGGGAAGAGCTGGGGGAACCAATAAACTTCCAGGAAATCAAAGCCGCCATTAATGCATTAGCGCCTGGCAAAACGCCGGGGCCGGATGGCCTCTCAGCGGAATTTTATCAACGCTTTGCGGACCTGTTAGCGCCACATCTAGTCCGGTTGTATGCTGATGCATATGAGTCTGGGGAGTTGCCTAGCTCCACCCAGACGGCCCTGGTGATCCCCCTTCCAAAAACTAAGAAGCCGGAGGCAGGTGTTAAAGATTACAGGCCCCTCTCCATGCTTAACATAGACTTTAAGATCTTAAGTAAGGTACTGGCCGGTAGTTTAGTTCCGCATATGAAGACGTTAATACATCCTGACCAGAACGGGTTTATCCCCTCTCACAACACCTCTTATAAACTTCGTAGGCTCTACTCTGTTCTTTATCATGTCGAGGTCTCGACTAACCACCAGGCAGCAGTGCTCTCCGTCGATCTAGAAAAAGCTTTCGACACGGTGGGGTGGGAATACCTATTTGAGGTGATGCTGCGTATGGGCCTGGGTGAGGAATGGGTGCGGTGGGTGCGGCTTTTATATGCCGCGCCTACGGCGAGGGTCAGAACGGGCGGAACAATCTCCAGACAGTATAAGGTATCACGCGGGACTAGACAGGGGTGTCCTCTTTCCCCCCCTCTTGTTTGCCCTGGCAATCGAGCCCTTGGCTGAGAGACTTCATCAGGGAGGGGTTGGGATCGGACTGGCTATTGGAGGGCGGATGCACCATGTTTCTCTCTATGCAGACGATTTGCTGCTATACTTGTCGAATGCAGTCGCGGGCACCTCAGCAGCCATACAAATTCTAGACAACTTTGCATGCCTCTCCGGACTGCAAGTCAATAAAACTAAGACATGTCTGTTCCCGATAGCAGACCCAACGCATAGGCCTGATGCTCTGATGGCCGACATATTATGGGCTCAGAACACGTTCAAATACCTAGGCATACATATATTCCATTCCCTGGGTGATCTGAAGGAAGGCAACTTGGGTAGAGCGCTGCGCTCGTTGCGTTCATGTGTACACTTTTGCGTACATTGCAACTACCTGTCATGGCTCGGATCTCTCTATCTAAAACGGTCATGCTTCCGCGCTTATTGTATTTTTTTGTCTCCCGGTACTCATGCCTAGCTGCTGGTTCCGTCCCTTGAATGCCCTGTTATGGGACTTGGTGTGGGGAGATGGGCGTCCTATGGGTGTCTCTCAAAACGTTGCAATGCCCTGTGTCTGAGGGTGGACTGGGAGTGCCGAATTTTGAATTTTATATGTTCGCTGCTCAGCTACAGTGGCTGGCGCAATGGGTAGAGGGTGTGAATGAGGAAGGCACATTCGTATCACATCCGGACTCCCATCCTAACCTAGTAATGGCGAAATTATTAATATCAACAACACCTACCCCGTACAGCTCCTTGTTGCAGCGCGCGGCTTTCCAAGCTTGAAGGCAATGCCAGGGCAGGGAGCGGCGAACCACCAAGTACACCCCCATGTTACCGCTCGTGGGCCTGCCACATGGCGATCCACAGACTATATTCACGAACGAGCAATTGGCCCGCTGGACAGAGGCAGGGTTAGATAATGTTGGGGACTGCTTCCTGGACAAATCTCTGCTCCCGTTTGACGGGCTCGTGGAAGACTGTGGTCTTCCTCCGGGCCAGTTCCTGCGATATGAGGCCCTGGCATGCACATTTGCGCAGCTATGGAACAAGGGGAGAGACGAGACAGAGACGCACCCAGTACTGCACACTCTGTTCACACTTGGGACGGGAGGGCACCTAGTGAAATGGTTCTATGTGGCTCTGCAATCAACATCGGTGGGACCCTTGGATGGGCTACGGGCGAAATGGCATAAGATCGGGGGCAGAGTACTTACAGATGCGGAATGGTGCAGGGTCCTACACTACCCTAAGAAGATCTCCCACAATACACGCCTAAAATATATACAATTCAATTACACACACATGGCTTACATGACACCACACCGTCTTAATGTGACTTATGGGGGGGAAGTTCATCTCTGCCCCAGATGCATGTTCCCAGATACGGATTTTGGCCATATGACTTGGGATTGTCAAAGCCTGCGGCCTTTCTGGGAGGCTGTGCTTGGTAAACTTACAGGAGTGCTAGGTAGAGTGCTGTCCCCAACAGTGCAGACTTGCTTACTAGGTCTTTTTCCCAGACCTCCAAAGCGTAAAGTTGGGAACAGGCTAATAAATCTCGCATTGGGACTGGCTAAACGCAGAATTGCGATAGAATGGTAATCTCCGAGAGGACATCAATTTGAGACCTGGAATAGAGACGTTATCATGTGGGCTGGGCCGGAAGGTAGAGCACTTAGTTGGGAAGAGGCTAAGGGCATGACAAGGCATCCAGTAGCTGGGCAATGGAGGGAGGTAATGGTGGCTTGGTAGAACCCTGAAGGGCCTGCGACTGATGGGTCAGATGCGGAATCAGGCCAGGGGACCCGCCACGAAGGTTCACAATCTGGGAACCCCACTGGGCCTTCAGAGGGCTCTGGGTGCTGACCTGCATGGTGGTTGATTGCGGGGAAATGAACGGCAGAGGCCCTCGGCCCGGTCACGGTGGCTTCGGCGGTGGGCGGGAACCACCCCCCCCCTGACCTCCCAGCCCCCCCTGGGGGGTTCCACTATGTTGTGATCTCCCCACACACATTCTATGTCAGCTATGATCTACTTCACCCCTCTGCATAAGGTTTACTTACTTCTTTATTGTTTAAGTTGTGTTATTTCTTTAGTTTTTTTATAAGAATTGCTCTTAATAAACAAAGTAGCATGTTGATAAACACGAATGTTATATTGTAACCAGGATCGTTGATGGAAACCCTCACATGTAATTTACCGTGAACAATCTTTAGTGGAACATGTACTAAAAACTGTGGCCATTACTTGAAAGTGACAGGTGTATGATAGATAATTACTGGAACATGATCTATTGTATATAGAGACGGAGAAATGTATAGCTGGAATCAGCCTTAGTTCGGCTTGTGGACATTAAGCGGCATTCCTCCACAATGTGCTACCACTGCCACTAGATAATCTGTTTTTGATATTGATGCTTAATAATTCATATTTCGTATGTGGAACAATACAAAATGCCAATAAAAATACTTTTAAAAAAAATAAATACATTGGCAAAATGGTGTTAGTTTTCAGAGTCAATTACAAAGTGGTCGAAGAATCTTCAGTCATTCTTCTTGCCACAGTTTCACTACCACGTAGACTTCCTTTTGCTTCCACCATTGGAGGGCCTTCACACAGTTTAAGGACCAATGGCTTAGTTCAGCTTGTCCTAACAAAAATGGAGAGCAACTCCTCAGACCAAGTATATAGGGTTGTATAAACCAAACTAGTAAATGCTCCCCTTGGTGACTATTAAAACATAACACCATCAACACTCCACAGTCGTTATACCGTTCCTCAGTTGCATACTCCAACACACACTCACAGATACGAAAAAATTCAATACTACAAAAGTTTAGAAAAATATATATGGTTTTAATCCTACAATATGATTTAAAAAATCCTTAAAAGCACATATACGTTTATAAAAAACATATACACAGATACACAAAAACAGGATGGTAATGTAAGAGAAAACAGTTCAATAAATACACCTCTACTGTTTGTATCACTGAGTGTACATACATTTTAACAATAACATGTAAGGACAACCATTGCCGTATTCGTGCCTTTAGATTTCGTAAAACACGTTTCAGTGGAATTAACGTGTAGGAGCCACCTTCTTCAGGACTGACACATACATCCCTTTCCCCCAAATGAAACTGTGCAATTTCATATAACATCTACTGGCAATATGGTCATCAACAGCAAGCTTATGATCGATTTAAATTAATCTATCTTGAACCCCAAGTGATCCACTGTGTCCCAGGTCAAAGATGTGGGCCTCTATGGTGTTGTCAAGTTTCGCAAAGCGTTGTCCACAAAAAAATCAAACTGTTCTCCAGGGGGTCAATATTGCCAATCCCTTCAGGCGATGGACCCTCAATACTGTAGAGCACCCCAAATCTTTATCACATGGTGCACTGTTAATCACACTATCACATGAAAGGTAATGCACCAATATTCTACCTTAGTTCTGTTTGTACCAAGACCATTTGTCCTTGTGAGCCCGGGATAAATCAACTTGAGAACCAGAACCTACTAACTCTGTTGGTAAACAGTGAGGGTTTCTTCCTCACTAAGTTCCTGACTGCATTTAGGATTGTCCTTTGCCTTGAGCTTCAACTGGGGGCTCTTCCTCCTGAGGCATAGCACATAATTTACCACATCATGGGAGAAGGTTGTTGTATTCTCCATTCCACCCTCCTTCACCAAAAAACACAGAGCCATGTTTCGATTGAAATCCACTACTGAGAGGCGAACAGTGGGCATGGCAGGAGGATGTCCCAGTTCCTTCTTAATCGTTCTTTTATGGCCATCATGCTCTTCAGTGTTTTATTTAAATGCTTCACCCCCCACCTATATGTTGATGAGGGTATGCTGTGGAGAAAGGGTTATTTACCCACACACCTACCCCCTGTAATATGAAATATGGTACTCTTTTACAGCATCAAAATCTGCATTGATAAACACCAGGCATCAGGGTCCGAGTGGCCCATAGTGCAATCCGGCAGTGCCTGATGGGCTGGTCTGACAAGTTAGTATGTGGGCCGTTGTTTTGGCTGTTAGTGGGTCTGTTTTAAGGCCAGGTGGGCTGGTTTTTACTGCTGATTTCCCTGTATTACCACAAGCATTGCCTGCAGCAAACACAAATGCATGCAGTCTACCATACCTAGCAAAATATCCATACAGTATGACTTTCCAAGTTCAAAAATGGACCAATTTGCAAATGTGGGCCACTTTTGTTTTAGCTATCTGGATCACTAATGGCGGCCACATTTATTTTGGTGCCCAGGCCAATTTTTCTGTCCCAGTCCAACCCTGCCATGCATCTACAAGTACAATACATGAACATGCTTTGTCACATCACAAAACAGCTCATTCTAACCAACACATACATTTTCAATCAGCACTACTGTCACCCTTGTCCCTCCAACTGGTGAGTCCAAACTAGTATCTCAGCATGATCACTACACCAAGCCCAGAATCATCTTCTATTTTGCTCAGGTTTCAGCCTTTGTACAACCCTGTACATATAGCCCTAAATTATGTAGAAATTAAATTGTTCTCTACGCCAGCGTTCCCTGTACTGGGGAGCCAAATTTGAGTGCCACAGGCATCACCAAAACTGTCCTCTAGTTCCAGTTCAATCTGCAATGGGCCTATGAAGTTTACTACTGAACATTTCTGATGCTTTCCAAAAACTCCTTGAATGGTTTAACCGTAGTTCAGTGCTTTTTAGTTCGAAGCCTACCAGTAAGCTCAGCTGTCTGGTTTGCTAATAACATCTTGGGAACATTTGGAAAGCTTCCCTGGGAATGCATTCCACCCATTGCTTGCCACTGGCTTTGTAACTCACATTTGCTTGCTTTCTATTTGCTGACTTTATTTGTTTTAGGCTGACCAAATTGAGTTTGCCCCTTTTGTGGACCATACCTTATTTACTGTATTCTTCCACCAGTACTCACTTTCTGTAAACAGGCCTTTAGATCTTGTTCTTATCTTGTCACATTTGCTGTGCATTCATAGACAGAAGTCAAACGTCAGGCTCTGTCTTCCAAGGGAGCTTGGTGTGTACTTTTCTTTCTCTGACTTCAAAGTGAGTGGATTTATGTGAGAATCATGCTGGCTACTGGGGGTGTGCTGGAGGAAGGCTGTAGGACGTTGTTTATTTCTATCACACAACAAAATTTAAATGTCTGTAAATGCACTGAGTAGATATTTCAGAATATATCAGAATTAGGAACGCACAAATGAAGCACGTTTTTTTGAAATTCTGAAGTGTGGTGGAAACAAATACTTTAATATGATCAAAACAAATCAATACACTAGGTGATGCCATTCCACACAATTATCGTTTGTGCTCTGTACATTTTATCCAGTAAAACTGTATTTCTGTGCAATTGTAAGGGATAATTTCAATTGAAGATGTGTTGTATGTAATGGCAGTGTGCTACCATGCATACTCTACTTTACGCAGCTCAGCTCTACTCTGCACCACTCCACTCTACACCACTTCAATCTCCCCCTTTACTCCACTGTACTCAATGCCAATGCACTCTACTCTGCACTACTGCACTCTTCACCACTACACTGTACATCACTCCAGTCTAGGCCACTCCACTCTGCTCTACACTGCTCCATTCTACGCCACTCTACTCTGCAACACTCCACTCTATACCACTGCGCCCTACGGCAATGCACTCTAATATGTACCACTCCACTCTACGCCAGTGCACTCTAAGCCAATACACTCTATGCCACTCTAATCTACTCTGCATCACTGCACTCTACGCCACTGCACTCTACACCGCTCTACTCTACACCACTGCACTCTATACCACTGCATTCCACCCTGCACCACTCCACTCTACCATGCACAACTCCACTCTATGCTACTTCACTCTACTCTTAAACAATCTATACTATGCCACTGCACTTTACGTCAATCTACTCTGTGCCACCCCACTCTACGCCATTTCACTCTACTCTGAAACACTACTGTATGCCACTGCACCCTACGCTGCACCACTCTACTCTAAACACTGCACTCTACGCCAATGCACTCTATCCCACTTTACTCAAAACCAATACACTCTACACCACTGCACTGTACTTTACACCATTGCAGTCTATGTCACTGCACTCTTTGCAACTTTATTGTACTTTGCACCACTGCACTGTACGGCACTCTACTCTGCAACACTGCACTCTGCTACTGCACTCTATGCAGTGTATTCTACACCACTGCACTCTATCCTGCACCACTCTACTGAACTCTATGCCACTACACTCTATGCTACTCTACTCCTCTCTACGCCACTGTACTCTACCCTGCACCACTTTACGCTACCTTACACCACTCCGTTCTATGCAATTCCACTCTGCAACTCTCTACTCTGCAACACTGCACTCTCCGCCACTGAACTCTGTGTCACTCTACTATATTCCACTGCACTCTACAACACTCTACTCTGCAACACTGCACTCTCAGCCACTGCACTCTACTTTGAACTACTGTACTCCATTGTACAACACTCTATGCCTGTGCACTCTAAGCCACTACAGTCTATGCCACTCTACTCTGCATCACTCCAGTCTACACCACTGCACTCTCTGCATCTGAACTCTACGCCACTCTCCTCTACACCGTACTCAGCACCACTCTACTGTACAACACTTCACTCTACACCACTGCACTCTTTGCCACTGCATCTACACCACTCCACGCCACTCTACTCTGCAACACTCCACTCTATGCCACTGCAATCTACACCAATGCACTCTAATCTGTACCACTCCACTCAATGCCAGTGCACTCTGTGCCAATCCCCTCTACTCTGCACCACTCCACTCTATGCCACTGCATTCTGCCCTGCACCATTCCACGCCACTTCACTCTACTCTGAAACAATCCACCTTATGCCACCGCACTCTATACAACTCTACTCCACTCTGCACCACTCCACTGCAGTCTATGCTGCACCACTCCACACCACTCTATTTAACTCTGCACCACTGTACTCTCCGTCACTCTACGCTGCTCTACTATACACCACTGCACTCTATGACACTCTACTCTGTATCACTGCACTCTCTGCCACTGCACTCTACACTGCACCACTCTATGCAACTCTACTCCGCTTCACTCCAATATACTGCACTACTCTACTCCATCTTGCATCGCTCCACTCTGCACCACTCCACTCTGCAACACTGCGCTCTCAACTACTGAAATCTATGCCACTCTACTATACACTGCTGCACTCTACAACACTCCACTCTGCAGCTGAATTCTACACCACTCTACTCTGTCTCTGCACTCTATTTTGCACCACTGTACACCACTCTAAAGCACTCTACACCCTGCACTCTATGCAGCTCTACTCTGCATCACTCCACTCAATCAATCAATCAATCACAGAATTTGTAAAGCGCACTACTTACCCGCGAGGGTCTCAAGGCGCTGGGGAAAAAAAAGGGGGGGGTGCTGCTACTGGTCGAACAACCAGGTCTTGAGTAGCCTCCTGAAGGTCAGCAGGTCTTGGGTCTGTCGTAGGCTTAGTGGAAGGGTGTTCCAGGTCTTGGCGGCGAGGTGGGAGAAGGATCTGCCGACGGTGGTGGTTCTTCGAATGCGAGGGACGGTGGCGAGGGAGAGGTCGGCGGAGCGGAGTTGTCGGTTGGGGACGTAGAAGAGGAGTCGTCTTTTGAGGTAGGCTGGGCCAGTCTTGTGGAGTGCCTTGTGTGCTTGTGTGCGTGGATGAGGAGTTTGAAGGAGATTCTCCTGTCGACGGGGAGCCAGTGCAGGTTCCTCAGGTGGGGGGTGATGTGGCTGTGGCGTGGTACATCGAGGATCAGGCGTGCGGAGTTGCACTCTACCCTGCACCACTCCACTCTGCACCACTCCACTCTATGCCACTTCACTCTACGCCACTCTACTCTGCACTCTCCACCACTGAACTTTATGCCACTCTACTCTGCCACTGCACTCGACTCTGCACTGCTCTACTGCACTCTACGCCAATGCACTGCATGCCACTGCAGTATACGCCACTCTGCATCACTCCTCTCTACGCAAACCCATGCTATGCCACTCTAATCTACTCTGCACCACTGCACTCTATGCCACTGCACTCTAACCTGCACCACTCCACTCTATGCCACTTCACTGTACTCTGAAACAATCTACTGCAAGCCACTGCACTCTACCCCACTCCACTCCACACCACACTTTACTCACAGCAATATACCCTGTGCCAATCCACCCTATGCCACTCTACTCTGCACCACTGCACTCTAGACTGTGAACTCTACACCAATGCTTTTAACACCACTTTGCTCAAAACCAATGCACTCTATGCCACACACTCTATGCCAGTCTACTTTGCACCACTCTACTCTACGCTTTGGCACTTAACTCTACACCACTGCACTCTACAACACTCTATTCTGCAACACTGCACTCCGTGCCACTCTACTATGTACCACTGCAATCTATGCCATTACACATTACTTAAAGATGTATAAAAAAAGTGAAGGATGGAATGCTGGAATTAATACCCGCCACTGGTAATCATTATTTTGCACACCATGCCACCTCACTTTGTACCCAGCCATATGCAAATCAGTCTTGACCCTGCTCCAAAATGAGCAGTCCAGCCTGAACTGCCAGGCCAGGTCGTTCCTGAACAGGAACAGAAGCAACCTAAGACCAGTATCACCCTTGTTATGGGCTCATCAGCAGGGTATAGCTTTGTTCCAGTGACACAGTGTGTATGGGTCCCACCGCTGGGCATACCCGTCCCACTTAGGGTAACACACAGAAGTATACAAAGCAGTAATGGATGGAATGCTTGAAATAATCTCAGCCACTTGTAATAACTCAGGCCGCAGCCCAGTCCATTGTTATTTTGCACACCATGCCACCTGAGTTTGGACCTAGCCATATGCAAATCAGTCTTGACCCCGCTCGAAGGGGAGCAGCCCAGCCTGAACTGCCAGACAAGGTCCTTCCTGAACACCACACCACTCTACTATACAACACTCTACTCCACTCAACACCCTTTATGCCACTTCACTCCATTCTGACATTCCACTCCCTTCACAACACTCTATGTAACTCCACTCTACGCCCCTCCATAACACTCCATATTGTGACACTCCACACCACTCTCCCTTACCCCACTAACTTTTAGCCAGCAGTCACGCTGGTGTACAATATGGCTAAAACATGTTGACAAAGCCAATAGCTGTTGCATAGGTGAGACCTATTGGCTTTCCCAATGCTTGGTCTCATTATTGTTAATCATATTTTCTGTATTCTTTTAAGTTGCAGTATCAATTATATCAGGTTTTAAAAATGTTTTGCAAGTATATCAAAAGTTGTTAGATGCTCTGATACTCATTGGCCATGCTTGCACCCGTATAAACTACAAAGATAAGATAAAGTCTGATTGTAGAAACAGTAGTGTTTCTCAAAAGTGTTACTTTAGGATAGCTTCTAGTGTAGTCCATAGCAAGAAATCCATATTGGTCTCTGAATGGTTCCATTTTGTTTAGGAGACTAATCGTGTCAATCAAAACACTCTTATAAGGACTTTCAACCACTGCCCATCATGAATGTGGGCCATTTTATGCTCTCCTGCCGTACCACTCAGTTGGCAAACCTGGCATATCCGACAAACCCTCTCCGTTCACACCCACTCAGAACAAGTAAAGGAGGGGATATCGTTTTTGTCTTGCTCTTGATGTCTAATGTGCTCTGCCAAAGATACCTTCTGAGTCAACTGCATCAGGAAGTTCATTTGTGCCTGGACGGACATCCAGCTAGCAAGAGGGGCCGCCTACAAGCAAGATGGCCGATTAGACGCTTTTTTCAGCACTCCTGCTTGAGCCAGTGGAATCCTGCTATAATCCTGGGTGGTCCTGCCTGAATTCCCCCCCAGCTGCGTTCGGGCCGGTGCCATCTTGATGGCAGTGGGGGGGTGTTGGTTCGGCCCAGAACAGCACGGAGGGGCCCCCCCTTGAGGGTGAGAAGGCTAGCGGTGCAGACTCTGTGCAATGGCGGGGACTTCTGGGCCTGGGGAGCGACGTTGGACCCCCCTGCTATTTTGATGAGGAACCTGTGATGGAGGCTGGCGGTCTAGTCTGGACAGGCTCTCCCAGTTGGGTGGCCTGTGCTAGAGTTGCCCCGGCTGTAAGTAGGCCTGTCAGTAGCGGATGTTAGTGAACCAGTGGGGGACCCGTGACTCCCCGATGAGGATGGCGGCAAGGGGTTGACGGAGCCACGCTGTGCAACAGGCCCTGGGGAGAGCACCTACGGACTCTGTACAACCACTGGGCCTGAATCCCATGAGGAGCCGCCCCCTGGCGCTGCTGGGGCTGCATCTGTGGCACGCTGTCACCCCCTGTCGTTGGCCTGAGGAATGAGGTGCTGCGCTCGGGCCCCGCGGCCCTTCTCCTCTCAGCAACCAGGTCAGTGCCTCCTGAGGGGGCCCTGGCTCACCTGTCCCTGGGGCTCCTGGGGGTGTGAAGTTGACACCAAACACTGCCTATTAAGAATCCCCACTCTGCTGCCTTACAGTGCGCCCTCCACTGTCTGCCAATGACTGAGTGGGTGGCCTTGTTGTAGGGCCCGGGGTGGAGGGGATTTGGGAGTGGCCACGAACATTGACCGGGGAGGCCCAGCTGACACTTGGTGGCCGCCACTGCGGGGGGCTGTCTATGAACCCCATTGCCTCCCATGTGACCAAGCACAATGGCCTGGAGGTCACTGAGACTGAGTTTGGTTGGGCCCCCACGACATGTCTGCACTTCCAGGGACCAGAGAGGCCCTTGATTCATGGTGTCAGAGCTTTGGTGCGGGGTCCCTCTCTGGACTAGCAGCCATCTGCCTTCTCCAGACTTCAGGGGTCCACTGGGGACTGCCCAGGACTGCTCCTGTGTGCAGAGCTCTGTCAGGCCCTGTTCTGTGGACTGTTCCTTCCCTGCAGAGATGTGGGGGGGGGCTGTTGCTGTGTTTTTGCAGCAGACCCCGTTCTTTTACCACCCTGCCCGACAAATGACCTGTTCCCACAATAGTGAAGGACAAGGGGACCAAACCTTCTCAAATGAACAAAATCATAAACTACACACTACCTGTACCCCCAGAGGGCCACACTCTTGCACCACGGAGAAATTGGATGCGGACGCGACTCTATCCCTGGCTGGACTTACTCACGGCAATCTACAATTCCAGCGGCAAAATGGTACACAAGATTGATTCTCTTGCCATTGCTGTTAACTTGCTGCAAACTGATCTATGCAAGGTGGCGGATCATGTGACAACTGCGGAGCAGCACGTGGACTCCCTACAGCAAGAGGTCCACACCCTCCATGACACAGTCATCAATCTGCAGAAACTGACGACCCGCTTAGATGATGGGATGATGGATTCCGAAGTGCACTCCCACTGAAATAACCTACAGTTTGTGGGGTTCCCGGAATGGTCGGAGGGACAGTCTATCGAACTCTTTTTGGAGGACTGGATCACCAAAATCCTCCTTCCCAAAAGGCTCTCAAAGGTTTTTACAACAGAAAGGGCGCATAGGACCCTGGCCCCTCCACCGAAGCCTGGCACCCTGCCTAGAGCGATCATTGCCAGTTTGTTCAACTTCCGCGATACCATCCTGCAAAGCACTCGCATCCAAGGCATAATGCTGTTTGAAGGACATCCTATCTATAATTTCCCCGATTATACACAGGGAGTGCAGGACCAGCATAAAATCTTTCTATCGGTCAAGGGAAGACTCTGTGACCTCAAAATGAAGTATAGCCTGATGTTCCTAGCAAAACTAAGAATACAACATGAAGGGAAAGTCCTATTCTTCTGTGCTCCAGGGGATGCTAACAACTGGCTGGACTCGCTGGCTCAAGCATCAGGCCAGGAACCGGATCGACAAGCTCGGCATGATGAAGGGGACGTTGGAGGAGCCTGGAGGACACTGAAAGGGTAGAGAAAATAGTGGTCTGCCCAAACGGCAGTCTGCAAGCCTCGGATGTGGTTCCAAACTCGGTGCGAAAACCCCAAGAGCAGTGGGCAGATCATAGCTTGGCCAGTGATGGCTCAACCCATATCTGAGTCCTAAGTTGCACCTGACTCGCTGTGAAGATGTATAGGCCCATGAGCCTATGTCCCCCTGACACACTGACTGCTTTTTCCCTGCTTTTGGGAGCTCAGCCTGGGCTGTTTGCCACATGGATGAAGTGCTGAGGGGAGATTAGCCACCTGATGTACTGTAGGTCATTTGGTCTCAGTGGGACTCACTTGTGAGACGACTGTGGTCATTACTGCTCCAGTTATCCCACCAATGACAGCAGGAGTGTCCGCAACTCGGAGGCTAGTAGCCACGGGGAGAGCTTGAGTGCCTCAGCCTCGCACCTTCTCTGATGGCCTAGCTGCTAGAGGAGCGCTAAGTTTTTTTGAGAAGGGGGGTTGCGGGGGTGTTTATTTTGCACTGTTTCTCTTTGTTTAAATTGAAAAGTTGTGGTAATGGGGCGGCGTTTGCCAACTCCCAACTTGTCTTTGTTTGGACAGGGTGGGTTGGCTACACTGCCCATGGGTAGTTAAAGGGATGTTCTGGTTCCCATGTTTGGGTAGATTTTGGCACATTTGTACTGCTCTTGTGCATGTGGGTCCTGTTGGTAGGTCAGCTGATGTCTGGTTACGGATTGGATGTCTGTGGGATTGCACTGACTGGGACGATGTGAGTGTGTGGTTTCTATGTTGTATGGCTGCTCCTGTAACCAAACTGGTCACCTGGAATGTTAGAGGGATAGCCCAATTTGAGAAATGCAGATGTATGTATACCTATCTGAAACGATACAAAGTGTCAATTGCGTTTCTTCAAGAGACACATGTATGGGAGGATTGCAATCCTTGCCTGCGAAAACGTTTGAGGGGGGAAACATATGCTACCTCCTACTCAGGATATGCCCGGGGGTGCTTATCTGGGTGGCCCTGGGTGGCCTGTTTTGCCATAGGAACCATGATGTTGACCCTGAGGGACGCTACGTCATCTTGCATGGGACCCTAGACGGCCAGGAGATGTGCCTTATAAATATATTTGCCCTGACTATTGATTGCCCTGATTTTTACACCAGGATCACAATGGCAGCCTCACCGTACCTCGATGCTGCCATCGTGTTAGCGGGGGACTGCAACTGCGTCCTAGATGGTACACTAGATTGAGAGCCTCCCAGAGATCGCACTAAACCCCACCTAACCGGGGCGCTCCGGGATGTGCTGTAGGGTTTACACCTACACAATGTCTGAGACAGGCAATGAGGTTATTCTCCTCTTATACCCTGCAATGGGTACACATAGTCGACTCGATTGCTGTTTCGTCTCTGCCGAGATGTCACCTCCCATTACAGAGGTCTCCTATTTGACCCGATACCTCTCGGACCATTCAGTCCCACTGAGTTTCTGAGGCGAGCCCGGACGCCCGGCGATCCCAGTGTAGCTCCTCCATGTGGAAGCGTTGACGAACACCCGTTTGCAGAAACTGTAAACGAGACGCTAGTATATTACTTTGCCGAAGATTGGGGCTTGGCAAGCAACAGGGTCCTTGACTGGGAGGCGATGAAAATTGTCCTACGGGGGGGTTTGTATTAAAATGTCCTATGGGCTTTGTCATCAGCTGGAGCACAACATTTGCAAGCACAAAAAAACTGGAGGAGCTGGAAGCTATGCTCCCTTCTTAACCCACACAAAATGCTTGCTTGGCATGAGGCCAGGATGGAGTTGCTGGAGGATTGGCGCAGGCTTGAAAAACATACCTACACAGCTTATTGTCAGAGATTACATATGGAAGGTGATAAAGACGGGATCCATGCCGGCCCGACTGGTCTGGCAGGAGTCCCCCAGGTCCCCCACACTGACTTCATATAATGACACGGGTACTCTGGTCTGCACGCAGAGGGCTATTAATAAGGTACATCATGCCCATTGACGTCATGCGTATAGTGAATGATTACTCCCTCCTGCTGATAGACTACAGGAATTTCTCGCGGATAGGCCGCTCCCAAGTCTCAACCCAGAAGCCATAGAAACCCTAGAAGGCCTACATTCTAAAGAAGATATCCTTGCCGCGATTCAACACCTCAGAACCGCAAAAACCCCAGGTAGCGATTGTCTGCCCGCAGAGTTCTATCACAAATAACGCTGATATTGTAGCCAACAGGCTTGTGGAGGTGTACGAGGAGGCCCTGCGCATTGGTACCTTACTGGCTACAATGCGCGAGGTATTGATTGTAAAGGTGCAGAAACCAGGTAGGGACCAGATGGTCGCTTCGGCCTACAGGCAAATATCTCTCCTAAACATAGATGTGAAACTCCTTAGCAGTGTGCTGGCAGCACGCCTGCTTCCTCAGCTATTGGTCTTAGTTTACACAGACCAATCGGGCTTCATCCCACAACATAATACCCTCCACAATTTACGACTTCTGGCCCATGTATACCATGCCCCACAGCTCCAGGACGATGCTTATGCCCTGGCACTGTTAGATATCGAGCATGCATTTGATTCCCTGAAGTGGGCCTACCTATGGCGCGTGTTGCAAAAATGGGCTTAGGCCCTAGGTTTGTCCAATGGGTTTGTCTCCTATTCTGACCCCTATGCCAGGGTGCGTTCCGGTGGAGTGGTCTGTGAGCCCTTTCAGTTGAGTAGGGGTACCAGGATGGGGGGGGCCCTCTCGCCCCTCATGTTTGCCATCGCCATGGAACCCCTAGGAGAAACCCTGCAAGGAGCAATGAGCCCATGGAAGATAACACCGGGGGAGACCAACCATGTGGTCTCCCTCTATGCTGACGACGCCCTGGTGTATTTGCGACAACCAATGTACTCGGCGCCTATTCTACTTAATGTCATGCATGAGTTTGGAGAGCTCTCTAGCCTCCGTGTTAACCCGGATAAGTCTAAATTATTTCCATTAGGGAGACTGGTGGGACTCCCAGTCGAGGAGCTTTCTGGGGTGGGGTTCCCCTGGGTGACTACCGCTGTTCGGTATTTGGGTGTCCGCGTGACTCGCACTGCGCCACAATATCTGGTGCTCAATGTGGAGAGGGTGGTGGAGGGGCTTTGTGCCTCAATCCAATTTTGGAAGGATCTACCTCTGTCCCTTATGGGCAGGATAGCTATTGTAAAAAGAGTCATATTACCATGGTGCCTCTATGCGCTCCAGAGCACCCTGCATGCGATCCCCAGGCACTACTTTCACACTTTAGATAGGCTTATCGTGGATCTACTCTGGGGACCTAAACGTAGGCGTGTTAAGCTTGCCACACTGAAATGGACGAGGGGCCAGGGGTGTCTCGAGGTTCCGCATCTTGAACTCTACTACATGCCGGCGCAATTGCAGCACGCGATTCACTGGCTTGACCCAGAGGACAACTGGGTAAAATGGCTCCTACGGGGCACCGATGATATGAGTTCCTTGCCGGTCCTGCTAATGAGTGGCTCACGGGTCTTCTCCACCTTCCCCTATATTATTCAACAAGTGCCCAGTATTTGGGAGTGACAATAGATGTCGGCATTTAAGCTGTGTGGCACTGTGTGATCTGATTATAGCTTATATGGGAAGTTCTAATTTATGTTTTCTCCACCTAAGTTAGGGGCTAATTTGGATAAGTGTACAGAGACCACTGACCTCGTGGAAGGCATAGAAAAGTATGAGGAGATTAACTGGCACTGCAAGAGAGGGTGATGTTTGAGTGGGTGTGACTTACCTGCCAGTGAGAGTCATGAGAATTCTAATGTTGTTGGGCTCGTCTACTACAGCTAATGAAGGTTTGAGGGGAGTTGATGCTGAGGCTGATGGTGTGGAACAAGGCGGTAGAGGGATGCTCTACACAGAAAAAAGCAATCAAACATCTAAAAAGTTATGAAGGCGATTTGTGTAATTAAACACACCAACTTCCATTTGTTGGGAATATCATTTGGTTGTGTTGTTTATATTATGTTTGTTTTGTATAATATTTTTACTGTTATGTATATAATTGGTAATTTTTTGAAGTATCCCATCTTCGTTGCAAAATCTGTAACAACACCCGAGACATTAGGTTGACTTCCAATTAAGTATTTATTGTAATGACCAGGCTAGTCCAATTCCTGCAGCCAACAGACTGCATTCACCGCTCAATCAAATTGCTGGAACAGGAGTGTGAGAAAAAGAAAGTAGAAAATGAACGCATTAAAGTCCTTTAAAGTAACACTGCATTCAGATGACCATACGAATGACTTAGCAATAACATCACAGTAAGGCAGCTTTGGCTTCACCACCAGCTGGGCGAAAACAAAACTTGTTGTGGAGAGTCAGCAGTGTGGAGCATCCACTCTGATCTCTCCAGATTTGCACCAATTTCTCGAGAAGGTTATCTCTCTTATCATGGTGGTTGAGGTTCTACTTGTGAGATGCAACAATAAAGGTAACATTTTGGCTGTACCTGCACATCCAACCTTGCCCTGTTCATCTGTTATATCTCCAGCATCTTCAGCATCCACTGATGTTGGACATTCCAATAAGGATGTGACTTTTCCACTTGTGGGTAATGTTCCTGTAGAAGTTGCAGATTGCAGTAGTGTGATGGGATCCAAATAAGATAAGCAAGCTCCGCTGGTCTTTAAGATGTCCATTCTAAAGCAAAGATCTACATGTGTTTCCATTGCCTGGATGCTTCCCTACATTAATCGCTTTAAACCACTATCCACTCTCAAGCTGCAGCTGGGATCTGAGGCCACAAGAATGGAGAAAACTGAGGGCCTAGGTAGTAAGAGTTAACACAAACCTGTAAGCACTTAAGAATGGAGATGAGGCAAGCTAAGGATATGGGTTGCTCTAAAAGCAGGGTTTGCCGTGTGCTCTACGAAGCCCATGTTGCTGAGATTAAAGCCCTCATGTTATAAGCGGAGGATCTTACAATAAGGAAGGCAGCCAAAACCAGTGGCATTAAATCGCTTAAGGCTACTGGATTACCATCGGGTAGTCAACGTCTGGTGCACGAAAACAATAATAACCACCAATAACAATTTCATTAAATCAAAAGAGTGCATTATCCAGCAATAGATGTCTTCCTTCTGATCCCCACCAGTCCACGCTGGATGTCATTCAAGCACGATCTAGTGAGAAGCTAATCCTAAGAAATTATCATTGGGTGCTAAAATAAGCAAACCAACAAAAAAAGTGTTTTTTGGGAGAGGCGTGGGTTGAGCAGAGTCTCTTATTAGAGAGGGGGGAGAGAACAGTCTTTTACATATTCTCCAAAGCAGAATATTTATCCTTTTAAACATATTTATTTAACTATTCCACCACGATACTCTACCAAAAAGCTATATTTGACATTCAACAGAACACAAATACGCTGCAAAGAAGTGATAAACATGAATATCAACAGATTAAGAAACATAAGACGCCATTTGGTACAAATTAACTGCAGCTCAAAATGATACGTCTTTATGGACTTCTTGAAAGAAAGATTTACCAGGGATTGTTAGTTAGTAGTGAGTTCCATAAATTTGTTGCTGTGCTTGCAATTGACCGATTCCAACACTGAGAGGTTTTAACCTTTGTGGTTTCCAATAGTAGATAGTTCTTACTTCTGAGACCAACTTGGCAGCCAGAGATATTTAGAAGATTGGAAGATACTTATAAATGGACATATCTCCCAGTCGATTCCCCTCTCTCGTGGCACCCGGCAGGGCTGTCCACTATCACCCCTTCTTTTCGCCCTGGCCATGGAGCCTCTGGCCGCTAAGATCAGGCAACACCATCACGAAAAAGGTCTGCGGTGTCTCCTCCGCCCTATCCTCATTTCCCTTTACGCCGACGACGTCACCCTATATATCAAGGAACCGCAACAAAACCTAAACCCACTGCTCCGAGAATTCGTTAAATTTGGGGGCCACTCCGGTAACCATATCAACTGGGCCAAATCCCAGATCTTCCCACTGACCTCTGCAGTCACACCGTTTGTAACGGACTTCCCCATCTAATGGTGTTCTGATGATGCGAAATATTTAGGAAATTCCGAGTTACTACAGACCGCGAAGAGCTGATGAGACTCAATTATGGCTGTGCGATGGAACATGTTACCGGATGTATCACTAGATGGATCGCGCTCCCCCTGACCATGGCGGGCCGCATCGCCCTTATAAAAATGGTGATCCTTCCTAAATTCTTGTATTTATTCCTTAATATCCCATATGACCCCGGCCGTCATTTTTTCACTTCCCTTCGGTCTGAGTTGATTAGACTAGTATGGGGTGGCAAACAACCTCGCATACAGTGGGATACACTCATGCGACCATACTCGCAAGGGAGGTTTCGACATTCCCAATTTTGAATTATACTATATATGTGCCCAGGCACACTATGCCCATTTTTGGTTTCACCCTCCCGGTATACACCACACGTTGCTACCGAACACTGGCTCGCAGACCCTATACCTTTGGAAGGTATTATACTGTCCAAGGATGGTACACTTGGGCCTCATCCATCTTCTGTGGACTGCACGATCAAGGCTTGGTCCCGGATTACCGAGCGCTTACAAGCACCCTGTCGATATTCCCCTCTACTTCCTCTCGTCTATCACCTGGACCTCTCATTGTTGCAAGAGGGTATATTTAAAAAAATTGCCACTGCCCGCCACATCCACTGCTGGGGTGACCTATATCTTAATGGCAAATTTCGTACTCTCCGGCAACTCTTTCCAGACCCTCCACCCACTACTATGGAAACCTTCTTATACGCCAGACTTAGACATGGGATCAGGGAATGCACCCCATCGTATCCTCTGGAGCCTACGGTGGTGGCCCCTCTGCACCATATCCTCCGCACACTCACTGCTTCGCACCTAGTTTCCACGCTTTATCACAGCTTATATGTCAACACTGAATACCCTCAAAGCAGCTAGAATTAAGTGGTCTATTGAGTTGGAACATGACATCACAGACGAGCAATGGTCTTTCTGTTGTACTCAAACGGCGCAAATCTCCTCCAACAGTAGGCTTCGAATAATTCACTACAAATTCCTACAACGCTGCTACTACACCCCGGTGAAACTCCACAGATTTGGCTTACGGGACACAACCAGATGTGATAGATGCAAGACGGAGGCTGCTGACTTTCTCCATTTGGCTTGGGGATGTCCGGGTGTGCACACATACTGGCAACAGATCTTCACGGCTTTAGATTGCATGACTTCAATACATATCTCTGTGTCCCCTATCACAGCCCTGCTGGGGTACACTAAGCAGATCCCGGCTATACACCGCAAATTTGTGTCCTTCAGCTCGGTCCTAGCCAAACGTCGGGTTGCTTGTCGTTGGGGTCGGGGACGTGCCCCAAAATTCAAAGACTGGCTTGAAGATATGATACTTTGGCAGGACCAAACCTGTACATATGCCGAACTCTTCCCACTCTCCTCACGCCCTCGTGATATATGGGGCCCACTTCAGTCATATCTACTAGATCACCCAGTGCATACTCAACAAGCGTCCTCAGACTCACGTTCTCCAATAAATGCCTGACCTACCTTGCACTATCCATACTGTATCCTTACACACCCCCCTGTGTAATTTATTCGATATTCTGTGCACCCAAGAGGGACACATCAGTCTTCTCATGCTACCCTCTGATGTTCCAATACCGTGATGTCTTTGTAAATGTATACAAGTGCCTGATGTACCTACTGTGTTCGATTGTGTTGATTCGCATGCCATTCTCACTGCCAATCTCTCCTATGTTTTTCCACTGTTGTATGTAAATTGCATAATTTATATACGTGCATTGTCAATAAAATACAAAAATAAATAAAATTTAAAAAAAGAGATATTTAGAAGATTGGCAAGGTAGGTCAGGCTTTGTAGATAGATCTTTTATATGTAATGTAGCATATTTAATTCAGTCCTCACCTCAATGGGAAGTCAATGTAGCTGCTTGAGAGTTTGGGAAATGTGATCATACTTCCTCGGGGAGGAGAAGAGTCTTGCCGTGAAGTGGAGAACAGTTTTGAGAGGAACAAGGTATGACTGAGGTACTCACATAAACTTGGAGTTGTCGAAGTCCACACAGGAGATGATCACAGTGTGTGATGCTGACCTCAATCATCCTAGTTTTTTTCATTAAAGACTTGTTGGTACACAGTGGCCACATTATCATGTGATAAAATGTCTTCAAAATAAAACTGAGGTTATGCAGTTACTGGCTTAAGTGCCATCCTCATAGTACCCTGATGTTACTGGCCTAGCAAACCTATGACTGTCTTTCACAGTAAAACAGTTCAACCTCAAAATAACCCAATGGTACCGTTCATTCCAGCAGAAACCTCCTTGGGCAAATATCACCCAAATTCCCCACCTGCCCCAGCAACACATTCTCAAATATCTAATGATCCAATGTGAAAGGAAAGTGCGTGGTGATCCAGAGCCCCCAAGATAGTCACCTTACGATCATTCAAAAGACACACAGATGATGGACGGAATGCAGAGCAAATCAAACATTTATCCCCAGTCAAGAGATCTGGGTTAAATCCATCGTTCTTTTGCTCACCATGCCACCCCAGTTTAGACCCAGCCAGATGCTAATCAGTCTTGACCCTGTGCCTCACGGGAACAGTCCAGCCCGAATGGCCAAACAAGGTCCTACCTGGACCAGAAACAAGCATCCTAGGACCAGTTTCAGGGCATCACCCCTCATCAGCCAGGCTAGCTTGAATCCAGTGCCACAGTGAGCCCGGGACCCACATCTGGGCATACCTGGCGCACTCAGGGCGAGAAAGCAAAAGACACACAGATGATGGACAAATGCAGCAAATCAAACATTCACCCCCATTCAAGAGATCTGGGTTCAATCCATCGTTCTTTTGCTCCCCTTTACAATCATTCAGAATATTACATTGAGGAACTGCAACACATTCACAAGCCACCTCCTGCAAAACAAGGTACTCTGTTGTGACACCATTGTCCAGTTGTGATTCTACTACAGCTCCCACCTAAGTCGGTATGATCTCCGACACACTTATTTCTCCCAAGTGCTTCGTGGAGGAAGATGATATTTACTCAAAGCACTTAGAGTGGAGGAGAGCGCTGAAAATGGCTTGTTTCCCATCTGACAGCTTGCTGCTCTGCTCCCAGACACCTGCCCTGATGGCCTGCTGTTCATTCCTAAATGCTCGAGAAGGGGCTGGGCACAGTGTGTAAAACCTCTGGTCTTTGTGGGTAACCAGGGCAGCAAGAGGCACAACAGCAGCAATAGGCAGGCAGTGGATCACTCAGAGGGAATGAGACATCACTGTTCTACAACAAAGCACATCATTTACAAAGCCCGGAGCAGGTCTGTGTTTTTATTTTTTAAAGGAAATATACCTGCCAACATGTGTACAGGGGGAGGAGCTGATTAACATGAATATACCATAAGCAGCAAACACAAGCAGTAGACAGTGTCTTAGTAGTAGAAAGCTATATCAGGCATCTCAGATTCATGAAGAGGTATTTATGATGGATACTTCAGGATTCAGGTACACATACATTGAAGTAAAAGTGTATGAATTTGTTGGTTTATTTTTCATACTTTTGGGATGCCTGAAAAGGTTACCAGGAAAGTACCTTTTAGGATTGTAGTGGAGCAGGACTTTTTTGTTTAATAACATGCTGATGTTCTTAATGTAAAGATAACTACCTATTATAAGTTTTCAGAACCATTGTATATAGGTAATTGCCATTCTGTATTGATTATTTACAAATACTTCTTGTATTGTATATTTACATAGAAGTTTACTGGGTGCATTATTTACATAGCTTTTCATACCGCTTAAAAAGATCATGATTGCTACGATTTTCAGTGGGTTCCCGTTCTGGGCGCCTTTTGGGGTGCATGGTTAAAAAGGTGTTGTTTATCAATTGTGCTTTGCTGGATTTTTCTGAGTGCAGAGTGGGTGGTATGACGGCATGGTGGGAGCATGTTTCATTGAGTATTGCACAAAGGTGTGACATTAGAAACAGGCATCTGAGCAGTATCATAATTTAAAACAGCTGTTCATGTGCAATAAGAGTATTAAATTGGGTGTTATTCAGCAGTGACAGATGGGTATCCCAGTGGGACGTTAGACCACTAAGGAAGTAAGTGGGGTCAACCCAGGAGCAACAGATAAGCAGTCCACTAGCATATGGTTAAATCTCCTAGGAGTAATACATTGATCCTAACCTGGAGCAACAGCTCAGCAGCCCACTGGAGGCATTGTTAAGCCACAAGAGGTAGTAAATGGAATGTACCCATGAGCAACAGTTGAGTAATCCATTGGTCACTGTTAAAACACCTAAAACACCAAGGGGAGATTTACTACAGATTTTGCGCCGTGTTTAGCGTCACAAAAGTGACGCAAAATGGCGCAAAATCTTTTTTTCTTAATTAACTTTCCATAACGTAAAAGTAATGCGAAGCAGCGCATTGCGCTGCTTCGCATTATTTTGCGCCGTGGGGGCGTGCTAAGGGTGGTGCATGGGCGTTCCCATGCAACCACCCAAGCTTTCTCACGCTAAACCCAATTTACTAAAAACAGTAGATTGAGTTTAGCGTGAGAAAGCTGCGCCCTTTTCAACTAGGCGCAAGGAAGGAGAAATGCTTTCATTTCTCCTTCCTTTTCCGACTTTGCATGCGGGCTGCACTGTGCAGCATGCATACAAAGTGGGAAAAGCTTTCCCTTGTGTCGAGCATAGTATTTTGTACAGGAAGGGTACCCTTCCTGAACAAAACCTATGCTACACTCATGCACACACCCTAGCGCTACAGCCCTAAGGTGTGTGCATGGCTCACGGCTGCTGAAATCAGCACCGGCGCAAGGGAAAGGGGAGGAGAGAGCCATATCTTTGAAAATATGGTGCTCCCCTGCTCCTTCCCTGTCACGCAACGCAGCGCAGCCTCGCGGGGGGCTGCGCTGCACAACGTTTTTGTAAATCTCCCCCCAAGGGTATTAGGGTCTACCTGGGAGCAACCGATGAGCAGTCCTTCAAGCTATGGTTAAACCATCAAGGAGTAGTAAAGGGATTACATGGACTCTATGCAATAGATCAGCATCCTATTAAAGACCCTGTGAAACCACCAAGGAGAATTACATTGAGTAACGAGGATAAACAGTTCAACAGACCATTGGAGGCACTGTTAAGCCACTCGAGTATTGCATGGGATTTACTAAGGAGCGACAGATGAGCAACCAATTAGAGACACTTCTAAACTACCAAGGAGTATTATGTAGAGTCTACCTAGGAGAAACAGGTGAGCTAGCCAATGTAAGCACTAATAAACCACCAGGGGTATGAGATAAGGTCTACCAAGAGCACCAGATGAGCATCTCTTGGGTGGAATGTTAATCCACCAAAGAGTTTACTTAGGAGCGACAGGTAAGCAGCAAGTTGGAGGCACTTTCAAAACATTGTGGAGTATTAGAAAGGGCCTACCAAGTAGCAACATAGAAGCATCAGCAGCCTTTAAGAGGTACTGTTAACCCAACATGGTATCAGAGAGAGTCTATGCAGGAGCAATAGATGGGTAGCCTTTGGAGGCACTGTTAAACCACAAGGTGGTATTATGTAGAGTTTACCTACAATCGACAGGTGAGCAACCTATTGGAGGCACTGTTGAACCCCCAATGAGTATTAAATGGATTATGTGGAGTCTATCCAGAAGCAAAGGATGATCAACCCATTAGAGGCAGTGTTAAACCACTAAGGAGTATTAAATTGAGTCCAACGTGAAGAAAAAGTTCAACAATCGATTGGAGGCTATGTTAAGCCATCAAGTCTAGTTAATGGAATTTTCCCATT
The DNA here is from genome assembly GCA_963921515.1 of Calotriton arnoldi. Classification (NCBI taxonomy): domain Eukaryota; kingdom Metazoa; phylum Chordata; class Amphibia; order Caudata; family Salamandridae; genus Calotriton; species Calotriton arnoldi. The sequence continues at coordinate 70,782 of CAWUFW010013759.1, forward strand.
ACTGATGGATGAGCAGCCCATTGGTCACTGTTAAACCACCAAGGAGTATTAAATGGCTTAGGTAGAGTCTACGCAGGAGCAACAAATGAGCACACCATTGGTCACTTTAAACCAAGGAGTTTTAAATGGTTTAAATGAAATTGACTCATGAGCAACAGTTGAGAAGTCCAGTGGAGGCACTGTTAAACCTGCTTAGTATCAGATCTATAGCCTTTGAAACACTGTTAAACCGTCAAGGAGCACTAAATTAATTAGATAGAGTATACCCGAGACCAACAGATGTGAAGTTTTGGAGGGCAGATGATGATGGTTTTTGAGATCCTTGTCAATGGCTCTCTACAGTATCCATCGCTGGCTCTCTACAGTATCCATTGCATGATGGTAAGAAACCTGGAATTGTGATATAGCAGCATACCAGAAGCGATGAAAGCCCCATCCCATGACCACTGCTAAAGCCATCAGTACATCCCGTATGGAGTTAATCCAGGTCGCAAAGCCCAGCCCAGAAGGGGCTGCTAAACCACAGCACTTTACCACATGAAGACAGACATCCAAGCTCTGACAACAATATTAAGCCAACAGTACATATCCACCCAGGGGAATTGAGAGCCCAGCACAGAAAGCACTCTAGAATCATCATAAATACTGTATAAGACATAGCATGTTACATCGAAGCGTCAGTGGGTTACCCCTGGCTATTACATTATTGAGGTCGGAGTTGTTATTGGCAGTGGTGTGGTGTGGGAAATGATTGTGAGGGGAAGATCCCCGCAATACACTTCTTATGACCTCACATATTACATCACTCATGACATGGTCAGTGGCATCACTGATGACATCTCAAATGACATCACTGATGACATCAGCCAGTAATGGTGAGTGTTTTTAAAATGTTTATGAGTGTTAAATATATATACCAAGGTGTATTGATGAATCAGTGGGTGTATGAGTGCCTATATCGATGATTCAGTGGGTGCGTGACTGACTGTATAAGCGAGTGTTTAGGTGTCTCAGTGAATGTATAGGTCACTGACTAGGTTGTCTGAATGTCTGTATCAGTCTGTCAGTTGGAGTCTTAGTGGCCGTATGGGTGTGTGAGTGGGTACGTGAGTGGCTGTATGGTGATTGATTGGTTATCTGAGTACCTGTATGGGTGTCTGACTGTGTGGGTGGGTGAGGGGGTGTGTTACTGCCTGAATGGATGAGTGAGCGGGTGAGTCAGTGGCTGTATGGGTTAGTGAGTGTGTGTGTGTGTGTGTGTGAGGGGCTGTATGGGTGAGTGAGTTTGTGTATGGCCGTTTGGGTGAGAGAGTTTGTCAGTGGTATATGGGTGAGTAACTGGGTATGTGAAAGACAGCATAGCTGAGTGATGGGGTATATGAGTGACTGTATGGGTGTGAGTGAATGTGAGAGTGGCTGTATGGGTGAGTGTGTGCTTGTGTCAGTGACTGTATAGGTGAGTGAGTACATGTTAGTATCTGTATGAGTAAGTAAGTGGGTATGTGTGTGTAACTGTATGGATGAGTAGAGTAAGTGGCTGTGTGATTGACTCTATGGGTGAGTGAGTGGGTGTGTGAGTAGCTTTATGGGTGACTGACTCAGTGTGTGAATGGCTGTATGGGTGTATGAATGGATGTTAGTGGCTGTATTAGTGAGTGAGTGGGTGTGATCCAGCGCAATATTAGCCAACAGCATTCATACACCATATACTCACTTGGGCCCATACATTCACACTACACTAATACTTACACTGGGTGTCAGATGTACTCTTTTATCAAAATCCCTGCTACCAATTACCTTCTGATTGAAGAGTAATAACTTACCAATGGATCCTTTGCTAATTGGGAAGTTTAAAATGAGTGACATTCACTATAATACATAATCCTGAAATAATCACTGAGTCAGGAAGTTTTAAAATGTTTATCTAAAGATTTTGCAGAGTAAATTACAGAAACACGGTACTTGATTGTAATACCCAAGAAAAAGCATAGAAATGATTTTGCTAATAAATGACAGTGTTTAAGGAAATAAGAGAGGATAGAGACAGCAGCGCAACTAAAGGTTGCAGTATAGTTACCTAAATACGAGAACCAAGCCCCTTAGCCAAGGAGTTGGAAAAGATAGGACCCTGGAAGGATGAAGAGCAAAGACCTCCTTCAGGATCAGGACAGGACTGGTGACCTCTCTATAACGACGCCTGCGCCGTTCCCCTCTCTGGCACTCGACTTCTCCTCGATTCTCCCGTCTAATGGACTCCGCCGCCCCTCCTCAGGACCTCTTCCGGACAGGAATTCAGTCAGCAACCGATCAGCTGGGCAGTCTGGAGTTACGAGCGTTCTGGCAGTATGGACGCCTGTTCTTCGTGAACGCATGCTCTGACTAATTAACTAATGCTATATACTATTATACCCTTCTACGCCCATGTACCTCCCCTTAATGTTGCTAAAATATGGGACCACTACTTCTGATTGGGCAGGGTCAGGGGTGGATTCTCGTACCATGTCAATTTTGGCCTAAATTGTGAAGCCTATTGTATTTAACTTCCCGCCCCTTCAAATTAATACATTCACTTTATTTCCCACCCGTCTCACGACAAATGTTATACATTTTACAGGAGAAGAGTAACATTTTGCCCGCCGGAAACATTGGGTACATCATCTTCGGCCAATAGGTCGTGGCCTTGGGAGACGTCCAAGTTGACTTCACTTGGCAGGCAGACAGGACACATGCGCAGAACCATCTGTTTCTCGAGTTTCAAGACACCAACCCAGGCCCAAGTTTACGAATTACTAAAAGTGCAAGAAGAAAATATTAAAATCACAAATAAAAAGTTTCACTGTATACCCACTTTCCCTACTTTATTCCCATTTAATTATAATACTATCCTGCATTAGTAGCGTTAAGAAAACGACAATTTAATAATGACATGAGAGCAAGCTTAAGCATGTGAAAACATTTAGCGGCCATTTTAATGCACACTGCGCAGAAGCAGAAGTTTCCCACCAAGCAAAGAAAGACGTCACACCATGTGATCAGGTTGCGACATGCGGATTGAGTTTCCCGCGCTTTAGCGGCCATCTTAATTTATAGACAAGCGTTATTCATTAGTAAAACACATAGGCAAGCGTCTATCCCTTTTGTGTTCGTGAATGCAAATATTAGTATTGACAGTACAAGTTTAATAAATTAATACTATGAGGAGGATTGCATACAAGCAAGTTTCATTTTTGAAACCTTGCTCCATCAATCCCTCTCTGATGGCATGCTTCTGAGCCATCAAAAATACTACCCTCAATCAGATGCCAACTTCTAGCAAATCGTTTCATTCTCATTTTTACTTTTTCTATTCTTACAGTCTCCTTTTAATTTCTTGTATAAATCACTTCTCCATTCTTCTAGTTCGATTTCGTCTAGTTTTCTCTTCTTTCCTTTTCCTGTCACTTTATATGTTCCATTCTTTCTACAGCATTTGCACCATATTGTTATTGTCAAAATTATTATTGCTATCCCTGCTAAGGGTACTAATATTTGACCTATAAGTCCTTTTCCTACATTAGCAAACCAGGTTCCAATTGACGATATACTATTTGTCAATCTTTCCCACACACTATCAACTTCCAGTGGTTTAAGTTCTTTCTCAAGTTTAGTTATGTTCTGAATATACGTTCCAATTTCTGCACTCTTATCAGGAATATAAGTGCAACAATGTTTCGTCCTCAATAATTTACAGACTCCTCCCTCTTTTGCCAATAGGATGTCAAGAGCAAGTCGGTTTTGCATTACCATAGATCTAATCGCAACCATCTCCGAATTAATCATTAGAAAACCTCCAGCAGTATCCGTTGATAAACGATCAACCACTGTAGACAATTTACATATTTTCCTTGAGTTCAGAATTATTCCCACTGAAGGTATCAATGCACCAAATATATCACCTACAATTTCTGAAAAACTAGCTCTCTTACTACGTATTAATTCATTATAGTTTTCATTGCTTCCAGTGTTTCTTTTTACGTGGTATATTTTTGGAAAAACTATTCCAAAATAACAACTTCCATACCACCGTGCAGGAAGCCTAAAGTAAGCCTTATTCCCACATACATAATAAATTCCAGGAAAAACTGAATCTGTTCCTCCTTTGAGTCCCCAACTTCCAAAAATTAAAAAATTGTGTTCACATTCACTGGTACCGATGAAAACATTGTTATAGTCAGTCTTTAACCTATGTAGACAAATTTTCCCTTTCTTTACGAAATCCAGAGCCATAGCAGCTTGAGCTTTGCCAGGTGTGTAACTCCCTTCTTTTTCTGCCCAAGGTGGCAACTGAGCCTTATGCTCTGAAGCTTTCTTTTGAAAATCATGTCTTCTATCTTCTACTAAATTCAAAAATATCTTTTCTTCTTCTAATAAAGAACATGTTAGATTGTGTCTATGTGCATGTGTTATGTCTATTGATTTCATTGCTAAGAAAAACTCTCCCATAAACTGTGCGTCTTGACTACTAAGCACTGGGTTCATATTCTTGCGAATCGGAACTTCAGTAAATATCACATCTAAGTTTGAATAATAATACTGTAGTCTACCTGTTCTATAAAATAAACTTGTTAATACACTACATGAGATGCCATATGTCAGTGGTAAATGATGGTATGTTAATCCTTCCGCTACTGATTCAGGTAATTTCATACAGACATAACAATTACTAACTTCCATTGTGTCTACATACTGAAACAATAACTTTGTGAAAACATTTAAACTAGTGTCGTTGTCAGCTACTTCATGATGAATTTCTGCCTCATCTTCTGCCATTAGTTCTACTCTATTACCCTTCATGTTTGCTGTCCTCCCTTTAGTTTCGTTATTAATCTTCTTATCTATTATCATAAGGTAAGGAACTGCTACAATCAGTACTAGCCATACTATAAGCACCAATACTAGACTACATATGCAAATTGCACAGCATCTCCTACAACAATTTCGTTTTGGTCTCCCAGTAACTCTATCATCAGGCATTTTTTGACAAGGAAGATTTCTCTTCTTATCTCTTCTTCTTTTCTTTAGAGGATTCTTTTGTTTAGTCAGGGTGGTCTTGTTTCTTCTTCGTATGTTAGTTCTGCACTCGTTCCTTCGCCACCACTGTCACTTGACTCTGAGCTTTCAAAATCTTCGAGAATAATATAAATCCAGTCAGGACCCTTGAATTTGTTATTCACAAGTCTCAGTCTTTTACTTTTTCTTTTTCCTGACTTTTTCTCTTGTTCAGTTTGACTTGTCACTTCAGGTACTTGTTCTGGATCTTCACTTCTGGTTGTTATGTGGTATTTTACTCTTTTGATGACACTTGGCCAATGATCTCCTTTTCTTGTCTTCTTGGTTGGTACTGTTTCTCTGTTTACGTCTTCAGAAATCTCGTTATTTTCACTGCTCAATACTGTTTTGTTTTCTTTGAAAACTGCTTCTTTTGTTTGTTCTTTTTCAGGTCTGATTGGTTTCTCTTCTGTAGCTCCACAATGACTTTCAAGATGTTGACCTTGTTCCCTTTTTATTTCTTTATGTTCATTTGTATTAACCCCTTTTTCTTTAGTGAATTCTTCTTGATCTATCTGCTTCTGATCAGGGCTTATTGCACTGTGAACTTCTGCAGCCTGACCTGCTTCTTCTAGACCTGTCTGTCCCTCTTCAAAGTTTATTAAATCTTCACTGTTTTTAGTCCAATTTTCTTTCCCTATCTGATTTAGTTCAGGATCTTTTACTGTCTTGTCTTCTTGATCCCAAACTGTTTCTTCTTCACCTATCTGATCTTCTTTAATCTCTTCCAATTTAGTTTGATTTCTCGTTCTGTGGTATACTTCGGGCACTTCTACCACTGGTATCCAATCCTGACTTGTGCTCGGTTGTTCTCCATCAGCTTCTCTCGAACCTCTAGCTTGAGATTCCTCAGCTGGGCAACCTTCAGCTTCTTCAGTGATTGGCGTTGTCTGTAGATTCTCTTCTTCCGGTTCTGGTACTCTTTTGGTGTGGCTTACGTGAATCCAATTAGGAAATCTTGCACACTTCACTGCTGTATTAGTGGTCAATATGACTTGACAAGGTTTGCTCCACCTGGGTGATAGACACGTTTCTCTGGTGTGATTCTTCACTACCACCCAATCACCAGGATTCAGATCATGTTCTAATTCAGGCTTCCTGGAAACTGCGTCTTCTCCAACCTGATGAGAGACAGAACGCACGAGGTCAGCCAATCCTTTGCAATAATCCAAAACCATATCATCAGAGATATTTACTAATTTGTTTGTGGGAACATGTGTTTGTCTCATTGCTCTTCCCATCATTATTTCATGTGGGCTCAATCCTGTCGTTCTGTCAGGTATGCTTCTTATTCCCATCAAGACAAGTGGCAATGCGTCGGGCCACTCTAATGATGTTGATGCACACATTTTTCCCAATCTTGACTTTATAGTGCCATTCAATTGTTCTACCACTCCAGAAGCCTCTGGGCGATATGCACAGTGCAATTTCTGTTTGATTTGAAATGCTTCACATATTATCTGGATCACTTCACTATTAAAGTGTTTTCCTCTATCTGATTCCAAAGATACTGGAAAACCAAATCTTGGTATGAGCTCTCGTAGCAACAGTTTTGCGACTGTAATGCTGTCATTTCTTCTAGTAGGGTAAGCCTCCACCCACTTTGAAAACAGACACACTATGACTAGTACGTATTTCAGCCCTCTACATGGTGGTAACTGTATGAAGTCAAACTGGAGTCTTATAAATGGGCCTTCTGCCTTTCCAATCTTTCCAAACCCAATTATCGTTTTCCTACCTGGATTGTGCATTTGGCAAGTTAGACATCTCTGGCAAAGACTCTCTGCAACAGTCCTGAACTTGGGATTGTACCAATTTTGTCTGAACAGCCTAATCATTGCATCTCTCCCTATGTGTGTGTCTCCATGATGCATTCTAGCCATTTGTGAGAGTAAACAGTCTGGCATGACTGGTCTGCCATCTGCACTGATCCACACTTCATCATCTCCTCTTTGGGAACAACCTACTTTAATCCACAAATTCTTTTCACTTTCCTCAACCTCATCTTGCAATTTCTTTACTTCATTCCACGTTTCTGGTGGCATATACAGCATAAGTTGGCAGCTGATTCCCATTCTTTCCACCCTCTTATTTACTGACGTTCTGGTTTTGGCACAATGTTGGGCCACCAGGTCTGCATATCTGTTGCCGACTACCACCCAGTCATCTCCTGACTGATGTGCGGCACATTTCACCACAGCCAATTCTTTTGGTGATTGTATTGCTTCTAGCAATTTCCTTACAAATTGTCCATTTTTAATGGGGGATCCTGAAGAAGTCATGAAATCCCTCTGCATCCACAGTTGGCCAAAATCGTGCACAACCCCGTAACCATATTGACTATCAGTAAATATAGTTACTCTCTGATTCCTCCCAATTTTGCAAGCTTGTATCAAAGCAATCAATTCAGCTACTTGTGCGGATTTTACTCCTGGTAAATATGATGCTTCAACTATTCCAGTTAATTCACATACTGCATAGGCAGCAGTTAGTTTACCATCTTCATGTCTTTGACATGAACCCTCTGTGAGAAGTTGGCCTGGCATATGCTGTCCACTAATTATAGTGGGCACCTTGCACCAGTCCAAATCGACTCTTATGGTAGGTAGGTTAAAGACAACCTTATTGAAAGCTATCCTAGTGGTAGCTATGGAGAGCAGCCTTCAGGCTAAGTCTTGAAGGAATGTAAAGCAGCTTGTTTTACCAGTCTATAATCTCTTGAGTGACCAAATGAAAGAGCACCACACCAGGTATATATTCAAAATATATGTATTTATTACTAAACACACCCCTCTAGTCTCTTTAAGAGGCTAGAGTTCGAAGTACATAGGTTATAAGATCTTAAATCACAGTAATAGCACAAATACACGTTTGGGCCCTAGGGGCGTACCAAACCATATACCAATAAAGTGGTATGCGAACCACGACTGAACTAGACACTAGGCCTAGAGCCTCTAGAAGTGCTTGGACCACAAGGAACCACCCAAGGTAGTGACACAGGGGACCCACGGGAGACGCGTGCAGTGTAAATACACAACCGCGATACGCCGTTAACTTCTATGGAGAAAGTCGGGATCGGGAAAATAGAGGAAAGGGACACTTAAAAGAGGACTAGGACAAAACCCTTTGAGATCTAGGACTTTGAAGAGTCTCTACCCACGGGAGCACCGGAGTACTCGTGTTACCTCACCCAGGGAAGCCGGGTGCATAGGTGCCTTTCGGGGTCGGGTTTCGTCGTCGTTTCGTATGGCGATCTGCTGCAAAGTGCTGCTGGCGACCAGGAGAAAAGTGTCCGGGTGGATCCAAGAGTGGATCGGAGTTCTGAAGAACCTGAAAGCAGAGGGGACAGAGTCTGGGTCACTAGCCAGTGACCAGGAAGGCGATGGACAGATGCCCACCGATGTCGAGTGCTTCAGGTGCGGTGACGGTCGTCTTGACTCTTCAGCCACGAGGTCCGGGAGGCGTTGTCGGCAACCAGGAGCAGGATTCGGGCTGTTGCTCGATGTCTGTCGAGTGCTGAGGTGTTGGCGACCGGATTGGACCCAACAAGCCTTGGCAACGGCAAGTCTTGAGTAAGATGTAGATCGTCGATGATGCAGACCAGCAAGGTCTGGGGAACTCACCCAGCGAGGGTAAGTGAGGGCAGGCCTGGAGCAACCAGGATGCCAAGTAAAGAAAAGATTGGCCTTCGTTAAGGGCTACTAGCCAACGGGCTAGCGACCGCGAAGGAGCCTCGTGACACCGCACGTGGAGCTGGCTTACAGGACACTCGTGGAGTGGGGGCCAGTGATCTTCGGTGCAGGTGGTGCTGGAGGCTAGGGCTACTCGGAGCCCAAAGCACGACTTCTTGGGAGACCCAGAAGATGGTGCACTTGCAAGTGTGCCCGGTGTCCAGGGGTCACGGTCTCAAGTCACCCACGATAGCCACGGGCCTCAGCTTTGCTGGGGACTCAGGGTAGCCTCGGGAAGTCTGAGAATCCACCTCTGGTGATGCGATGACTTCGGCGTCCGACGGGAGCTTCAGTAATGCGAACCGGACAGATGCTTCTTTGGTGCCTGCCAAGCAGGGAGTCACTCCTTGACCCCAAGGGAGATTCTTCAGTCCTCTAATTTTGTCGTAGAGCGTCGAAGGTCCAGGATTCCGTGTCAGAGTTTCGTCCAGGTATAATCTAATCTTGCTGTGGCAAGGGTTCCCCATTTTAACCAGTAAAACAGGGAGGGACTAACTCTATGACCCCACCTATGGGAGGGTCAAGGGAGGGAGTGGCTACACCCACTTCCCTTTGTCCAGTTTCGCGCCAGAGCAGGGGCAGGTAGCCCCTGAGCTGGTTTGAACTGGCATATGCACAGAGGAGCCTTTTGCTCCCCCAGTGCAGGACTTCAAAGCACTCTAAGAGTGCACCCACCCAGCCCCAATACACATTATCCTGTCTGGGGAGGTGGTCACACCTCCCTGCAACAGGAAACCTATTGTCCAGGCCTCCCCTGCCGGAGTTTCGTCCAGCAGCAGGAGGCCAGACTTGTGTCTGTGGCAGCAGCATCCATTTTGTGATGCCAGGGCTTCAGAAAGAAGTTACCGGGTAAGCCAGAGTTAACATGTCTTTCCCTCTAGAAGGGTGGAATGCTACCCCCGCCGCCAGGATTGGCGGGGGGGTAGTATTCCAAGATGTTTGACACCAAACACGACATGTTTAGGTGCAGCCATTCCAAAGTTAGCATTTTACCGCGAGGATATAATGCGCTTAAGAGTATATGGTCAGGCTGCACTACAAACAGCATCAGAGATGGTCTCCGAACGCTGCAGAGGGGCCCTGCTCATGCAGGGGCACCCTCTCACATAGGAACCATGCACTCTGCCTTTAGGATTGATAAGGCCTGCCTTAGGAGTGACTTATAGGTTTATATGTGTGTATGTATTTAGTGATATAGGTAACCTATATCACAGTAAGGGGTGCATGCACCACCTTACCCAGGCTGAAGTAGCAGACCTGTGGTGTCAGTTTGGATGGCCTTCCAGGGGTGGCATAATACATGCTGCAGCCCCTGGCAGGCCTCTGAGGTACCTATGCCCTTGGTACATAGTATACCATATACTAGGGACTTATAAGGGCACTCCAGATTCCAATCAGAGATGTGCCTAAGGCACATGGAAACCTTTTTACAGAGAAAGCAGATAGACTGGGGCCCTGAATAGCAGGATCCCAGTCCAACTAAGTCATAAACCAGCAAAACACCATAAAAAAGTGGGGGCAACCATATAGTCAGATTCCACCTTCCTACATAACCCCCCAAACGAAAGGAGATAAGGCTAACCTTGGCCAGTTGAGCCTATATTGACTAAGTGGCCATATAAGGAAGCACCTGCACTAGCATGGTTGCCCCCTATGTTATGGTCCACTAAGCAATCCCTCACCCTAAGGGTATGAGAGGGTCTCCACCATGGGGAATCACTACCTCTGGTGTGCTTAGGTAAAGTACAAGGCTGGTGAGGTGTCTGAGTAGGGAAGTGAGGCCCTAGGAATGTTGGCCTCAGCTTCCTCAGATCACTGGTCACCATGTATGCCTGTCTTTCCATGACTGAGTTGCACTTTGCTCTAAGGGTCAACCTTTGGCTGCCTACAGCTGGGGGTTGGGTCCCTTTGGATGGAACACTGGAGGGACATGGCAGGTTTGGAACCTTCTGGTCCCAGGTTTGCCCTTGCCTACCAGAGTCCTTCTGGGGAGGTCCCTACATAAAGGTATGGGGGATCCCCCAGTGTGTAGAGGAATTTTCACCTGGCTAGGGCTACTAGACTGGGTGCCCCTAATCTGCTGATGGGGGCTTCCTCTGGACAGGGGGCCCTGGGGGTCCACTGACCTCCCTGACCTCTGCAGCCCTGGGCTGACTGAGGCAGGGTAGAGAGGGGCAGGTTACCTGCTCCAGACTGGGTACCACCTTGGAAGGGTCCTCTGCCATCAGGGGTGTGGCCAGGCCAGGCCTGACTACCTCTGTGGCAGTTCCTTCACTAGGGGTAGGGTCAGTTCCCTGAGGAGGCTGACCCTTACCTATTGTCTGGGGGAAGAAGACTTTTCTTCAACCCTTGTGCTCTCTTTTGGGGGAGAGTGGGCCATTCTTTCAGGCTCCATCTCTCCAAATTCTTGGGCTGGGGCTGTGGCCATCACAGCCCCACTAACCTTTACAGGGACGCCCAACATCCTAAGATGGGTTTGGTGTTCAACTTCAGCCCAGGCTGAAATTTCCAAATCATTGCCCATCAGGCAATCTACAGGTAAGGTGGGGGACACTGCCACTCTCTTTGGGCCTGTGACCCCCTCCCAGCTGAGATTGACTATGGCCATGGGGTGATCTGTTCTGACACCATCAATGTTGGTCACCTGGTACTTAAACTCAGGTAAAAACTGGTGAGGGGGACTAGTTTCCCTGCCACCATGGTGACACTAGCCCCTGTGTCCCTAAATGCCACAGCTTTCTGACCATTAATCATTGGCTCCAGTCTGTACCTGCCCAATGCTATGGGACCCATGGTAAAGGTGGCAAATCCTATACCACCATCAGAGTCAGAGGAGTCTGTTGAGGGGTCCCTGTCTAAACTAGGGCCCACCTCTGTTCCTCTTGCAAAAGCACCTAACTTTTTGGGTGCACTACTCCCAACTGGAGGATTACTACTGGTAGTACCAGGAGGGGTGGTAGTAGTTGTGGGAGGAACATTTTCTTTATTGCCAATCCTGGGGCAACTGGGATCAGTTTTCCAGTGCCCAGGCTTTTTACAGACATGGCAATAGGGTTTCTTTTCAGGAGAGGAAGGAGTTTGGGACCCACCCCCAGAAGAGGAATTTTGGGGCCCTGTAGGGGACTTATCCTTAGATTTATCCCCACCTTTCTCTTGGGACTTAGTAGAATCTTTCTTCTGGTCACCACCCTGATTTCTAGTTTTTACTCTGGTTCTGACCCACTTGTCTGCCTTCTTTCCCAATTCTTGGGGAGAGGTCAGATCAGAGTCCACCAGATACTGGTGCAAAAGCTGGTTTTGACAATTATTAAGGATCTGCTCCCTCATAATCAAATTGTACAATCCTAAAAAGTCCTGCACTTTGTTGCCATGTATCCAACCTTCCAGAGCCTTTGTAGCACAATCTACAAAATCAACCCAGTCTTGAGTCTGAGCTTTTGGGTGTCTCTGAACTTCAACCTATACTGTTCAGTGGTTAGGCCAAACCCATCTATCAGAGCACTCTTCAAGACTGTGTAATTGTCAGCATCCTCTTCTCTTACAGTGAGGAGCTTGTCTCTACCTTTGTCTGCAAAGGAGAGCCACAAGATTGCTGCCCACTGCCTCTGGGGGACCTTCTGAACTTTACAGGCCCTCTCCAGTGCAGTTATCCATTTGTGGATGTCATCCCCACTCTGGTAGGGAGGGACAATCTTGTTTAGGTTTCTATGGTCATAAGACCTGTCCCTATCTCTAGGGATATTGCTGCCACCATGGGACTCTAGTCCCAACTTTCTTCTCTCTCTAAGGAGATCTAGGGATTCTCTATCTAAAGCTAATTGCTTTTTCTGAGTTCCAGCTGAGTTTCCTCATACTGGACTAGCCTCTTTCTTCTCTCATGAGAGGATTCTCTCCTATGAGATGAGACAGAGCTCCCTATAGAGGTGCCAGAGTGGTTAGACTCCTGAGAAGGAGACCTAGACCTTCTGGGCACACTCTTAATCCTTCCTGGGGGGACAAAGAGGGCATCATTCTGATCATCCTCATCATCTTCCACAGGAGGGATTGGGTTATCCAGGTCAGGGTCATTGTCACCCTCCTGGCCAGTCTCAGAGGGGGCTGGGGGTATTGGTACCCCTGGCCTCCTCCTCTTCTTCTGCCCCACCCTCAGCTCCTACCCCTTCAGTCCCTACAGGCTTACTAAGGTCATAAGCCACCAACAACTCCTTGAGGTGTTGGGTGGTGGGGCTTTGGCCTGTCCTTATTTTTCTCAAGTTGCATAAAGCTCTCAATTCCAAGAATGGGAGTGTATCATACTTGGAGGGTGGAAGCTCAATGGCTTCCTGCAAGGATTCTTTGGATCCTCCCTTAAAGACATTACTAGTGTGGTGTGGTGTATGCACTACCTACTCTAGTGTGGCCTACTAAACTCTCTTGAGTTGTAGAAAGGGTTGTGCTATCCCTTAACACACAACTCTAAGTTCAGTAGAACTTACTGTTTATTCTAAGCTTAAATTATATGTACCTTAGGTACCTTTAGTGGTTTTCAGTTGATCAATTCAATTGAGATTATCTGGTAAAACAATAGCAAGCTGGAATCCCACACGCTGCCACCAATGTGAGAAGTTGGCCTGGCATATGCTGTCCACTAATTATAGTGGGCACCTTGCACCAGTCCAAATCGACTCTTATGGTAGGTAGGTTAAAGACAACCTTATTGAAAGCTATCCTAGTGGTAGCTATGGAGAGCAGCCTTCAGGCTAAGTCTTGAAGGAATGTAAAGCAGCTTGTTTTACCAGTCTATAATCTCTTGAGTGACCAAATGAAAGAGCACCACACCAGGTATATATTCAAAATATATGTATTTATTACTAAACACACCCCTCTAGTCTCTTTATGAGGCTAGAGTTCGAAGTACATAGGTTATAAGATCTTAAATCACAGTAATAGCACAAATACACGTTTGGGCCCTAGGGGCGTACCAAACCATATACCAATAAAGTGGTATGCGAACCACGACTGAACTAGACACTAGGCCTAGAGCCTCTAGAAGTGCTTGGACCACAAGGAACCACCCAAGGTAGTGACACAGGGGACCCACGGGAGACGCGTGCAGTGTAAATACACAACCGCGATACGCCGTTAACTTCTATGGAGAAAGTCGGGATCGGGAAAATAGAGGAAAGGGACACTTAAAAGAGGACTAGGACAAAACCCTTTGAGATCTAGGACTTTGAAGAGTCTCTACCCACGGGAGCACCGGAGTACTCGTGTTACCTCACCCAGGGAAGCCGGGTGCATAGGTGCCTTTCGGGGTCGGGTTTCGTCGTCGTTTCGTATGGCGATCTGCTGCAAAGTGCTGCTGGCGACCAGGAGAAAAGTGTCCAGGTGGATCCAAGAGTGGATCGGAGTTCTGAAGAACCTGAAAGCAGAGGGGACAGAGTCTGGGTCACTAGCCAGTGACCAGGAAGGCGATGGACAGATGGCCCACCGATGTCGAGTGCTTCAGGTGCGGTGACGGTCGTCTTGACTCTTCAGCCACGAGGTCCGGGAGGCGTTGTCGGCGACCAGGAGCAGGATTCGGGCTGTTGCTCGATGTCTGTCGAGTGCTGAGGTGTCGGCGACCGGATTGGACCCAACAAGCCTTGGCAACGGCAAGTCTCGAGTAAGATGTAGATCGTCGATGATGCAGACCAGCAAGGTCTGGGGAACTCACCCAGCGAGGGTAAGTGAGGGCAGGCCTGGAGCAACCAGGATGCCAAGTAAAGAAAAGATTGGCCTTCGTTAAGGGCTACTAGCCAACGGGCTAGCGACCGCGAAGGAGCCTCGTGACGCCGCACGTGGAGCTGGCTTACAGGACACTCGTGGAGTGGGGGCCAGTGATCTTCGGTGCAGGTGGTGCTGGAGGCTAGGGCTACTCGGAGCCCAAAGCACGACTTCTTGGGAGACCCAGAAGATGGTGCACTTGCAAGTGTGCTCGGTGTCCAGGGGTCATGGTCTCAAGTCACCCACGATAGCCACGGGCCTCAGCTTTGCTGGGGACTCAGGGTAGCCTCGGGGAAGTCTGAGAATCCACCTCTGGTGATGCGATGACTTCGGCGTCCGACGGGAGCTTCAGTAATGCGAACCGGACAGATGCTTCTTTGGTGCCTGCCAAGCAGGGGAGTCAATCCTTGACCCCAAGGGAGATTCTTCAGTCCTCTAATCTTGTCGTAGAGCATCGAAGGTCCAGGATTCCGTGTCAGAGTTTCATCCAGGTATAATCTAATCTTGCTGTGGCAAGGGTTCCCCATTGTAACCAGTAAAACAGGGAGGGGCTAACTCTATGACCCCACCTATGGGAGGGTCAAGGGAGGGGGTGGCTACACCCACTTCCCTTTGTCCAGTTTCGCGCCAGAGCAGGGGCAGGTAGCCCCTGAGCTGGTTTGAACTGGCATATGCACAGAGGAGCCTTTTGCTCCCCCAGTGCAGGACTTCAAAGCACTCTAAGAGTGCACCCACCCAGCCCCAATACACATTATCCTGTCTGGGGAGGTGGTCACACCTCCCTGCAACAGGAAACCTATTGTCCAGGCCTCCCTGCCGGAGTTTCGTCCAGCAGCAGGAGGCCAGACTTGTGTCTGTGGCAGCAGCATCCATTTTGTGATGCCAGGGCTTCAGAAAGAAGTTACCGGGTAAGCCAGAGTTAACATGTCTTTCCCTCTAGAAGGGTGGAATGCTACCCCCGCCGCCAGGATTGGCGGGGGGGTAGTATTCCAAGATGTTTGACACCAAACACGATATGTTTAGGTGCAGCCATTCCAAAGTTAGCATTTTACCGCGAGGATATAATGCGCTTAAGAGTATATGGTCAGGCTGCACTACAAACAGCATCAGAGATGGTCTCCGAACGCTGCAGAGGGGCCCTGCTCATGCAGGGGCACCCTCTCACATAGGAACCATGCACTCTGCCTATAGGATTGATAAGGCCTGCCTTAGGAGTGACTTATAGGTTTATATGTGTGTATGTATTTAGTGATATAGGTAACCTATATCACAGTAAGGGGTGCATGCACCACCTTACCCAGGCTGCAGTAGCAGACCTGTGGTGTCAGTTTGGATGGCCTTCCAGGGGTGGCATAATACATGCTGCAGCCCCTGGCAGGCCTCTGAGGTACCTATGCCCTTGGTACATAGTATACCATATACTAGGGACTTATAAGGGCACTCCAGATTCCAATCAGAGATGTGCCTAAGGCACATGGAAACCTTTTTACAGAGAAAGCAGATAGACTGGGGCCCTGAATAGCAGGATCCCAGTCCAACTAAGTCATAAACCAGCAAAACACCATAAAAAAAGTGGGGGCAACCATATAGTCAGATTCCACCTTCCTACACCCTCGACAAATAGTTCCCTGTCTGGCTTTTTAAGAGGCTGTTCCTCTATATCTGGGCGTGGTTTTGTACATAATTCTGTAATCTGTACACAATCATGTTCATCTTCTTCGTCATCTTTATTTGTTTCATGATATGGGTCTGGCAATAAGGTTGCTGGATTTATTATCGTACACCTTACCATGGTCACATTTTCAGCACCCATTATTATTCTCTCATATTTAGTCAGCCGACTAGGAGTAAGATGCTGAGTTCGGGTTCTTGTCAACAGAATCACAACTGCATGTGGAACATACTCTTTTACAGGGTGTCCCATCACAATTGACTCGCTTTGTTCAATGCTCAAACAAGTTGCTGCTACTGCTTTTAAGCATCCTGGCAACGCGGCTGCTACTGGGTCCAATGTAGCAGAAAAATACGCTATAGGACTTCTGTCTAGTCCATGTCTCTGAGTTAGGACAGAAAGTGCACAATTTTCTCTCTCTTGACAGAATAATGCAAATTCTCTTTTATAATCAGGCATGCCTAAGGCAGGTGCTGAACAAAGTGCGTTTCTCAATTTTACAAAAGCTTCTACACTTTCATCCTCCCACTCAACAGGGTCCTTTGCTTTCTTTTTCGTCATGTTAATTAAGGGCTTAGCCAACATGGAAAAATTTGGTATCCATTGTCGACAGTATCTACTATTCCTAGGAACATTCGTACTTGTCTTTGGGTTACAGGCATTTGCATTCTCTTTATTAATTCTACTCTTTCAGAGGTTATTCTTCTTTTTCCCCTCTCAATTTGATGTCCCAGATATTTAACTGCTGTCCTGCAAAACTGTAACTTTTCAGGTGAAACTTTATGCCCTTCCTCAGCCAAAAGATTTAATAATGCTATGGAATCAACAACACAGTCTTCTCTGGTGGTCGACGCTATTAATAAGTCGTCGATATATTGAACTAAAACTGAGCTTCCTGGCATCACTAATTTTTCAAGGCACTTTTTCAGTATCTGGTTGAAAATGGAAGGACTTTCTGTGTACCCCTGAGGAACACGATTCCACACATATACTTTATTCTCAAATTTGAATGAGAAAAGATACTGGCTGTCTGGATGCAATGGTATTGAAAAGAATGCTTGACACAAGTCAATTACTGTGAACCATCCTGCATTCCAAGGAATCTGATATAGTATTACTGCAGGATTTGGTACTATAGGACAACATGGTTCTACAATCTTATTTATTTTCCTCAGATCCTGAACAATCCTATATTTTCCACCAGGTTTCTTTAGTCCCATGATTGGTGAATTACATGGGCTACTCATTACTTCTTTTAGAATGTTTTGTTTTACCATTCGATTGATTTCTTCAATGACTCCTGCTTTTACTTCTGCACTCATTTTGTATTGTTTAGTATTTGGGAAAATCGCACCTTCTTTTACAGTAATTTGGACTGGATCTATTTTTGCCATTAGTCCTGCTTCTTTTCCGGTGAAATCCCATACTATTTGGTTTACTGTACCTTTTAATTCTTCTGGCAACTCATCTTTTGTTATCAACGAAAACATTTCATCTATTTCTGTACCTTGTTTTGCAACCATAATTTTATATACATGGTCTTCATCTGGTGTCTGAACTGCCACACCATCCGGCGTGCAGAAAATTGTACAGTTCATTTTGCACAATAAGTCTCTACCTAATAAATTCACTGGGCTAGAATCGCACACTACAAATTGATGCATTTCTCTGAAGTTTCCAATTTTAACTTCCATTGGTTCGGTAAGAGGTGTTCTAATTCTTTGATTAGCTACCCCCACTACTTGGATATCTTCACCAGAGAGAGGAAGGTCTGGGATGTCTGCTGATCTCACAGTAGACCTGGTAGCACCAGTGTCCAAAAGGAAAGTAATATCATTACCTTTCACATTTCCTTCAACATATGGACCAGACTGATCTACCTGTAAGGATGCGCCAAGTACGCACTCCTTCTTCCCCTCTCCTAGGCACCGTCATAAGTAGGAGTCACTGAAATTGTCCTGCAAAAGAAATTCTGATGTCATATAATCATTCTTACCACTCCCTCCTGGGTATCCAATGTCTGTACCATGCTTTGCTCTGCTTACATTACCCTGAACAGGTGGAGGTGGTAATTGATTCTGGGGATTTACACCCTGCTGTGAATCATTCTGCATCTGTGGATTTATGTTTTGATTTGGGCCATTATTATTTCAAATCTTTTTACACTCGTCCTTCCAATGCCCCAATTTTCCGCATCCATGACAAGGAAACTTCTTTTTAGCTTCTTCTCTACTCATTCGTCCTCTAAATTTTCCACCATTCCCAGTATCACCACTCGTTCCAGAATCTTTTCCTGAATTTTCACTCGGATTTTCCAAATTAATTCACTGTTTCTCAGCCATTTTCACCTGTGCCCACATCACTTTTTCCTGCAATTTCTTGTGTCTATCCTCAATATCGTCTCCACAATATTTTGCATACTTCAAAATTTCATCTATGGGCTTTCCCTGCCAACACAGCATGTGTTGTTTAATCATCTGGCAAATCTCTGGCTTTAGACCATAAACAAACCGATACACAAACTGACTCATATTCTTGTCTCCAATGTCCTCAAATCCACTATACTGTTTAAACACCTGTAATAAACGCTCATAGTAAGAATGTACTGTTTCACTGGCTTCTTGGGTTGTTCGATCTATTTTCACCCAATCCGTTTCTTTCGGGGTATCTTTCCTTTCAGGTATGTTATCACCTGCTGATACTTTTTCATCACATCACTTGACGGGGCACCTGTCTTTGGATCTCTGGGATACTCATCACTAGGCCAATCTACTGTGATCTTACAATCTGTCCATAAATCGGCAGGTACCACTATGTCAAACAGACCATCCAAATCCTTCAACAATACCTTTGACACCTTCACAAACCTTTCAACCTGCTTGTACCATTCAATTGGCTTTTCCCTTAGCTTTGGAAAATCATTCGTAAATGATAAAATATCCTGTCTGCTCCATGGGACATGTACATATCCTCCTCCCGCTACTTCTCGCATTGGATACATTTGATCTGCTTTTCCTGCTTCCTTCATTACATATTCAGATGCTGTTCTACTTGTTCGTGCTTCTTCCTTTTTCTTGGCCCACCTAGATCTCCATTTATCTAGATCTCCCCATTTTTGTAAAACTAACATTAATTCTCTTATTTGCAGTCTTCTTCCAGATGCATTCATATTTTCTAAATCTTTGTCTGAAAATTCTGCTCTATAGGGTTTCTGGAGTACTTTTGATCTCCCTATTTCAATTCCCATCTGTAGTGCTAGATTGGACAATTTTTCATGAAATACCCTTACATTTCTGGTGATACTTCTACACAGGAACAATAATTCTTCTTCATCATAAGTATTTAAGCGTTCTACTCCTACATTTCCTGCTATTATTTCTTCTAATTCAACTTTTAATTTATGGATATCCAGTACTTTTGGAGGTGCGCACTGTTTAACTGACCCTTGTACCCATCTTTCTAGATCTTCAGGTGTTACTATGGTAGCACTTTTTGCTCCTGATGAAGTTACTAAACTTACATCTTTTGAACCTCCAGGTACATCTCTTCTTGGAGTATTATTTACAGAATCTCGAATAGGTAAATCCATGAGTGATATTGTGGATTCACAATCACTAAATTGATCCTCAATTATAACTGGAGCTTCAGGTTTGGGGTTACTCACAGGAGTATTCATAGGAGTTGGTACAGGTATTAATGGAGGACAGTTTCCTTGAGTACCATATAATGGAACTACTGGACCAATTGTTACGGGAATAGTCAATGAATCAGGATGTACTTTTATCTGAGTTATTTTCCGTACTAATTCTGCTCTAGTCTTTTCTAAAGCTTCCTTTTCTTTGTCATGAATTATTCTAGTCTGGGTAAATTCATGCATTACCTTTGGTACCATTGGAGTTTGTGATAGTGCACTAGGAGGGCATCCACTTGTCCCTTCCTGATATGGTGGTGGATTTCTTAACATTTCTTCCATAAATTCGTCTTCTGAATCCTCATTTCTTATTAAATGTTTTGTCTTTTCTGTACATTTGCCTCCTGATTTTTCTCCTTCTGTGAATAATGGATACAGTCCCTCTGTAATCATTGCCCTTCTCCATTGTTTCATCTGACCCTCTCTTGACTCACGTAAATATCTAGGGTAAAATCCTGGGTAACTCCTATTACTTCTAGATCTATCCTGTTCAAATGCCTCGGTTTCCCATTCTTCTAGGGCTTTGTACTGGGTTAATCTAGGTCTGGGTTCTAAATCATTCATCCTCAATCTCAAATTTTGAAGAATTCTTCCATTAAAAGTACCATTCTCGGGAAATGCTAATACTCCATCATTTTTAGTATATTCTATCCAATTCTCCATCCATACACAAGTATGATAACCTCTCTCCATCATCATAAATGATGCTGGCATTTTTGCTGGTGGAATAATAATTCCTTCTCTAGTTTTGATTGGTTTGTCCTTTTTAAAATAATTCTTAATCTTTTGTAAGAATGACATTTTTCTCCTTTCTCCGTACATTCTATCTAATCTTCG
Source organism: Calotriton arnoldi (assembly GCA_963921515.1). NCBI lineage: Eukaryota > Metazoa > Chordata > Amphibia > Caudata > Salamandridae > Calotriton > Calotriton arnoldi. The sequence continues at coordinate 91,546 of CAWUFW010013759.1, forward strand.
GTGTACAAAATTATATTCTGCAAAACCTAGGAATCTCCTATCCGGACGAGTTCCTGTTAAAGTCGGATCGCGTTTTAACATGCAATCCTTATCCACTAAGAATTTCGCTTCTATAATTTTGTCCAATCAAATGTCTGCTATTTTTTATTTCCGAGCCAATCCTTGCGCGGCCTTTTGGTGACGTTTCTCTGTCAACCCCTCCTTTACAATCTGCTCTTTTCTGTTCTCGCTGGTTTAACCAATCCCAGCGCGGCACCTGTGACGTCAGTACTACTCTTGACTACTGACCCCTCCTTTACAAGAGTCTCTCCACACCCGCTGCTTCAACCTACCACAGCACGGTGTTTTGTGACATCAGCTCCCTCTCCGGCAACTGACCCTCCCTTTACAAAATTACGCAAACTTATTTTCTCTATAAATCTTAATTAAATTTCAGTAACAACATAAAACATTCGCTATCGTGCCAGTTTCCACTAATTTAGAAAAATATAGTTTCTTCCATACTTTAGTAAAACCTTTTCCGTTTACTAATGCATACACTACGAGTAAAACACTTCCGTCTACTCTTCACACAAGCTCCAGAAGTACCTGTTACTTCTTCAATGTTACCCTTACTAGGTGATATAACATCAAATTTTTATCAGCGTACCCTTTTGCTATTACTCACACGCATAGAGTCCCTAACAAGTACTTGAAGTCCTGCTTAACTTCTCAGTACTATTTCTGCCTGACAGATAACCTCACTGCAGTATGGCTTCCACTTGCCACCCACTATTCTTTTACCTACCCGGGGTATTCTGGACAACATATAACAAAACTCAAAAATAAGCGAATGTTAGTTCATAAAAAATACAAATAAATTTCTCATTACCCAATTAACAAAGAGTAACAACAACCGTCCTCTGCTTACCAGAAAACTGATCCAGCGCAATAATAGCCAACAGCATTCATACACCATATACTCACTTGGGCCCATACATTCACACTACACTAATACTTACACTGGGTGTCAGATGTACTCTTTTATCAAAATCACTGCTACCAATTACCTTCTGATTGAAGAGTAATAACTTACCAATGGATCCTTTGCTAATTGGGAAGTTTAAAATGAGTGACATTCACTATAATACATAATCCTGAAATAATCACTGAGTCAGGAAGTTTTAAAATGTTTATCTAAAGATTTTGCAGAGTAAATTACAGAAACACGGTACTTGATTGTAATACCCAAGAAAAAGCATAGAAATGATTTTGCTAATAAATGACAGTGTTTAAGGAAATAAGAGAGGATAGAGACAGCAGCGCAACTAAAGGTTGCAGTATAGTTACCTAAATACGAGAACCAAGCCCCTTAGCCAAGGAGTTGGAAAAGATAGGATCCTGGAAGGATGAAGAGCAAAGACCTCCTTCAGGATCAGGACAGGACTGGTGACCTCTCTATAACGACGCCTGCGCCGTTCCCCTCTCTGGCACTCGACTTCTCCTCGATTCTCCCGTCTAATGGACTCCGCCGCCCCTCCTCAGGACCTCTTCCGGACAGGAATTCAGTCAGCAACCGATCAGCTGGGCAGTCTGGAGTTACGAGCGTTCTGGCAGTATGGACGCCTGTTCTTCGTGAACGCATGCTCTGACTAATTAACTAATGCTATATACTATTATACCCTTCTACGCCCATGTACCTCCCCTTAATGTTGCTAAAATATGGGACCACTACTTCTGATTGGGCAGGGACAGGGGTGGATTCTCGTACCATGTCAATTTTGGCCTAAATTGTGAAGCCTATTGTATTTAACTTCCCGCCCTTCAAATTAATACATTCACTTTATTTCCCACCCGTCTCACGACAAATGTTATACATTTTACAGGAGAAGAGTAACATTTTGTCCGCCGGAAACATTGGGTACATCATCTTCGGCCAATAGGTCGTGGCCTTGGGAGACGTCCAAGTTGGCTTCACTTGGCAGGCAGACAGGACACATGCGCAGAACCATCTGTTTCTCGAGTTTCAAGACACCAACCCAGGCCCAAGTTTACGAATTACTAAAAGTGCAAGAAGAAAATATTAAAATCACAAATAAAAAGTTTCACTGTATACCCACTTTCCCTACTCTATTCCCATTTAATTATAATACTATCCTGCATTAGTAGCGTTAAGAAAACGACAATTTAATAATGACATGAGAGCAAGCTTAAGCATGTGAAAACATTTAGCGGCCATTTTAATGCACACTGCGCAGAAGCAGAAGTTTCCCACCAAGCAAAGAAAGACGTCACACCATGTGATCAGGTTGCGACATGCGCATTGAGTTTCCCGCGCTTTAGCGGCCATCTTAATTTATAGACAAGCGTTATTCATTAGTAAAACACATAGGCAAGCGTCTATCCCTTTTGTGTTCGTGAATGCAAATATTAGTATTGACAGTACAAGTTTAATAAATTAATACTATGAGGAGGATTGCATACAAGCAAGTTTCATTTTTGAAACCTTGCTCCATCAGGTGTATGAGTGACTGTATGGGTAAGTGAGTGGATTTGTGTGTAGATCTATGAATCAGTGAGTGGGTGTGTAAGTACTGGTATGGGTCCGTGAATGGGTTTGTGAATGGTTGTGTGGGAGTGGGTGTATGAAAGGTTCTATGGGGGTGTGAGTGGGTGTGTTAGTAATGTTGTGGATGATGTCATCAGTGATGTCATTAGAGATGCCATCAGTGATCCCCCAGGGCCAGGCCTACATTTTTTTTGTTTAATGGGGAGGGGGGCCAGCGCGGCCCCCCCCCTCCTCCCTGGGCCAACTTTGGCCCCAGGCACCCCATCCCCCAGGGCCTGGCCTCTCATTGAGGATCATGGGGGACCCACAAGGCCCCCACGGTCCCCCCTCCCTCCTGTGGGAGCCGGCATTGCTTTTGGACAGAGGGAGCTGCTAACATGCAGCTCCCTCTGTCCAAAAGCAATTCTGCTTCGCTTCGTGCTAGCGAGAGCATTTTTGCTCTCGCTTGCACGAAGCGGATCAGAGTTTCCTATGGCTTGGCGGGAGCGGTGCTCCCGCCAAGCCATAGCAAACTGCAATGTCCCGGGGTGGGAACCCCGGGACATTACTGGAGCCAGCCCTGGGGGGTGGCGGTCCCCAGGCCATGTAATACTCCTGGAGGGGGGCTGTACGGCCCCCGCCTTTATTCAAATTTGCCACGGGGAGGTGATGTCCCTGGGGCCGGGGGGCCGCAACGGACCGACTTAATTGTTATATGTGTGCCCCGGGGAGGTGGCAGTCCCCGGGGCTGCACGGTGGGCCGGAGCCCCCCCACGCATTATTATTTGATATAACCCCAGGGAGGTGGCGGTCCCTGGGGCTGAGGGGGGGCCTGAGCTTTGAATAGCCCAAGTAGGGGATCCATGTGCCCCCCTCCTATATTTATTATATGCCCCCGGAATCTGGCCCACCGGGGGGTTATTCAAAAGTAAGCGCGGACCACCACCACTTCAATACACTTCTAGACCTGTGGATACTCTACCAGGAAGAAGGACTGCTGTGCTGCTGAAGAACTACTACTCTGCTGGACTACTGCCGTGCTGAACTGCCACCTGCTGCCCTCCTGCCTGGCTGAGAAGGACTAGACCTACACCCCTTGAACCCAGAACCCCAGAGTGACCCCAAGGGCTAGTTGACTGGTCTCCTGAATTGAGCCTCAGGGACAGAAGGCTACAACAATCTTGCACCTGCACCTGGACTCTGCAATCTGTATGTCTACACTGCCAAGTGGTGCTACCCCAGTCCCGGACCCTTGGAAGTGGGCTAAGGTGCTCTGCCAGCCCCTGTAGACCCAGCAGAACTGACGCATCTCTTGCAGCGTGGCGCAACCCCGAGAAGAACTGACACATCACCACTGCGTGGATCGGAACCTCCACAAAGACCTGCATCGCATTGCAGCCTATCGCCGCATCAGAATCGCCCTGGGGTGATACATCCTCGGTGCAGGCCCTCTCATCCCTCGTCGAAAGCAGCCTCGACGATGACGTTGGACTCCGCATCACAGCCTTGCAGCTCCTCGGAACAAACGATCGCCCCAACTGCGCAGCACATCACCGACTCTGGACTTCGCCTCACAAGCTCTTGTCAACAGGATCTTCGATGATGCAACAGGACTTCGCACCGCAGCCTTGCTACATCTCGTAACCGATGCATCACTTAGGCTGCGCGATGCATCTTTGCCGCGGATCCTCGCAACACTCCACAAACCAGGATTGAAGGTACTTTGTTCAGCTGGCCAAACTTGGCCCCTGTAGCCGGCCACGCTCCATCGCAGTCAGCTTGAACTTGTGACACTGTCCCGGTCTAGCGCGACCAGATATCCACAGTTGGCGCTTTACGCCTTTTGGCACTATCTTTATTAAAATCCTTCAAATTGAATATCTCCAGTTCTACTAATTGGATTTTTGTCGTTTTGGTCTTGTTTTATTTATTAAAAATTACTATATTTTTCTAACTTTGTTGTGAGCTCCTCTTGTGGTGTGTTTTCACTGTATTACTGTTTGAAGTGTTGCACAAATACTTTACACATTGCGTCTGAGCTAAGCCTAACTCCTCTGTGCCAAGATACATGAGGGTTGAGCACAGATTAGTTTAGGGTTTGGTTGTGACTTCGAACTGAAAAGAATTCTTGTTGCGACTTGAGAAGGGTTTCACCCCCCTCAATCGGTTACCCAATTTCTTACAGGGTACCACCCAACCGTTTCTTTACTAGACTGGCCTGCCCTTTCAAGGCCATGCCAGTACAACAATTGCAAAAATCAGAAGGAGCAAGTATTTTTCCATTGTGAAATAAAAATCTAAAACAACAAATACATGAGGAAATAAAATAAAAAGTGTTTGTGAGTTGTCTAAATTAATATTAAATGATGGTTAAAACAAACAGTTATGTAATTACTATTTTCAAAAATAATATAGGGCTTTTTATGTAAATATTTTCCCGTACTTTCAGTTGTCCCTTCCAGACTAGCAAAACAAAAACATATGGCTGCTATTTTGTTTCTGAGAAAGGTGGTAACCCTACTTGTGACATACATGCCAACATTTTAGAAGAGGAAAGTGAGAGTTTTTTTTTTTTAAATAATCGGGAGATGTATTTTACCCATTGACTTCTATGAAGCAGAGGCAATTTCAGGAGGGAGACAGACAAAATAAAGCCATTTAATCCCCCACCTGAATCGGGTCCATTGGCATGTATGATTGTAAGGCTCCTGTCAGATTTCTTTCAAACTGCCTCCTGCTATCTGCAGATTTGCTTTTAATTTCATTACAATGACCTGCAGACAGGACCAGGAAAGAGCGAATGATGAAACTTTCCTGGTTCACAGCACCGCAGCTCCCATAACAATGTAGTTTGCAAAGCAAAAAGATGTGTAAATCATGGATTAGCTAATCCTGAAGATTGCTGAGACGCAAGTAAGTATACAATCTTAGTTGCTGGGCTTTAAACGAGCACTTTCAAAATAAAAATCCACAAGTTCTCGATGTTAATTTGAGAGTAGTTGTTCTTGGTTTTGCAGTTTGTCACATTTAAAGATCCATGCCAGGACGTTTTTAAGCAGTTAATAAATGAAAATGCTCCAAATGACCTCACCGTCAACCATTCCTGCTTTTTTTAAGGCAACAGTGCTTTGTGTTCGGGGAACTATTTGCCAAGGTCCTTATTATTTATTGGTTGCAGCGGCAGCAACGTGGACTATGCATTCTGACAGAGAAAGATAAATAAGAAAAAAAGGAGAGAAGCAAAATCAGATTAGCAATAGAATGGAAAGGAAAAACAGGAAATAAAAAAAGATGAGAAATAATGTGAACAAAAGTAAAGTACAAGGGAAGGAGAACAAGTAAAAACTAAAAGGAAAGAATATATAAGATGAGAAGAACTTAAAGGAGAGACAAATACAGCTGAAGTTGTCACAAAACGTGATAGTGGATAAAACAAGCATTTGCAATGCAATCAGTCTCGCCTTTGGGACCTTATATGTATTTAGCTATGCAGCACATTAGCCTGGGAGCTGAAACATCTACTGTTCTTTAACTTAGAGGGAAAGTAAGCACCAAACTGCGTGACACGCCAGGTATGGGAACACATGGAGAGAAATATTGCCTTTCAGCGGAAATGGTATAGTCCAAAGCTCTGTTTTTAATATAAAATCAGGGCCTTCAGTGGTCATATCACTGAAAATACAAGATTTGAAAAAATATTATTGTCTACGGGTGCTCGTGGAAGACAATTTCTATGGACTGGAATCTAGAGAATGCTAATGTGATTCTGGTATTTTACTGACCTCTGCTGGTCGTTTTCTATCAAGAAAGTTAAATAGACAAGACCTTAGTAAATTTATTCTTGATCTCCCGGTTGCTACATTAGTGGTTGGAGGGGATTTTAATCTCACAGTAGATAATACACTGGACCACCTACCCCCGCACAAAGATCCTAGTTTCGGGTCCAGACTAGCCGAATTCTTGTCGGCTCTTGGCCTGGTTGATGTATGGCGACAGCTTAACCCCACGACTACACAATACACCTTTCACTCAGGCGCTCATAAGTGCCAATCACGTATAGATTACATACTTACGCATACGGGCGACTTGTCTGAATTTAGTGAGGCTCGCTGTCTAGCTCGGGGAATTTCAGATCACTCCCCCACTTTGGTCAGGATGACTGTGGGTCCCCAGCCTAGCCGAACGACCCTGACAATAAGCCCATGGGCATTTAAAATACCGCAGATCAAGGCAGCATTACTAAATGATTCTGACCTATATTTTAAAGAAAACGTTGGGTCGGTAACAACGGCCCAAGTCGTATGAGGGGCATTTGGGGCAGTTATCAAGGGAAGAGCATTGGCCTTGATGGTAGGACATAAGAAGGAACTAACGAAGCGCATAGTTCAGCTTGAAGAAGAGATCCTGCTAGGCGGAAAAAGCCCTGGCTCAGACCCCCGACCATGTTGCTCGGCAGTTATTGGCGGCCAAAACACTGTATTATAGACAGCTCCTCATGGAGGTGGCCAAGGCGAAACAAAAGGCAATTTATCATAAGATATACGAGCATGGGGAGCGAACGGGCAAACTATTGGCCTGGTTGGAAAGGAGGGAGCAGGCATTGAGGTGGGTGCATAAGCTGCAAGGGCCCGAAGGGGACGACTTCACTGATCCCCAAGATATAGCAGAAACATTTGCTACTTACTTTGAAGAGGTGTATACATCGGCGGTGGCGGTCACGCCAACTGCCGCGCGGGAACTCCTCTCCACTATTAGGGTTAATTGCCTTTCCCCGGAAGAGAGAGATTCCCTTGAAGGGGAACCCACAGTGGAAGAAATACAACACGCCATCCGGGACATACGCTCGGGTAAGGCCATGGGGCCCAACGGACTCCCAATTAAGCTTTTCAAATCTGCAGCTACCAAACTGACACCCCATCTCCACCAGATGTATCTAGAAAGCTACGAGAAATGTCTTTTGCCAGACGAGATCCGGTTAGCCACGATAGTAGTAATTCATAAACAGGGCAAACCAACCAATGACTACAAGGCCTATAGACCTATTTCTCTTCTCGCGGCAGAAGCTAAAATACTTGCAAAATTATTGGCCAACAGGCTCATCCCATTGATTACGGGTTTGATACACCCGGACCAGTCGGGATTTATGCCCGGCTGGAACACGGCCTTGAACCTACGATGCCCCCATGGGGTGTTGGGCAGGGAGCACACGATAAGAGAAGATGTGGCCCTGTTGTCCCTCGATGCCAAAATGGCATTCGATACTATCGAATGGGCCTACATGTTTGCGGTCCTCAAAAGGATGGGATTCGGGCCCAATTTTATAAAGTGGATTAAATTACTATACACTGATCCGACAGCCCAAACAGCCGTGAACCAGCACACATTGCAATGGTTTCAGCTGGGCAGAGGAACACGGCAGGGGTGCCCCTTGTCGCCCTTGATGTTTGCCCTAGTGTTAGAACCCTTGGCGATCTGGGTGAGGGGAGATCCTCTGATACGGGGTCTTAAATGGACTGAGTGCCATGAGGACAGGATTTCGCTCTATGCGGATGATATTGCTATATATGGCTTCCCCCACATACACACTTCACCGTATCCTCCACATTTTCCGCTTATTCGGTAATCACTCTGGGTACACAATAAACTGGTCTAAGTCGCAACTATTCCCGTTACATGGACCGTAACCGAGTACGCAGAGGGAATATGATATCCCTGTGGCAAAGGAAGGCTTTCGATATCTAGGGATATATATAACTACAGATACAACCCGCTTTTACGAAACCAATTTGCTGGGGCCCTTGACACGCTTTCGCACAGACGTGCGACATTGGCGGGCCCTGCCGCTGACACTCCTGGCACGCGCCGCTCTTTTCAAAATGCTGGCTCTGCCCCGCTTTCTCTATGCTCTGCAGAACACTCCCTACAGGGTCCCTGATTCTTACTTCACAAATATTGACAGCACTGTGCGTACCCTGTTGTGGGATGGTCGAGCACCGCGAATAGCGATGCCGAAACGAACGGCGGGATGGTATGACGGGGGAATCGCTTTACCTGACCTCAGGACCTATTACTGGGCATCTCAACTCGTGGTAGTCAACCGCTGGGCCCACGGATCTCAGGACGACCCGAGTTTCCGCACAGACTGGTGGCTTATGGGATGGGGAGGGTATCACAGAGCACTGTACACACACCCAAAGAAGCTGGGCCTCACCGGGCCTACAGCCCGCACAATTGAAGTTTGGCACTCGGTCAACAAAAGACTCGGTTGGCACAACAAAATCACAAGTGCGACACCGCTCTGGGAACCCGAACAACTGGGTCGATTGAGTGCCTGCCCTGGGTTTAACAAATGGGATCTTATCGGTATATCGACGGTCGGGGACATGTGGAACACAAAAGGGCTGGTTACATTTGCTGAACTACAGAAGGAACATGAGCTTGCACAATCCGAAGTATTTAGATATTTGCAGATAAGTCATGCGCTTAAAACAGCAATACCGGGGGGTGGCCCACTTCCCGAAGCATCACCTCTAGAGGATAGGCTAATACTAGACCCCATGCCTAAGAAGGCCATATCCCTAACCTACAAAAAATTGATCAATAACCGACCTGACCTGTTAGTGCGCCTGCGGCAGCAATGGGAAACGGACCTGGGCGAGCTAGAGGAGGACGATTGGCGAGACGCTCTGGCCTCCCCCAGGGAAATAGCCATTCCCATGAGATTAAGGCTGGTCCAACTCAAAATCCTACATCGTGTCTACCTTGCCGCGAGAGTTCTGGTCAAGATGGGCAGGCGAGCTGATACATATTGCCTTAGGCAGTGCAGACGGGAGGGAACTTTCTTTCACACGGTGTGGGAGTGCCCAGTTGCCCAAGCGTACTGGAAAGCAGCCACGGAGCAAATGGAGAGAGCAGGGGGGAAAAACTAATCGCCACACCGAAACTATGCCTACTCAACATATGGGAGGCCACAGATCTAACCCAAACAGAGAAATCTTGGGTGACATTAGGATGGGCCCTAGTTAAGCGAAACATTGCACAAAAGTGGGGAGTGGGAGATTCACCAACACTTGCAGGATGGGTTGCAGATATGGATAGAGCCATGATTGCTGAGAAGGATGTCTTTAAACATAGAGGATGTTCCAAAAAATGGGACCGTAAGTGGGCAGCCTGGAATGTACATAAGGGTGAAATATGCGTGTCCCCTACAGAGGAGCTCCGTCATCGTGATCCAAGAATGCAAGACTTATTTCATATCTAGGGGGAGATACCATGATGACAAAAGGCTTCTGGGTCAGTGCATCGAGAACAGTCTATAACTACATTGTACCTGTATGTATACATCTGATGACCTGTATTGCTGTGCTTTTTGTTGCATTGTTTAATAAAAAAGATTTTTTTTTAAAAGAAAGTTAAATAGAGGCAGTTGCCAGAAAAATAAAAAAAAGAAAGTCCCTCAGCAGAAAGCAATTCTGGTATTTTACTGACCTCTACTGGTCGTTTTCTATCAAGACAGTTAAATAGAGGCAGTTGAACAAGCAGAAAGCAATTCTGGTATTTTACTGACCTCCACTGGTTGTTTTCTATCAAGACAGTTAAATAGAGGCAGTTGAAGAGAGAAAAAGTCCCTAAGCGGAAGCAGAAAAGTCCTAGGGCTGATCTCCAGAGCCCACAAAGTACATACACATATAAGTATATTCTAAAGTATATACAAGAGGTCTTGAATGCTCGATCTAATAAGTATATACTAAAGTATATACAAGAGGTCTCGAATGCTTGACCTAAAAAGAAAATGATTAAGAGGCTAGAAAAATAACTGTTAGTGAAAGATAGAAATAAAATAAAAAGAAAAACGTGAAACAGACACAGACTTGAGAAGGGGAAAAGGAGAATGAAAAATGTGATATAAAGAAAAGGGAAAGAAGTAAATAAACATTAGGAAATACAGAGAACAAATGGCATGGAGAACATTAAAAGGGACAGATAGGACCGAGAGATTGAGTATGGGAAATGTGCCAGAACAGAAGAAAGAGCGTGAGAGTGACACAGAGAGAGGGAAGCCAAGACAGAGAAGGAGGCAGACAGTGAAGAAAGGAGTGGAATGCAACAATTCAGTGCAAAATGCATGAGGCAATAAGAAAGGTGAGCAGAGATATAACAGCATGAATCAAGAGATGGAATGGGAAAGGTATATGGTAGAGTTATGTGCCGGTGTGAAGCATGAAAAAAGAGGCAGGGAAGGTGGTGTGGTGTTGGACAGATCCTAACAGGGCCTCCATCTCCTGATTCAGGATGTGTCAGAGCGCAGGATATTGCATGCTGTGTGTTCTCAGATAATAAAACAATGGTTTCAGTTGGATTCAGAAGGTCCCTGTGAAAGACTAACATGACTCTTTTAAAGGGAAAACGGCTTAGACGTAGGAAGAGTCAAAGGGGAAATATTAAATTGTCCACTGACAAAGACAGAAACTGGAACATGAAGGAGTGCGGTAGAATAGAGAGAAATCGGAAGAGACAGTGGTCAGAAAATATGAGTGAAAGAAATGGAAGTAGGTGGTGAACTGGGAGAGTTGTGGAAAGAAAAGAATAGAGTGTTATAGCTGGAGGTTAGAATGACACTGAACTATGATGAGAGTGTTGGACCTGACATCCTTGCCATGATTTCCCCCCCACCTTTTTGCCTTCAATTGTTCTGTTTTAGCTAGCCTTAGGACTCTGCAAACTTTACCACTGCTAACCAGTGCTAAAGTGCTTGTGATCTCTCCCTAAAACATGGTAACATTGGTCCCTGTATCTGGCACGCACTCTGTCGCAGTCAGCCTGAACTTGTGACTCTGTCCCGGTCCGGCGTGGCCAGATAACCACAGTTGGTGCTTTGTGTTTTGAAGCATTAACGCATTTCTCCGGTAGTACTAATTGGATTTTTGTCGTTTTGGGGTTAAATAATTGATTAAATACTACTCTATATTTTCTAAACTGGTGTGGGATTTTTCTTGTGTCTTCACTGTATTATTGTTTGTGTGCTGGATAAATGCTTTACATATTGCCTGTAAGTTAAGCCTGACTGCTTTTGTGCCAAACTACCAGAGAGTTAAGCACAGGTTAATTTGGGGTTTTCTTATGTTCCACCCCGACAAAAACTGTGGTTGCTGCTTGAGTAGGATTTCACCACCCTCAACCAGTAACCCGATTTCCTACAGCAAGCAAATGATAAGGATAGAGCTGGAGGGCAGAGGAAAACTAAAGATATGTAGATCAAGTCAACAGTGCATATAAAAGTTAAAGACAATGTGGGACAGAGCTGAGAGTTCAAGATGTGCCGTTTACAAGAAACTGGGTGAGAATAAGATATGAGGTGGATGGGAAACTGGGAGAGATAGAAGGGGGTAACAGAGAGGGATGAAAAAATAAAAGTTGTAGGATTGGTGGTTAGATGCAAACTTTAAGAGATAGTGTTAGACCTGGCACTGTTGGTGTGGGTCTCCCTTCCATTTTTTGCTGTTGCCTCGTGTTTTTGCTGGTTATAGATGCTTTGGGCACTGTGCCACTGCTATTCAGTGCCACAGTGCAAGTGCTCCCTATGGTAAATTGATGTATGGATTAGTGACTCCATGATTGGCTGGTTTGGTTTACTTGTCAGACCCTAGTACAATGCACTGAGTGTGCCCAGGGCTTGTAAACCAAATGCTGCTGGTGGGCTTGCAGCACTGGTTGTGCCACCCACAGAAGCAGCCTGTAAAAGTGTGTCTCAGGTCTGCCATTGCAGAGCCTGTGTGCTGTTTGTGACTGCCATGTTGACTGGACAAGTGCACCCACTTGCCAGTCCCTAAACCTTCCCTTTTCTTCATATCAGACACCCCAATGGTAGGCCCAAGGGCAGGGTGCATTGTAAGTATAAGGTAGGACATGCCCTGTTGTGTGTGGCATGTCCTAATAGTGAATTACAGCCATTTTCGTTTGTCACTATTGCAAGGCTACCTGTTCCCCATAGGCCAGAATGGGCAGTTTGATTATAACATCAAATAATCCTAACTGACCCAGGAACATGGTAGAAAAACGAATTTAGTATGCCTGAACTCAGAATGATAAAATACATCTTTTAGTGAAGTTGGTTTTAACATTCTGTGTTTGAAAATACCACTTTTAGAAAGTAGGTATTTTCCTGCCTAACTATCCAAGCCTGCCTCTGCTAGGTTGTGTATTCCATGTCTGGTTTGTGAGTGACAGGGGCTGGGGGATTCCAGGAGACAGGGTGAGTCAGCACAGGGCTGAATAGAGAGATCTGCAGGTAGATGGGTGGGAGGAGTTGCACCTGGGACCTGAATAGGGCTGTGCCTTCCCTCCACAATGCTGGCTCCACCTCCTGTGGTGCGTCCGATGTCCCTGGCCTACACTGTGAAAGGAAAGGAGTCTTGTCAACAAAGTGCTCCAGGACTGACCAGAACTGGTTTGGACTAGGCAAAGGCCTCTCTGCCTTCAGAGAACAAAGGGAAAATGAGTATAAAAGAGGGGACCCAAACCGCAGAACTTTAGATCACTTTGGGAAACAAGAAGAACCTTTGCTGAGGAGAGGAACCAGAGAGAGAGACTGCAGGAGGAGACTATCCCTATGCTGAATGCTGTTTGGGGGATTGGCCTGCAGTGGTTGCCTGACTGCCAAAGAAAGGAGAAAGGACTTTGTGCTACTTTTCATTCAACTTGTAAAGGATCTCCAAGGGCTTGAGAGAGAGAGCTTGCCTCCTGCTGAAGTCTCAGGGACAACAGACTTCACCCACCAGCTCCCCAAGAGTTCTTCTGAAGTGCCTGCTGTTGTGTTGGGCCTTCTGAGGGACTGCGTGTCGCAAGGAGCTGGAAGCGCGACTCACGAAGAAGAAGCGTGATGCCACCGCAGCCGGTGTCATCGCATCGCTGAAGAAGGGTGTCGCCGCTGTCGCTTCGCAACGCAGAAGCGCCTCGCATCGCCGGAGAAGAGGATCGACGTCGCATCAGACGCCACCGCATCATCGGAGAAGCATGTCGCCGCCGCAGCCGCTGTCGTCGTATCGCTGAAGAAGGGTGTCGCCGCTGCAGCTGTCACATCGCATCGCCGAAGTGCCTCGCATCGCCGGAGAAGAAGATCGACGTCGCACCAGATGCCGCCGCATCACCGGGAAGCGTGTCGCAGGACCTGTCGCGGCTCAGAAGAATCGTTGAGTCGCCGCACGGCCGTCGGGCGTGCACGCATCGTGTCACCTCAAGAGGAAGACGCCATTTCTGTTTCATTGCACCGGATCTTCATCGCATAACGGCGCTTCTGGTCACATCGCCACGGAAGCGCAGTAAGAAACCGACGCATCACCTCCCATGCCGAGAAGAACCGACACATCCCCTACACATCAGTAGGGACCCGACGCATTACCGTTCTTGCGTGTAAGGAACCGACGCATCACCTTCCCTGCAACACTTTCGTTGTATAGCGTTACGCATCCAAAGGTACATTGTACTCAAAGTGTCGCATTTACCATCTAAAGAGAACTAAGCTAATTCTACCATTTTTAAGTACAGTATTGTGGATTTTTGTCGTTTGTGGTCTTGTGGTAACTCTATATAAAAGATACTTATTTTTGATATACAACCTGTGTGGTGTCCATCTGTAGTGTTGTCACTTGATTACTGTATGTGTTCACAAATGCTTTACACACTGCCTCTGAGATAAGCCTGCCTGCTCGTGCCAAGCTACCAAGGGGGTGAGCAGGGGTTATTTTAGTAGTGTATCCCCCTTACCCTGACTAGAAGCAAGGGTCCCTATTTGGACAAAGGTACCTACCTCTGCCAACTAGAGACCCCCAGTTCTAACAGATAGGAAAACAAATGAAAGGTGTAAGTATACAGGCAAAAATAGAAGAGAAAGAAAAGAGTAAAAGTAGGAGCATCATAGGTCAACGAATGAAAGAGTCGTAAATTTGAAGATGAACAGAAAACAGGAAGAAATAGACAAAACAAAGGACAGGTGTGGAGGTAAGAGACAAAATGGAGAGCAAAACAGGGTAATGAAGTAAAACTCGTGGGGGGGCATGGCTTGCAGGGGCAGCATGGCGGACACGGTCTAAGAGCGCTCCGCTGTAGGTCCCCATAATCCGGCATTATCATCCTGATTGCCTGCAACGAGCGGAGCACAAAAGCAGGGAAAGAACCGGCGGCGCCCCCGGGTGCAAGCAGTAACGGACGCGCGATCTGGGAGCCGTCCCATCAGTGGCCTGTAGTGGGACGGGCGTGTGGATGCGCCATTGCGGCCTTGCTCGGCCGCGTGGGGAGCCGGCGGCTGGGCCTTGAATTCCGGCTTGCAGGCGGACGGTGTGCAGCGGCGAATGGAGGAGCCGGTTCCCGCGATATGCGGTGAGGCAAGTGTGATGTGGAGAGTGCAGCAAGTGAAGAGGCCCCCGTGAGGATTAGTGGTGGAGTGTCGGCGGAAACAGGAGCGGCCCCCACGGTGCTCGGTCGTGCGGCGGCCCTGCTCGGCCGCATGAGGCACCGGAGGCTGGGCCTTGTATTCCGGCTCGCAGCGGCACAATGGGGGGCACCCTCGCTGATGGGCAGGGAGACACGGCGAACGGAGGAGCAGGTACCTGCTTTCTGTGGAGAGGCAAGTGAGGTGGCCCCAGGGAGCAGTGGTGAAGTGTCGGGGTAGGCAGCGGCGCCCCCATGGAGTGCGGATAAGCGTTGTAGCTGAGTGTGGATACTGCCCTATTTTATCGGAGGAGCTGATTATGTAGCGTCCCTAGGAGGGGGAACCTGCAGCTGACCATAAGCAGAGAGGAAGCAGTAAGAGGCCTGCCTGGAGGGCATTCAGGCCGGAGTGCACGCGTGGGTTGTGGCAGTGAGGGGAGAAGTACTGGCCATATGCACAGCAGTGTGGAGCCCCCAGTGCGGATGTGAGCCCTTCAAGTGGCCCCTAAAGAAACAGTGAGGTGTGGTGGGCTGGTGGTGAGAGACTCAGGGATGGTTGCACAGCCTTATAACACGGCGCACGACGGGAGGCAGCCCTGATGTTGAGAGTATCTAAAATGGCGGCCAGCATTTGAACAAGTAAAGAACTTTGAGAGGTACGGGGGAGGGTCGCTTTTGTTGAGTGGACTGGCAGGGCCCAACCCAGACGTGCGATGTCGAAGAAGAGGGTGCGCCGTGCGGGGATTGCACCTGGGAGTTCCCTGCTAAACTTACCTGTCGTCGAAGAGCAGTGATATCACAGCAGACGTCGGAGGGGGAGACATGTGGCATGGCGCCCTGACAGTTGCGGAGTATACGAAGAGGCTTCCTGGTACAACATAGGTGTGGTACGCGGCATAACAGCAAAGCGAGGTCTGACGACGTGATTTGAGGAGGTATATTCTGGTGTTGAATCAAGGAGAGCTGTGGGGAGCATCTGCAAAATAGCACAGGCACTAGACAGACGTATCTGGCGATACCTAGAAACATGGGCCGCACCAAGGGGGCTGGGTCACGAACATCTTCGCAGGTGCCGGGAACTGGTGACACTGACCCACTGAACCCAGTAGGGGAAAGCACAGCCCCGAACGATCGATTAGACGCTATTTTACAAGCCATCAAGCGCTCCAGTGCCTCTATGAAAGTCAAATTGGACAAGGTGGCTCTAGTCCTCAATTTGTTGCATGCAGACCATCGGAACTTAAAGGAAAGGGTCACAGCCATGGAAATGGAGGTTGCTGAACTGAAACCAGCTACGGAATTTCAGGACAAACAACAAAACGCCCATGAAGCTCGAATTCGATATCTTGAAGACCGCATTGAAGATGCAGAGGGACGCTCGAGGCAGAACAATGTTCGACTGGTCGGATTGCCGGAAGGTACGGAAGGCCAAGATGCAGTGGCCTTTTTGGAAACATGGCTCAGGTCTCTATTACCGCTTGCCGCATTCTCTCCCTTCTTTACCATAGAGCGGGCGCATCGCGTCCCGGGCAGGAAGCCACCCCCTGGTGCCAGGGCTCGTCCGCTCATTTTCAAACTCCTCCACTTCAGAGATCGAGATGTAATCATTCGTGAGACAAGGAAGCTAGACGACATCCAATATGAAAATGCTAAGGTGTGGTTTTTCCCAGACTACACTATGGCAGTTCAGCGCCAGCGGGGATCTTTCATGCCGGTCAAACGACAGCTTCGCCAGCTCAATCTTTCCTACTCGCTGATATTTCCAGCCAAGCTCTGTGCTATCTTTGATGGGAAATCCAGGTTTTTCGACACACCTCAGGATGTTTGGGACTGGATGGAAACAGCGGGTCTGTACTCTGGCCCCAGACCTACAGGTACTGCCGTGACACGACCTAGAGAGGCAGACAGCAATGGACTCTGGCGACGACGACGAATCTTGGGACCATCGGCGGTGCCTGGACCGGATCAGATCCGTAAAGAGCGCCAAGAAGTAGTTCGCATTGCAGAACGGATGGCAGAAGCAGTGGCTTCGGAGGATAAAGTGGACACTTCCTGTCATTCATCGGGGGAGGGGGGTTCCTCGGTAGCGGAATCTTCTGACAAAGCATCTATGAGAATGCCGGACGTTACACCACAGACAGCGGATGGTATCGTATGAACATAAATGTCTTGGTAATGCATTACGGCATGCAGTTATCTGGGTTGCTGTGGGGTCTCTATTGTTTTCGATGTTTATACATTGCTATGTATTGGGATGGAGACGGCCTGACATGTCGATTGTGTCTCTGTGACCTGGTGTTACTGCTTTTCTAAACTCTGGATACCTGCTAGAGCAATATATTACTAACTGTACTAGTGGGGACTGTGAGAATGCACCCTGCATAGATATGCAACCCCCTCTTTCTTCCATCTCTTTGGGGCCAATGGAGCATGTGGCTCGGTTGCTACATGAGGTGTTAGGGCGACACCTTTATGTTTTGAGGGTTGTCCTTATAAGGTTCTTCCTTTCCTCAGTTGTTTTTCCCCGTATCCCTACTGTTATTGGTGTCTGTGAGGAGGACACTGGAATAGATGTTGTACATGCTAAAGTACCCATTATCGTGCCACGTGTGGGGGAGACCAATCTCCACTACTGTATACTTTCCTTAGATCAGTCATGGGTCACGTGATACTCACATGGAATGTCCGGGGTGTCCGCACTCCTTCCCGCAGGTATGCCGTATATTCCTATTTAAAACGTCACAATGTGCAAATAGCACTATTACAGGGAGACACATTTAAATGCACTGGAGGTTACCCGGTTACAGCGTAGATGGAGGGCCAAAATATATGCCACGGACTATTCCTTGTTTGCCAGGGGGACCCTTATCTGGATACGCCCTGGGACGCCCTTTGTTATGGAGGAGGTTCTTGCGGACAAAGAGGGCAGGTATGTGCTAGCGAGGGGCCAATTGAATGGACGTAATGTGTTGTTGGGGAGTGTGTATGCTCCGAATGTGGATCAAGGCCAGTATCTAGACCAGTTGTCCCTTGTTTTGGGGAGATGGTGCGAGGTTCCGTGGCTGCTGGGTGGGGACTTCAATAGTGTCCTAGACGTGGGAACTGACAGATCTTTTCCTCCACTGAAGGGTACGGCCGCCACGACTAATGCTGCGGTGCTAAAATGTTGGGCACAGGGCTGGAGTCTGGTTGATATCTGGAGACATCATCACCCAGGGGAAAGAGTGTATTCTTTTTTCTCGGCACCTCATAATTTACATGTTCGGCTTGATAGGTTCTTTGGGACCCCTGGCCTCCTTCCTTTTATCCTGAAATCGGATTACTGGGGACGCACGCACTCCGATCATAATCCCCACTGTGTTGTGTTAGCGTGGGAAGGAAGGTCCCGAGAATCCCTACATGGAGATTACTACCGGACATGCTTGAAGACTTAATGTTTCGAGAGCGGATTGGAGCAGCTGTGGAGGAATATTTCACACTTAATGCGGGTACTGCCTCTTCTGCGCTGTTGGAGTGGGCAGCCAAGAAAGTCACCCTGAGAGGGACATGCTTGGGTTTAGGTCGCGGACTGCGACAACAAGTGGCATCGGACTTGCTTGACGTAGAGAAAAGATTGCTGCCGCTGGAATCTAGGGCGGTAACTGATGCTGAGGGACTGGCTGATTTGGTGGAGCTACGCAAAAAAACATGCGGAGCTTCTAGACAGACAGCACTGCCTTAACTTTGCAGCACACTCTGCGACACGCTAAAGCGGATCGTTCGGGGACTCTCCTTGCCTGGCTGATTAAACAAGACCAACCGGGGGGGGGCGATTACGGCTCTCCGTTCCTCAGACGGAGACTTATTACATACACAACGAGACATCAATGGAGAGATGACTGCGCATTTCCAACGGTTATATAGAACTAGCCAGCAAGCTTCGGAAGAGGCGATACGACAATTTTTAGAGGAGCTTCCGTTCCCGGTGTTATCAAGGGAACAGCAGGTGGAATTAGATGCACCGCTCATGTTGGAAGAAGTCCGGGGCACGATGAGGGCTTTGCCATCTGGGAAGGTTCCAGGCCCCGATGGCCTCCCCCATGAGTTTTATAAGACATATGCTGGTTCCCTGAGCCCGCAGTTACTTAAAGTATATACGGAGGCACTTGAAATCCTTACCCTTCCTGCCTCGATGACAGAAGCCACACTAATCGCACTTCCCAAGCCGGGACGGGACACCACCTCGGTTGGGGCCTATTGGCCCCTGGCACTCCTGAATGGAGACTATAAAATTTTAGAGCGGGTATATTAGCAGGCAGATTGGCGCCCCTGATCCCTCAACTGGTCCACCAGGATCAGAACGGGTTCGTACCGGCTCGTAGCACGTCGATCAATATACGACGGCTGTTCCGGGTGATGCGCTGTGCTACAACAGACTGGCCGACTGCTGGCTGTGTTGTGCTGGATTTAGAGAAGGCTTTCAATACGGTGGAATGGGCCTTCATGTTTGCAGCGCTCCGTCGTTACGGTTTTGGACCCTATATCTTAAGCCTTATCAGACTACTGTATGGGGCTCCTATGGTATGGATGCGGTTGGGAACTCTTTTCTCTGACCCTATATTGATCGAACAAGGGACGCGCCAGGGGTGCCCCCTTTCCCCCTGATATTTGCCCTCGTGATTGAACCATTAGCAATAACACTTCGTACTTCAGCTCCAGGCTGGGTGATCCCTCTAGGAGACGGTATGCATGCAGTCTCGCTCTATGCAGACGACATCCTGTTATATGTTCGTGATATTTGAGCGATTCCTCAGATCATTCCTGCGACCCTGAGGTCGTTTGCATCTCTATCAGGGCTGAGGGTGCACTGGGGCAAATCCTGCCTATACCCCTTTAACCCTAGTACGGAGGATCCGGGTTGGAAAGTGGATGGGAGAGTAGTACACTGGCAGCCTGTGACATTCAGATACCTGGGGGTCCATATTTATCACGACGATCATGATCTTCTGGATGGCAACATCACAAGAGCAGTTACGGCGCTGAAGTCACAGATTGACTTCTGGCAGTCCCTTCACCTCTCGGTTATCGGTAGAGTAGAGTTAATCAGAATGGTCATGCTGCCACGTCTTCTTTACTATTATGCTAACTTGCCGCTCTACTTGCCAGTGTCCTTCTTCCGTTCCCTGGAGAGCATGGTTCGGGATTTTATATGGAACAATTTGCGGTGTAGAGTAGCACTGATGAAATTGTACTTGCCTCGTTAAAAGGGGGTACTGGCTCTGCCAAATTTAGAGCATTATTTCTTAGCATCTCAAATCCTGTGGATGACGAAATGGGTGGAGGAGTTACATCTGTCAGACTTGGCTGGGCGTGACCCACCATATACTTTGGAGAAAATTCTCTTCCTTTTCCATCCCTGTAATAGATCGAACAAACCGCTCCCATTACTAGTACCGATAGCGCGGAAATGTTTCCGCCGAGCACTGCGTCTTACTGGACGGGTTACACCATATGCACCCGCTATGCCTCTGTTAGGGATGCCGACGATGCGAGGCTGTGTACAAACCACGGTTCTTACTGACTGGGTGGGAGCTGGCATAACCACTCTAGGAGACTTGTATGGAGATGGTTCTTTGCGCTCGTTTCTCGCGATCTCAAACGAAGAGGGAGTCTCCCCAGGCCAGTTTCTGAACCACGCCTCCTGGATAGCTACATTGCGGAGGTGGTGGAGATATGTTACACAGGAACCACAGATACATCTCCTCATGCAATATGTTCATGTTATGGGCACGGGGCGTCATCTGGTGAAGTGGTTCGTGGAGTCGATTAGAGAACATACCCCTGACCTTGACTGGTAGGTCGCTCCCCCACCACACAGCTCCGTCTGTGTGCCCTGCTGCTGCCCCTGATTGTGCTCGTTTTTCCTTTCTGTGCCCCCTTGCTGCCCCTGATTGTGCTCTGCTTTTTCCTTTCTGTGCCTCCCTTGCTGCCCCTGATTGTGCTCGTTTTTTCCTTTCTGTGCCCCCTTGCTGCCCCTGATTGTGCTCGTTTTTCCTTTCTGTGCCCCCTTGCTGCCCCTGATTGTGCTCGTTTTTCCTTTCTGTGCCCCCCTTGCTGCCCCTGATTGTGCTCGCTTTTCCTTTCTGTGCCCCTTGCTGCCCCTGATTGTGCTCGTTTTTTCCTTTCTGTGCCCCCTTGCTGCCCCTGATTGAGCTCTGTTTTTCCTTTCTGTGCCCCCTTGCTGCCCCTGATTGTGCTCGTTTTTTCCTTCTGTGCCCCCTTGCTGCCCCTGATTGTGCTCGTTTTTCCTTTCTGTGCCCCCTTGCTGCCCCTGATTGTGCTCTGTTTTTTCCTTCTGTGCCCCCCTTGCTGCCCCTGATTGTGCTAGTTTTTTCCTTTCTGTGCCCCCTTGCTGCCCCTGATTGTGCTCGTTTTTCCTTTCTGTGCCCCCTTGATGCCCTGATTGTGCTCGTTTTCCCTTCTGTGCCTGTTTCCCGCCGCTGCGCCCTGCGGCCCCGCCCTTTCACTGCCCATTCGCTGCCCCATTCCCTGCTCCTCCCTCCCACCTCCCCATTTATGGCGGCCGCTGCGTGAGTGAAGAGAGCGACCCCTGACCTTGACTGGTAGGTCGCTCCCCCACCACACAGCTCCGTCTGTGTGCCCTGCTGCTGCCCCTGATTGTGCTCGTTTTTCCTTTCTGTGCCCCCTTGCTGCCCCTGATTGTGCTCGTTTTTCCTTTCTGTGCCCCCCTTGCTGCCCCTGATTGTGCTCGTTTTTCCTTTCTGTGCCCCCTTGCTGCCCCTGATTGTGCTCGTTTTTCCTTTCTGTGCCCCCTTGCTGCCCCTGATTGTGCTCGTTTTTCCTTTCTGTGCCCCCTTGCTGCCCCTGATTGTGCTCGCTTTTCCTTTCTGTGCCCCCTTGCTGCCCCTGATTGTGCTCGTTTTTTCCTTTCTGTGCCCCCTTGCTGCCCCTGATTGTGCTCTGTTTTTCCTTTCTGTGCCCCCTTGCTGCCCCTGATTGTGCTCGTTTTTTCCTTCTGTGCCCCCCTTGCTGCCCCTGATTGTGCTCGTTTTCCTTTCTGTGCCCCTTGCTGCCCCTGATTGTGCTCGCTTTTTCCTTCTGTGCCCCCTTGCTGCCCCTGATTGTGCTAGTTTTTTCCTTTCTGTGCCCCCTTGCTGCCCCTGATTGTGCTCGTTTTTTTTCCTTTCTGTGCCCCCTTGATGCCCTGATTGTGCTCGTTTTCCCTTCTGTGCCTGTTTCCCGCCGCTGCGCCCTGCGGCCCCGCCCTCACTGCCCATTCGCTGCCCCATTCCCTGCTCCTCCCTCCCACCTCCCCATTTATGGCGTGCCGCTGCGTGGTGAAGAGAGCGACCCCTGACCTTGACTGGTAGGTCGCTCCCCACCACACAGCTCCGTCTGTGTGCCCTGCTGCTGCCCCTGATTGTGCTCGTTTTTCCTTTCTGTGCCCCCTTGCTGCCCCTGATTGTGCTTGTTTTTTCCTTTCTGTGCCCCCCTTGCTGCCCCTGATTGTGCTCGTTTTTTCCTTTCTGTGTCCCCCTTGCTGCCCCTGATTGTGCTCGTTTTCCTTTCTGTGCCCCTTGCTGCCCCTGATTGTGCTCTGTTTTCCTTCTGTGCCCCCTTGCTGCCCCTGATTGTGCTCGTTTTTCCTTTCTGTGCCCCCTTGCTGCCCCTGATTGTGCTCGTTTTTCCTTCTGTGCCCCCTTGCTGCCCCTGATTGTGCTAGTTTTTTCCTTTCTGTGCCCCCTTGCTGCCCCTGATTGTGCTCGTTTTTTTCCTTTCTGTGCCCCCTTGATGCCCTGATTGTGCTCGTTTTCCCTTCTGTGCCTGTTTCCCGCCGCTGCGCCCTGCGGCCCCGCCCCTCACTGCCCATTCGCTGCCCCATTCCCTGCTCCTCCCTCCCACCTCCCCATTTATGGCGGCCGCTGCGCGGCCGCGCCGCTGGTGCGCCGAAGGCGCGCCTAAGGCAAGCCCGTCTGCGCCGTGACCGCGCCCAGCACCAGACCCCCTGGTCCGGGCATCCCCCGCGCCCGCCACATCAACAGACGCCGATACGACGCCAGCACCCTCCACGCACTCAACCCCGGAAAAGATCACGCCTGCTACCAGGCCACCCCGGAGCGCACCCAAGGGCCCTTCACCTGCCGGAACTGCAGCTTCGCCAGCACCCGCCCCGCCAAACCACCGCCCAGGAAAGAACCCAACTACCTCAGATGCATCCTCCTCAACACCCGCTCCGCCCGCAAACACGCCATCGAACTCCTGGGACCTTCTCGACTCAACCTCCCCAGACGTCGCATTCCTGGACGGAGACCTGGCTGAATCCCGCTTCAGCCCCCGACATCGCCATTGCCATCCCGGACGGATACAAGATCACCCGCAGGGACCGCACCAACGGAGTCGGAGGAGGCATCGCCATCGTCCACAGGAACACCCTCAGAGTCTCAACCAACACCGACGACACCCTCAGCACCGCCGAACACATGCACTTCCAGATCCACACCGATCCCAACACCACCCTCAGAGGAACCCTCATCTACAGACTCCCCGGACCCCGACCACAGTTCAGCGATTCCATCGCTGACTTCGTCAGCACACACGCCATCGCCTCCACGGACTACATCCTCCTCGGGGACCTGAACTTCCACCTCGAGAACAACAAGGACACCAACTCCACCACCCTGATCGACAACCTCGCCACCCTCGGACTCAGACAGCTCGTGACTACACCCACCCACGCCGCCGGCCACACGCTCGACTCCATCTTTTCCGCAAGCCCACACGTCTCCTTCAACCACACCTCCGAACCCCACTGGACTGACCACCACTGCATCCACTTCACCTACAGGAAGCCCACCACGCACCACCGCACCGAACAAATGCCTCGCCGCTGCTGGAGCAGAGTCACGGAAGACCAGCTAACCACAACCCTCGCCCTGAGCCCACCCGCCGAACCCTCCGACCCCGACACCGCCGCCCGCAACCTCAGACAGTGGATCGACGACTGCGCCAACACCCTCGCCCCGCTCAAGAATCCGCCCAACAGCCACACCAGCAAGAAAGCCACCTGGTTCACCGAAGACCTCCAGGCCTCCAAACGAACATGCCGAAAACTGGAGAAGATCTGGCTCCACGAACGGACAGCGGACAGCTACGCCGCCCACAAGAGCGCCACCCGCAGTCACCATCACCTCATCAGATCCGCCAAAAGGGCCTCACTCAAAGACCGCCTAGACAACAACGCACACAACAGCAAAGAGCTCTTCAACATCGTGAAGGAACTCTCCAACCCCAGCTCCAACACCAACGACATCCAGCCGTCGCGAGACCTGTGCGACTCACTGGCCACCTTCTTCCACCGCAAAATTGCCGACATCCACGACAGCTTCAACACCACGACCGCCCCGGCAACCACCGAGACCACTGCCCCCACAACCACCAACCGCCTGCTCTCCTGGACCAACATCAGCAGCGAGGACACCAGCGAGATCATGAACACCATCCACTCCGGTTCACCGCTAGACCCGTGCCCTCACCACATCTTCAACAAAGCCAGTACAGCCATCGCACCCCATCTCCAGAAAATAATCAACATCTCCTTCGAGACAGCAACCTTCCCGAAAGCTGGAAGCACGCCGAGATCACCGCCTTACTCAAGAAAACCAAGGCAGACCCCAAGGACCTCAAGAACTTCCGACCCATCTCTCTGCTCCCGTTCCCCGCGAAGGTCACCGAGAAAATCGTCAACAAACAACTGACCCGCTACCTCGAGGAGAACAACATCCTGGACCCTTCCCAGTCCGGCTTCCGCAGCAACCACAGCACCGAAACCGCCCTCATCGCCGCCACCGATGACATCAGGACCCTGCTAAACAACGGAGAAACAGCAGCCCTCATCCTCCTGGACCTATCAGCCGCCTTCGACACGGTCTGCCACCACACACTACGAACACGCCTTCACGACGCCGGGATCCAAGAGAAGGCCCTGGACTGGACCACATCCTTCCTTTCCGGCAGAACACAAAGCGTCCGCCTCGCCCCCTTCCGATCCAAGGCCACCAAGATCATCTGCGGCGTACCCCAAGGCTCCTCCCTCAGCCCAACGCTGTTCAACATCTACATGGCACCCCTCGCCCACGCCGCCCGACAGCACAACCTCAACATCATCTCCTACGCCGACGACACCCAGCTGATCCTCTCCCTCACCAAAGACCCTCACACCGCCAAAGCCCACCTCCACGAAGGAATGAAGGCCGTCGCCGAATGGATGAGGACCAGCCGCCTGAAGCTGAACTCGGACAAGACGGAGGTCCTCATCCTTGGTTCCAACCCTTCAGCCTGGGACGACTCCTGGTGGCCAACATCACTGGGAACAGCCCCGCCACCCACCGACCACGTACGCAACCTAGGGGTCATCCTCGACCCCACCCTCTCCATGACTAAGCAGGTCAACGCCGTTTCCTCATCCTGCTTCAACATCCTCCGAATGCTCCGCAGGATCTTCAAGTGGATCCCCACCGAAACAAGAAAAACAGTCACCCAGGCCCTCGTCACCAGCAGGCTGGACTACGGAAACGCCCTCTACGCAGGAACGACGGCTAAGCTCCTGAGACGGCTGCAACGCATCCAGAACGCCTCGCACGTCTTATCCTCGACATCCCCCGACGCAGCCACATCACACCCCACCTGAGAGACCTGCACTGGCTCCCTGTCAACAAGAGGATAACCTTCAAGCTCCTCACCCACGCACACAAAGCACTCTCACAACTCCGGACCAGCCTACCTCAACAGACAACTCAGCTTCTACACCCTCACCCGCCAGCTCCGCTCGACCAGCCTCGCCTCGCCACAGTCCCCCGCATCCGGAAAACGACCGCCGGCGGCAGATCCTTCTCCCACCTCACCGCCAAGACCTGGAACACCCTCCCCACCAACCTCCGACAGACCCAAGACCTACTGGCCTTCAGAAGACTCCTCAAGACCTGGCTCTTCGATCAGTAGCAGCACCACCCCCCTCTTCCCCCAGCGCCTTGAGACCCTCGCGGGTATGTAGTGCGCTTTATAAGTGACATGATTGATTGATTGATTGATTGAACATACTGTGGTAGATCTAGTACTGTTGCGAATCAAGTGGGAGGCAGCTAGGGAGAGGCCATATTCGGACAAAGAATGGGCTATGGTCTTAGACAGTCCGAGGCAGGTCCCTAGGAACGCCCGTTTCAAGCTCATTCAATTCTATGTTATTCATAGAGCTTATCTCACCCCAGAGAAAGTCAATCGATACTTCCATAGACAGGATGCTTGCTGTCCTCGTTGTAAGGTACTGGGCGCGGATCTCCTACATATGCTGTGGTCTTGCCCTGCTTTGCATGCGTACTGGGAGGGAGTGTTTGGAGCACTGCCCACTTGCACAGTTAGGGAGGTGCTGCGATCCTGGGAGACTTGCATTACTGGAGTTTTTTCACGATGGAAAAAACACAAAGCGTCCACCCGATTTTTAGACCTCGGCTTTATTGTGGCCAAGCGATTGATTACCCGTAAGTGGTTGACTGAGGAGCCGCCACCTCTTAAAGCATGGTTCCTCTCCATGTTGAACTGGGTTTGGGCTGAAGCGGTCTCCCTGGTACGGGAAGATACATTAGGTCTGCGTAAATTTCCCATCTCCACTGCATGGAATACTATGCTATGTGCCCTACAGGGACTGTTGATGTCGGAGGACCCACTAGACGTATCCTCCCCGGAAGACTAGGATGTCATACAGGAGCGGACCCATGACCTGCGCATTTACATCGATGCACATACAGAGTTTCATACACCCTACACTAGATGGCTTCTTCTCCTAGTAGTACAGATATGCACCTCCTTGACAGCTGCTTCTCTTACCTCTACACGGCCTCTGGTCTTCCTTCCAACCCCCTCTACCCTTACAGTTTCCCCCGTTATGTTTTGATTTTTAACACTGTTTGATTCTATTAGCAGATTACTATGATATGGCAGAGTGAAGCCATAAGAAGCGTACTTACCTGCCTGATATACACTGTATGGCTGGAATTATAATATACAAATACAGGACAGGATTGTATTGTAAATGGTGGGGTGTGGTAATATGATAGACGGGACTTGCCATTTGTTCTTAATTGATTGCTTTAGTTCACTGCTGTGGCCTCTTTGGATCAATTGCTTTATAACCTGGACGTGCTGTTTCCCTATTGGCTCTATATGGCACCATATATGACTGCATAATATCTCTGTATTCATGTATAAAATGACAAAACCTTTAATAAACAGATCAAACAAAACAAAAAAATGAAGTGAAACTCGTAAAGATAAATGTAATTATGATAGAGGATATGGAGATGAGAGGAAGACTGGGGAAAAACGGTAATGAGAAGACAGCAGTGAAGGTGAGAGAAAGACTGAGACAGATGTTGGTGAAAAATCTGTGGCATAGACAGTAAAAGAATAAGAGATGGAATTAGAGATAAAGTGGTGAAACAATGACAGGCAGAGAGACATGAGAGCGACATTGAGTGGGGTGGAAGCAAGAAATGGGAGGGATAGAACATCCTACAAAATGTATTAGTGCTGTGAAAATGCAGTTTGCACATAGGCAGCACTACTGCACATTAGAATATTTTAGGTACAAATAGCTTTATCTGTTTCTGTTCTTGGGACTCCCAACACCTCTACCAGAGATTGCTCCTCTGTGAAGGTGTATGTATTTTATGTTGACCAGAATTATGTGGTTGGAACCACTGTTGCCAGTCGAAATAATAAACAAAACTCAGATTTACTTTGAGAGCTCCTGCTAGAATCTTGGACTATTGTACACTAGTTGTGGGCAATGTGATTGTTTGACCTCTCTGAAGAGATATGTTTTGTTGGTTTTAAATTGTACAATTAAACCGCATATATCTGTTCTGTTTGTGCATGAGGCATTCTAGTGTGTTCTGTCATTACATTAAGCCATTTCAAGTGCATGCTCTTTATTGTAGAAATGTGGAAGCCCACATGCAATATGTGATTTATTCAGTTGTGCAAATCAGCTTTGTGCTTCTGTAAGTCCAACGTTCTCATAGGACTGGTGCAAAATCCTGAGTAGTTCCGGTTCAGAACGTGAATCCGGCGTCCAGACTCCGTTCCTGCGGGCTTACTCGCTTCAGGGACTGCCACATTAAAAAATGTTTTTACCTCGATTGGAGCACTTGGACAAGCCACCGTACTCGGGATTTTGCACCAGTCCTATGAGAAGGTTGGACTTACTAAATCTCCCTCATAATTTGGATCACTATCCATTTGGGATATATGGACCAGCCGGGTCGGAAGTATAACCGGCGGAAGGACTTTAAAATTAGGACCTAAAGAGCCATATATCCCTGAAGAAGTCGTGGGGTCATCCCCAATCGACGAAACATGTGTTGGCTGGGCGTTGTTGGATTAAAAGAAAAAACTGAAAAGACAACAGAACTTTATTCCTCTTTTGTTCACACTTACTGTTTTGTGAAATAGCACTTATGAATAGAGCGTGTGCATAGGATAAGAATTGTCATAATAGTGGCCTGAGGGCTCAATGTTTTGAGGGTCTAGGGTGTTCTCCCTCACCTTTTTGCACCTTTTTGAATAATAGGAGCTTATACTGACGCAAACTCTATAGGCGCCATTTCTCCTAGTGAATGACACCCCCCTCCAGTGATAATACTAAGCAACAAACTACATGAAATTCCATAAGTCAGGGGCAGGTGATAGTAATGAATACCCTCCTCCACTGACGCAGGCAACTGCATACATACATAACAATCTCTCACATCCATCGTATTGACGTACTCGTATAGCAGCTTCGCATAGGCATTAAGCTTGTAATCGCCCTTAGACAAATCTATGTGTAACATGCGACTAGTCTGATCTAGCATAGCCATTTTCAGCCCCTACGATACCCTCTTTTGTGCTAGAAGTAACAGATGTGGATGTTCCTTGTACTCCCACTCCCTCAACTTCTGCATCATGTGAAATTTTTACAGAAACTATAATAACTACTGCTATTACTAATATCACTCCCACTATGAGTGTGCCTATTACACACTTTGCTCTACGATTCGAATTTCCAGACTCCATTTGTATCTGAGTTTGGTTCAGCCCAGCAAGAGGATTCAACACAAAGTCTCTTTCTCTGCCTCTGATTGCTGCTCAACAGTTCATGCACAGTTCATAGGAGTCCTGGAAACCAATTCACAGTTTGTTGTACATTTATTTACACAGCTCAATAGACTTCCCTAGCCCTCTTTCTTCTTCTACTGAAAGTCACAATTTTATTCTTCTGCCACTCGGGCCTAGGTCATCTTCTTTAAGCACATGTTATTTACGGTCCACAATTGAATTAACAGTCTCTCACTAGCTCAGAGCCAATTTCAGCAATAACACGCTGCAGAATTTCAAAACGAACTGCTGCAACCTCTTGAGCCAGCGGCTGATATCCAAAGGTGGGAATAGACAGATCTCGCAGAACTAAAGCTCTCACACCACTCAGTATCGGAGGCCTTTGTACATCCACCGTCAACACTCCAACGGTCTCTATTCCAGGGATCAAGAGTTCGATTTCAATGATCAGTTTCGGAACTCTGCTGACCACTCATCAAGACCTCAGTCTCCCTGTCCCCACTGCTCCCAGCATCTGTAGCAAGACAGGTCCACTCTGGGGCAGCATACCTCTGGCAAGGCACCCTCGCTCTTCTCGATCTCCTCAGACCCTCTTGGGCTTGTTCTGTGTCACTTGGCTCTGATTCAGACGTTTCAGACACAGGAGCAAGGTCTCTCTCAGATGCCAATATCAGGTTCTGCCTCTTTTGTTTCACAGGCCACAATTCTATTGCGAACTCTGCTCTTCCTCTTTGCGTCCGATCACCATCCACACCAGCTCTTTCAGCGGAGTCTGACTCTGTACCACTCACAATGTTACGGTCTCCCTCAGAGTCAATACCTGGGCCTTGTGTAGCGTGACCCCCCTCAACTCGTTCTGGTGGGTGACCAGCCTTGTCAGCAAGCCCCACAGCTTGGCTTGTCCTCTCCAGTGGCCTTGCAACCATGGCTGGATTTCCTTCAGGGAGAGGAGCTATTTCTTCCAGGGGTCCTGAAACTCATCCAGAACGCCTCTGCACGTCTTATCCTAGACATCCCCCGCCGCAGCCACATCACACCCCACCTGAGAAACCTGCACTGGCTCCCTGTCAACAAGAGGATAACCTTCAAGCTCCTCACCCACGCACACAAAGCACTCCACAACTCCGGACCAGCCTACCTCAACAGACGACTCAGCTTCTACACCCCACCGCCAGCTCCGCTCCACCAGCCTCGCCTCGCCACAGTCCCCCGCATCCGGAAACGACCGCCGGCGGCAGATCCTTCTACCACCTCGCCGCCAAGACCTGGAACACCCTCCGCACCAACCTTCGGCAGACCCAAGACCTACTGGCCTTCAGAAGACTCCTCAAGACCTGGCTCTTCGATCAGTAGCAGCACCCCCCCTCTTCTCCCAGCGCCTTGAGACCCTCGTGGGTATGTAGTGCGCTTTATAAGTGACCTGATTGATTGATTGATTGATTGATTGCTGGTGTGGGAGGGTTGTATCCAGCTCGGCAAACCTCCACACTTTACAGCAGTGTTTGTCACCAGAATCACTTGATAGGGACCTCTCCAGCGAGCATCAAGGCAGATCTTTCTCACGTTTCCGAACGAGTATCCAGTCACCTGGACACAGGTTGTGGCAGAGGTCTTTCGAGGTCGGGGCAGTCGCAGCTTCAACCTGGTGAGACACAATCAATCAATCACAAGATTTGTAAAGTGCACTACTTACCCGCGAGGGTCTCAAGGCGCTGAGGGAGAGGAGGGGGGGTGTTGCCGCTACTGGTCGAATAGCCAGGTCTTGAGTCGTCTCCTGAAGGTCAGCAGGTCTTGGGTCTGTCGTAGGTTGAGGGGAAGGGTGTTCCAGATCTTGGCGGCGCAGTGAGAGAAGGATCTGCCTCCGGTGGTGGTTCTCCGGATGTGCGGGACGGTGGCCAGGAGAGGTCGGGCGGAGCGGAGCTGACGGTTGGGAACGTAGAAGGAGAGTCGACTGTTGAGGTAGGCTGGACCGGCTTTGTGGAGTGCCTTGTGTGCGTGGATCAGGAGTTTGAAGGAGATTCTCTTGTCGACGGGGAGCCAGTGCAGGTTTTTCAGGTGGGGGTGATGTGGCTGTGGCGTGGAATGTCGAGGATCAGGTGTGCAGAGGCGTTTTGGATTCTTTGCAGTCGTTTGATGAGCTTGGTCGGGGCTCCTGCGTAGAGGGCGTTTCCGTAGTCGAGTCTGATGCTGATGAGGGCCTGGGTGACTGTTCTTCTCGTGTCTGTCGGGATCCACCTGTAGATCTTGCGGGGCATGCGGAGGGTGTTGAAGCAGGAGGAGGAGACTGCGTTGACTTGCTTGGTCATGGTGAGCGTTGAGTCGAGGATGACTCCCAGGTTGCGTGCGTGGTCGGTTGGTGTCGGGGTGCCCCTAGTGACGAGGGCCACCAGGAGTCGTCCCAGGCTGATGGGTTGGAGCCGAGGATGAGGATCTCCGTCTTGTCTGTGTTCAGCTTAAGTCGGCTGCACTTCATCCAGTCGGCGACGGCTTTCATTCCTTCGTGGAGGTTGGATTTGGCGGTGAGGGGTCCTTGGTGAGGGAGAGGATCAGTTGAGTGTCGTCGGCGTAGGAGATTATGTTGAGGTCGTGCTGTCGGACGATGCGTGCGAGTGGAGCCATGTAGAGGTTGAACAGTGTCGGGCTGATGGAAGATCCCTGGGGTACGCCGCAGATGATCTCGGAGGCTTCGTATCGGAATGGGGGGAGGCGGACGCTCTGGGTTCTGCCGGAAAGGAAGGAGGTGGTCCAATCCAGGGCCTTGTCTCGGATCCCTGCGTCGTGGAGGCATGTGCGTAGTGTGTGGTGGCAGACAGTGTTGAAGGCGGCGGAGAGGTCCAGGAGGATGAGGGCCGCCGTCTCGCCGTTGTCCAGCAGGATCCTGATGTCGTCTGTGGCGGCGATGAGGGCGGTCTCGGTGTTGTGGTTGCTGCGGAATCCTGACTGGGAGGGGTCCAGGATGCTGTTATCTTCGAGGTAGCGGGTGAGCTGTCTGTTGACGATCTTCTCGATGACCTTAGCTGGGAATGGAAGCAGGGAGATGGGCCGGAAGTTCTTGAGGTCGCTCGGGTCCGCCTTGGGTTTTTTGAGTAGGGGGTTGATCTCGGCGTGTTTCCAGCTCTCTGGGAAGGTCGCGGTCTCGAAGGAGAGGTTGATGACGTTGCGCAGGTGGGGTGCGATGCAGCTGCCGGCTTTGTTGAAGATGTGGTGTGGAAAAGGGTCTGATGGGGAGCCGGAGTGGATTGTGCACATGGTCTTGATTGTGTCCTCGGTGTTCACGTTGACCCAGGCTGTCAGGGGGTCGTGGTCGATGGGGTGCGGCGGGTCTGATGTGTCGGGGCCTGTTGGGGTCGTCCGGGAGTCGAAGCTGTCGTGGATGTCGGCGATCTTGCGGTGGAAGAAGGTGGTGAGGGAATCACACAGGGCTTGCGACGGCGGGATGTCGTTGGCGTTGGAGCTGGCGTTGGAGAGTTCCTTCACGATGCTGAAGAGCTCCTTGCTGTTGTGTGCGTTGTTGTCGAGGCGGTCTTTGAAGGAGGTCCTCTTGGCGGACCTGATGAGGTGATGGTGGTTGCGGATGGCGTCTTTGTGGGCTGCGCGGCTGTCCGGCGTCTTCTCGCTGTGCCATTTGTTCTCCAGTTTCCGGCAGGTGCGCTTGGATGCTAGGAGTTCCGGGGTGAACCAGCTGGCTCTCTTGCTGGTGTCTTTGTAGGTTGGTTTTTCAGCGGGGCTAAGGTGTTGGCGCAGTCGTCCATCCATCGTCTGAGATTGCGGGCGGCGGCGTCGGGGTTGGAGGGGTCGGTGGGTGGGCTGAGTGCGAGGTTTGTCTGGAGTTGGTCTTCGGTGACTTTGCTCCAGCATCTGCGGGGGATCTGTAGGGTGCGGTGGTGTGCGGCGGGTTTCCGGAAGGTGAAGTGGATGCAGTGGTGGTCGGTCCAGGTGAGTTCGGAGGTGTGGCTGAAGGAGACGTGGGAGTTTGAGGAGAAGATGGCGTCGAGCGTGTGTCCGGCGATGTGGGTCGGCGTCGTGACGAGCTGTTTCAGTCCGAGGTTGGCGAGGTTGGCGATCAGGGTGGGAGGAGTTGCTGTCGTTGTTCTCCAGGTGAAAGTTCAGGTCTCCGAGGAGGATGTAGTCGGTGGAGGTCAGGGCGTGGGTGCTGATGAAGTCGGCGATGGAGTCGCTGAACTGGGGTCGGGGTCCGGGGGGTCTGTAGATGAGGGTGCCTATTACGGTGGTGTTGGGATCCGTGTGGATCTGGAAGTGCATGTGTTCGGCGGTGCTGAGAGTGTCGTCGGTGCTGTTCGAGACCCTGATGGTGTCTTTGTGGACGATGGCGATTCCTCCTCCGATTCCGTTGGTGCGGTCTCTGCGGGTGATCTTGTAGCCGTCAGGGATGGCTATGGCGATGTCGGGTGCGGAGGATTCTTTCATGCAGGTCTCTGTCAGGAAGGCGACGTCCGGTGATGAGGTGTCGAGTAGGTCCCAGAGCTCGACGGCGTGTTTGCGTGCGGAGCGGGTGTTTAGTAGGATGCACCGGAGATGGTTGAGGTTCTTCTTGGCGGGAGTCTCGGGCTCTCCAAGGCAGGTGAAGCTGCAGTTCCGGCAGGTGAAGGGACCATGGGTGCGTTTCGGGGCGGCCTTGAAGCAGGTGGAGGTCCGTCCTGGGTTGAGAGCGATGAGGGTGCTGGCGTCGTATCGGAGGTGGTCTTCATGGCGGATGCGGGGGCCAGGGGTTCTGGCGCTGGGCGCGGTCCAGGCGCGGACAGGCGCGGACAGGCGCAGACGGGCTTGCCTTAGGCGCCCCTTCGGCCGCGCATCGGCCGCCATATATGGGGAGGTGGGAGGGAGGAGCAGCTGGGAGGCGGGAGGCAGGGGCAGCGAGTGGTCAGTGAGGGGGGCGGGGCCGCAGGGGACACAGCGGCGGGAAACGGGAGGGCGAAGGGGTACAGAAATCAAAAGGGGCACAGGGGGCACAGAACGAAAAACAGTGCACAGCAGTGGGGGCACAGAATGGAAGGGCAAAAACAGTGGAAAAGCAGTGGGGGCACAGAACGAAAACAGTCACAGCAGTGGGGGCACAGAATGGAAGGGCAAAAACAGTGGAAAAACAGTGGGGACACAGAACGAAAACAGTCACAGCAGTGGGGGCACAGAACGGAAGGGCAAAAACAGTGGAAAAGCAGTGGGGCACAGAACGAAAACAGTCACAGCAGTGGGGGCACAGAACGGAAGGGCAAAAACAGTGGAAAAACAGTGGGGCACAGAACGAAAACAGTCACAGCAGTGGGGGCACAGAACGGAAGGGCAAAACAGTGGAAAAACAGTGGGGCGCAAATATCGAGGGGAAAGACAGTAACAGTGACGCTCACAACGACAAGAACGTACCTACGGCCTACCACTGGCCACCAGGGATGAGGCGCAGGTGGTAGCCTGCGGGTGGAGGGGAGGGCCTCAGATCAGCAGCAGCAGGGAGCTGGACGCACAGGTGGCGCTGTGCGGATGGGGGGGCGACCTACCCAGAGGTCAAGGGTCGCTCACCTCACCGCGCAGTGGCCGCCATATATGGGGAGGTGGGAGGGAGGAGCAGCTGGGAGGCAAGGGCAGCAAGTGGTCAGCGAGGGGGGCGGGGCCGCAGGGGACACAGCGGCGGGAAACGGGAGGGCGAAGGGGTACAGAAATCAAAAGGGGCACAGGGGGGCACAGAACGAAAAACAGTGCACAGCAGTAGGGGCACAGAATGGAAGGGCAAAAACAGTGGAAAAACAGTGGGGGCACAGAACGAAAACAGTCACAGCAGTGGGGGCATAGAACGGAAGGGCAAAAACAGTGGAAAAACAGTGGGGGCACAGAACGAAAACAGTCACAGCAGTGGGGGCACAGAACGGAAGGG
Source organism: Calotriton arnoldi (assembly GCA_963921515.1). NCBI lineage: Eukaryota > Metazoa > Chordata > Amphibia > Caudata > Salamandridae > Calotriton > Calotriton arnoldi. The sequence goes on from CAWUFW010013759.1 coordinate 126,537, forward strand.
CAAAAACAGTGGAAAAGCAGTGGGGGTACAGAACGAAAACAGTCACAGCAGTGGGGGCACAGAACGGAAGGGCAAAAACAGTGGAAAAACAGTGGGGGCACAGAATGAAAACAGTCACAGCAGTGGGGGCACAGAACGGAAGGGCAAAAACAGTGGAAAAACAGTGGGGGCACAGAACGAAAACAGTCACAGCAGTGGGGGCACAGAACGGAAGGGCAAAAACAGTGGAAAAGCAGTGGGGGCACAGAACGAAAACAGTCACAGCAGTGGGGGCACAGAACGGAAGGGCAAAAACAGTGGAAAAACAGTGGGGGCACAGAACGAAAACAGTCACAGCAGTGGGGGCACAGAACGGAAGGGCAAAACAGTGGAAAAAGAGTGCGGGCGCAAATATCGAGGGGAAAGACAGTAACAGTGACGCTCACAACGACAAGAACCTACCTACGGCCTACCACACAGAAAGGACCATGTCAGCCAGGGCCGGCTTTAACACAGGTGGCGCCCTGTGCAACAATGCCTGTTGGCGCCCCCTAATGACTACCTCTGCCACGGATTCCCTCACTAACACCCTTTCACAGTGCCCCTCAAGTCTCCATATCCACTGTCTCTCAGATTCATTTAGTTTTCTAGCACCACTGATACCAGTGTAAGGTGTAGGAGCACTTTGCATCACACACATATTGCACAGAGACAATCATATGTGTGTAAATCAGTGTATAGGAAATGATACATCAGACAGGACTACAAGGTGTAATGTAGGAGTGTCATGTCAACAATACTGGTAGGCAATATAGTTTAAGAGTCCTTATTCTTTAAAGCACAAATTCAGAATTTAAAACGTAACACCATTGTTAGGGGTTCTCTTTAATAATAAGAATTGTTTTTCACCCAAATGAACCCTTATGGCAAGATCAGGATAATGAAAGACTGGGCAAAAAAACATACAGCTCTAACATAAACCTTGCAGTTTGCATGCAGCTCTTTGATGACAGTGAATAGCTCAATGTTCTATATTAGGATTGTGACTCATAAACGACAAGTAATAAAAAGGAGCTCTCTTACAGAAGCAGTAACCCACTGACCTATTTACATTATATGCAGTTTGTTAGCAGCGTGGTACACTTTGTTAGCAGCAGGCATTTTAACCCTGTGTGCTACCTTAGGATTAGTCAAAACTTCCACTAAACAAACCTCCGGTCTCTTTCCACGAAGTCGATTAATCACCGGAGTCATCTTGACATTTTAATCAATGCCTGAAAATTGCTGGAGGCCAGGAACGGGGCAGCAGGTGCTCTTTAAATGATAGTATACTTGCAAAAATGACGCCCCCACCCCGAGTCAGCGCCCGGTGCAGTGGCACCGATCGCACCGCCCTAGAGCCGGCCATGATGTCAGCCAGTCTTTTGCAATAATCAAGGATCAAATCATCTGTGATGTTTATCAATGCTACCGCTGGCAAGCGCATCGCCCTCCCCATTAGGATCTCATGGAGCGAGAGTCCTATCCTCCTATCGGGGATGCTGCGCACACTCATCAACACCAAAGGCAACGCATCAGGCCATTTCAGAGACGTGGATGAACAGACCTTTGCCATTCGCATCTTGAGAGTCCTGTTAATATGTTCCACCAGGCCAGATGCCTCAGGCCTGTAGCTACAATGCAATCTCTGATCAACTTGTAAGGCAGCACAAAGCAGCTTCATTATTTCAGTATGGAACTGTGTTCCTCTATCTGACTCCAATGAGGTTGGAAATCCGAATCGTGGTATCAACTCTCTAAGTAGCAGCTTCGCCACTGTGAGACTATCAAAACTTCTCGTTGGATATGCTTCCACCCACCGTGAGAAAACGCATACTACCACTAAGATATACCTCAACCCATTTTACCTAGGCATCTCTATGAAATCAAGCTGGATCCTATTGAAGGGACCACTAGATATCCCAATGTGACTCAATGCAACCATAGTCTTCTTCCCAGCATTCATCTGTTGACACGTAACACATCTGTGACACACTGCTTCAGCAAACGCACGAAACCGTGGATTGAACCACGTGTCTGAACACTCGCACCATGGCATCCCTTCCAATATGAACTGCTCCATGAATCTGCCTCGCTATAGGGCTCAATAAATCATCTGGCAACACTGCTCGACCATCAGTTGAAACCCAAATGCCATCATCTCTCTTCTCACAACCTGCTTTAATCCAACCAGCTTCCTCCTGTTCTGACACTTCTCCCTGCAGATGCTTGACCACATCCCAAGTGTCTGCTATGGCTAGCATCATGCTGAGCTCGGTTCTCTCTGTGCTCTCTTCAGTATATTCTCCCGCCAAAATGCATCCTTGTTCAGCACAGAAACGTGCAACCTCATCGGCGTACCTGTTGCCGAGAGTCACAAAGTCGTTCCCCTTTCCATATGCACCACATTTTACCACTGCTATTTCCTTTGGATGTTGCAAAGCTTCCAACAGTTGTCTTACATATTCCCCATTTCTGATGGGAGATCCCGATGACGTTAGGAACCCTCTCTGAGACCATAGCTGTCCGAAGTCATGAACCACACCAAACCCATACTGGCTATCGGTGTAGATGGTGACCCAGATCTGATCAGAAACCAGGCGTGTGCGTGTCAAGGCAATAAATTCAGCTACTTGCGCGGAGTGTACTCCCTGTAAACAAGCAGCTTCCACAACTCCAAAAATTGTACAGACAGCAAACGCTGCTCTCAAATAACCCTCATTGTCTCTTAGGCATGAACTGTCTACAAAAAGGATTTCATCTGATACAGGCAGCGGCTCATCAACAATGTTGGGTCTTGGTTTGGTGCATAGTTCAGTTACATCGAGATATGCATGGCCTTCACAATCTTCATCATCAACATTTAGAATAGGCATCAAAGTAGCAGGATTAAATTCAGAACATCTCTTCAGTCACATTCTCCGAGGCAAGTAGGACTTGCTCATAGCGTGTGAGTCTGTTATTTGTCAAATGCTGTGTTTTGGTTCTCGTCATCAGGAGCTTGACTGAATGTGGAACATATACAGTAAGAAGATGACCCATCACAATGCTCTCACATCTATCAATGCTGACACCCGTTGCAGCAACGGATTTGAGACATCCGGGCAACGCTGAAGCTACTGGGTCTAAGGCAGCTGAGAAATAGGCAACTGGTCTATGGACACCTCCATGAGTCTGTGCGAGTACTGACAGTGTGCACCCCTCTCTCTCACAAATAACGAGAATGTTTTTTTGTAATCAGGCACTCCTAGAGCCGGAGCACGACACAAGCTCTCTCTCAGCTCCAGAAAGGTAACCAAACAGTCATTTTCCCATGCTACCAGATCACTTACATCCTTGTGTGTCAACCTTTGCAGAGGTTTTGCTTTCAACAAGAAGTGGGGGATCCACTGACGGCAATACCCAACCATTCCCAAAAACATCCCAACTTCCTTTTGTGTGGTAGACGCAGTCATTTATTCTTTGAAAACGAAGGTGCACCAGAAAGGAATATTCAGAAGATCAAAATAAGTCCATCAATTTTCTTTATTCAACAAGCATGTAAAAACCGGCACTCAGCCAACGCGTTTCGTTCCCATTGCAAAGGGAACTTCTTCAGGGCTTCACAGATGAGAAGTGTTCAGCAAAGTTCCATAGAATAACACGAAAAGTTGTCCAAATATGACATTTCCAGTTGGGGGAAAATTAAGTCCAATCCCAGCTCACTCACCAATTGGAGAGAAATAGCCGTAGCGACATGGAACGGCTGCCGGTTACAATACTGAAGTTTGCTCGGGGACACTTTGTGCCCATTCTCTGCCAGGTGATTCAACAGTGCGACAGTATCGATCCTGCAAGCGTCCTCTGCCTCTGATGCGATCAGGAGATCATCGATGTACTGCACAAGAACTCAATTTTGCGGCAGTACCAGACTCTCAAGATTCTTTTTCAAGATCTAATTGAAAATCGATGGACTCTCAGTATACCCTTGTGGGATATGGCACCACGTTAACACATGATTTTCCAGACGGAAAGGGAAAAAAAATTGCCTTTCCTCATGTAAGCGTATCGAAAAGAACGCCTGGCACAAATCGATCACAGTAAACCATTCGGCTTCACAAGGTATCTGAAACAAGATCACTGATGGATTCGGTACCACGGGACAACATGGAACTACAATCGTGTTGACCTTTCTTGTACGGTCCTGAACTTCCCACTTGGCTTCTGCAGTCCCATTATGGGGGAATTACATGGACTCCCCGTTATTTCCTTCAGAATGCCCTGTTCGATCAGGGACTCAATCACAGGCTTGATTCCCTCTACCGTTTCCGGCGTCAGGTTGTACTGGGGTGTTCTTGGAAATTCAGCATTTGGCTTGATCTGTATCTTAACTGGCTCAACACCTCGGATCAGTCCTATGTCTTCCCCCGTGAAATCCCACACCTCTGGAGGAACTGAGTCCCTCAGGTCGTATGGCAGATCGTCAACCGTCAAAAGGGGGAGGATCTCTATGCAGAGATTCTGGTTTGCCAATTTGAATGCAAAGTTATCGTCAACTCCACTCCCTTGAGTGTGCAATAAATGGTGCAATTCAATTTACACAGAAGGTCACGACCCAACAGACTGGGCTCGAATTGCACACCACAAATTGGTATTGATCCTGAAAGATTCCTATTCTCACAGGTATCTCATCTGTCAAAGGATTGGTCATTCTCTTGTTAGCAACTCCTACAACTTGGATCGATCCCGAGACGGGTAGGTTTGAAACTACTGCGGATCTCACAGCAGAACGGGTAGCACCAGTATCAATCAAGAAAATAGTGGGATGACCATCAACATCTGCCTCTACATACGGTCCTCTCTGGTCTACCTCCAAGACTGCTCCAAGAGTACAGTCTTCCTCCCCCCTCAGGCACCGTCATTGTAACGGGTCTAGGTCGAATTCATCCGACGTTTCGATAAAGGGAATCTGCTGGTACACTCGATTTCCCTGTGGAATTCTCGGAGGCTGGGGAACTTGCACTTGTGAACTCAAAACCCCTCCCCCCATACGGACCTGGGCCTTGCCACTGTATTCACGACTTTAGGTACATGCACTACTTCCTCATCTTGGATCTGATTTGCTGGATTCTGTTAAACTCGCGCTTCCAATGCCCGATTTTGGGACAATAATGACATGCAGTAGTTTTCTTCAGGGTGCCAACATCTATCCCTGTCTTCAGGTCTATGGGCTTCCCTCTTCCCTGACCCGACGAATTCTGAGCACCTCCATGATTGTTTCCTGCCTTCGTCCTAATGTTCCTTCACTTGACTGCACTTGGTCAACCCTGTCTGCTTTCCTCTTCTGTACCAGCATCAGCTTATCCTTCAATTTCCTATGCTTTGAGTCCACTTCTTCACTACAATATCTGGCATACCATAGGATCTCATCCACGGACTTGTTTTGCCAACAGATCAGATGCTGCTGGATCATAAAGCTAATCTCAGGTCTCAACCCTAACACAAATTTAGACACAAACTGTCCCATGTTTTTCAAATCTAACGTGGCCAGCCCACTGTACTGTTTAAAGGCTTGCAAGAGCAGTTCATAATAAGCATGTACCGATTGATTAGGCTCCTGGGTCGTTCGATCGATTTTAACCCAATCAATGTCTTGTGGTGAAATCTTGGACTATAGCCATGTAATTACCTGCTCAAACTTTTCATAACTATTGGTGAAGGACCATGCGTTATGGGGTCTCGGTCGGGCTCGGAAGTTGGCCATTCAACAGCAATTTTACATGCAGACCACAAATCACTGGGTACCACAATGTCAAACAAGGTATTCAAATCAACCCACAGTACTTTTGAGATCTTGACAAAGCGACCAACCTGCTTGTACCACTCAACAGGTTTTTCCCTCAACCAAAGAAAATCATTTGTAAACGCTGCCAAATCACCCCTGCTCTAAAGCACATGCACATACCCTCCTCTCGGTACCTCTCGCAATGGGTAAGCCTCTACTCCTGCTGTCTCCCCTCCTGGAGGCGGCATGTCCCCTATTCCCTTCTTGACACTCTTTTTCTTAGACCACCTTTCTTCCAACTTGTCAAGCATGCTACATGCGCGTATCCCTACAATCAATTGTCGAATGTGGGTTTTCAATCCTATGACTCTCTTCTCTTCCAATTCTTGATCACTGTAATTCAACCTATTACCTCTCTGTAACATTTTTGTTTTGGACAAATCCACATCATACCTCTGTGCTAATTTGGTCAGCTTTTCATGGGCCTTTCGGGTAACATCCTTCGCCACAAACTCATCTTGTTCATAAAGTTCAATCCTTTCCAGGGGTAAGTTTCTGCTTATGATCTCATCTACCTCTACCTTTAACCTCACCACATCTAGCACCTTTGCCTTTATTGCCGCCCTGATTGTTCCCTGACTCGATGCACTGCTCAGTTCATCACTGTCGCTACTCTGATTCCTGCGAGGATTTTCTTCCATCAGGTTCCGTGAAACGTTCTGACTCCCAGAAGTTTCCTGATCATTTGCTATCTCCGGCACCCTCCCCATGGGACCCCTAACTGGAGGTTCCCACATCCTCATATCAGAACGTGAGTCTGCCAATGACACTGACCTTACTGCATTTGACCCTACACACCCTCTTAAAGAGTCTGCAGTAGCTGGCAATGGAGGACTAGCTTCTATGGGCACCAGAAATGGGCCATTCCTGCCACAGTACTATTCCCTCCAGAATCAATTCTTTCCCCTACACCGGACTGTGACTGGCTGCTGGTTTCTCCCTGATTTGGATCATATACCGATGCTATGGGTCCAATGGTGACCGGTACCGTAAAGGCTTCCGGCAACCGCATAGGAACGCTAACTCCATGCATCTCTGTACTTCTCGGTGCTGACGTCCCTGCTCCTTCCATTCCTGCTGACATCTTTCCCACTACTCTTGCATTAGAGCTCGCCTGTGGTTCCCCTGTCTTCTCCGTGAGTGCCCGCTTTCCCTCTTCTGAGTCTGGATTATATGGGGGCAGATGTTCTGCTAACAACCTATCTAGCAAGCTGTCATCTGTATCACTGTCGTCCTCTTCCTTCATTTTGCGGGCATCTCCTGTTTTCACTAACAGTGGGAATAGCCTCTCTCCCTCAATGGTGTCCACTCTCCACTTCTTCAACTGCGCATCCCATCGGGCATACTGATACGCTTTCATAGCTTTTTTCATCCTTCCCTGACTCCGCTCCCTCCTCTTTGCCTGTGCTGCTCTCATCCATGCATCTAATGCCTCAAACTGTGTTGGTCTAGGTGGAGGTCGTAATGAAGCCATCACTTCCCTCAACTGATACAGCACATCTAACCTAAACGAACCATAGCGTGGAAAAGCCAAATCTCCCTCCTTTTCGGTCATTTTTTTGCCAATTTTGAAGCCAAACTATGGTATGGAGCCGTACATTTGTGGCCATATAATGCGCTGGGGTATCCTCGGGTGGTACTTCCTCACCCACTTGAGTCACTACTCCTCTATCTCCCCTACAAAGGTCTCGTAACACTCTAAAGCATTGCATGATTAAATCAATTCTTTTGCCCACAATATGTTTTCGTTTCCACTTCCTGATGACAACCCACCAATCCCAACACAGCTTTACACCAACCGACCTATCGCAGCGCGGCACCCTCCGACGTCACTCCTCCACAGCAGTTTACCCTCCTTCACAATCTCCCTTTACAAATCCACGCCCTTCAATTACAGAATCTGGCAACTGTCTGTCCACGAAACGACCGGACAGTTACACCTCTGACTGTCTGTCCACGAAACGGCCGGACAGTCTCAAGTAATTGTCTGCCTCACCTCTGGCAACTGTCTGTCCGAGAAACGACCGGACAGCTGCACATCAGACCGTCTGTCCACGAAACGACCGGATGGTCATAAACAAGGTTGATAGGATCCAATTGCTCAAACCCACTCACACACAGTGACCCCGACCTGCTTTGGCCACTCGAATCGATGTGGTCCGCCTTGTGCACTAGCTTCCCACACGATTCTATCAAGCTCACTCACACACGTTCTCTATCTACAAACGGGTCATCGATAGCACTTCACGACTCCCACAATCACTGGTCATACAATTACATCACTGGGTGTCTTCTACACCTCAAATCTATCCCGGGATCTTAGGCTACTCGTTGAGCCTGACATCAAAATCATCAAATCATATCACATGGACCGCGCGTGTTCGGCCCAAAACTACAATCACTCGACTCTCATCCCAACTCCGCAAGACATCACACAATCAAATCATCACTGCAATCTAACACACACATCCCTATTCACACTCACTCCACTGTGAACTGCTGTTCCCGCCACACCGTCACTCTCCGTCGGTCTCCGCTAGGTCCTGTTGCTCTCCGTTCTCGATCATTTAGGCTCTCATCTTTTGAGCTCTTTGGGGCTCTATGGCTAATCTTTCCCTACTCTTCTTGATTCTCCCCTCACTACAAGAGACAACCATCCGTTAGTGCTACCAACTGAAGGAGCCGGGTTCCCTCTTCTGATTCACTCCGGAACCCTCTCGGTCGATGGACTTTTTTGTCTGCTTAGAAGGGTAGAGGGGAAAAATAACTCATTCAGTTGGAACCACCAGCACAAAGAATCAGGACTCCTAAGAATCACAGACTCCAGGTTGTCAAATTTGGGGGGTTTATTATGAAAGGAATCAAAACCCTAATTTAGATTTAGGCCCTAATTATTCTGTTTTACCTGTCACTTGCCCACAGACTGTGAAATATTATGTAAAGACAGAAAAACAGTATAATGCTGCTTAAACGTGCATGTTAAGTTGCACAATTGTATCTGGAAATAACATACAGCCTGCTTTCAAAAAAAGGTCTAAATGCGGTCTGGTTTAATTGTTTTTTCCTTTCCATTGTATTCGGGCTGAGAAACGTCCTGTCTTGAATATTTGACAGGAAATTCAGAGCAGCAAGAATGTTTCCATTGTAGTCTGTAAGTTTGGTGTGAGAAGTCACGAACACAGGAAAGAGCTGTTCTTGAAATAAATGTATGTAATCTGGGTGGGACATAACGGAAAAGCAGGAAGCTTTTTCTATTGTGAACATTGTATTAAATATGGATCTAGGCCAAAATTAGTATTATAAGAGTAGACTCGAAGTCTATGTAAGTTGAGACTGACTTGTGCTTCTCTCATAGCACATCACTCTCCCAGCTGAACTAGCCTGGCATGTACAATAAACCTTTTGTACTCCATTTTGTTGCAGATGTGGTGATTAAATGATTTGCACTGCTTAAAGGATTTTTTCCCGACAATTTCAAAGCCAAAAATAACTGGACATACAAGCACCTCAAGACGAGGTTGCAAACATACATTGGAACTAATACAAAGCCAAACCTATGTCCGAAATTCAACTTCTGGAACAAGAAGAGAATGACAAATTCCAAGACCAGAACGCAGGCAGTAAGTGCCCCACATCTAGATCGGTTTTCATTGGGGGTTCGTAGGTAAAAGCATTAGTCTGTCCTACTCTACCACTAACGTGACATCCCTACTTAGCATTCCCAAGGCAAATCAGGAAATAGGTGTCAGCGCGTGAAGACTCCCTAAGAAGTACACTCACGTTGTATGGGTCAAGTAGCCAAAGGCTACAGAGCTCGTTCTAAGATGCTCCTTCTCGCCTCATCGATCTCCTCTCTTCTCCTGACTCAACCCCCAGGGCACTGTCCCTAATTCAAACACCAAAATCTCTGATCACGCCCACTGCTCTTCCGATCACCTCATCCAGCTGGGCACTCCTCATAGTTGGATTTCCAGTTAGTTTCAATACTCCCAGCTCTTTGCTCGATGACCTTGATTCTCAGGCCTTCTCCAGTGAGAAAGAACACCATCCCACATTATCAGCTCTTTCTTGGGTAAATCTATTCATTCCTTCCCTAAGCCTAGCTCCTTAAACAAAAGCGTTATTCTAACTAACAAGGATGGGTTTCTCCACCTGCAACAGAAATGTGAGAAAAGAACAAATCCAACATGCACATTGTTAGACCCGGGGTTCAAATCCCCTACCTCTGCCACCATTGTATTAAATATGGATCTAGGCCAAAATTAGTATTATAAGAGTAGACTCGAAGTGTATGTAAGTTGAGACTGACTTGTGCTTCTCTCATAGGACATCACTCTCCCAGCTGAACTAGCCTGGCATGTACAATAAACCTTTTTGTACTCCCTTTTGTTGCAGATGTGGTGATTAAATGATTTGCACTGCTTAAAGGATTTTTTCCCCGACATCGTGGCAGAGCCAGCCAAGAGATCCCCTTTGCTCCGGCCTGCCGCTGGGGAGGTTCCCCTTCGGGGCACTTCGGACAACTAATTTAGTCGTGCACAATTTGAGGAGGATGACAGATGCCCGTTGAGACGAAAGATCTGGTTTTTGGACGACAGGGGTACCAGTCTGGGGGACGTCTGCAGCGGCCAGATAAGGTAGGGAAAAAAAAGGGCGATTGTCGAATCCTTGTGTATTGATCCACAACTGTTTCAAACGGAGATGTGTATTTAGTTAATCCTGGCAGACCTTTGTTTAGGAATCGTCAGAGAGGAAGCGAGAGAATTAAATGTGTTTTGTTGATCCTGACAGACCTTTTGTTTAGGAATCGTCAGAGAAATAGATGTTTATTTAGTTAAACTTGGCAGACTGTTTTTCTTTCCCTTGGAGAATTATTAGAGAAATAGGAATTATATAAGACGTTTATCCTGACAGTTTGAATTAGAAAAACGTCAGAGAAAGAGAAAAAGTTGACATTTTGTATTAATATGTTATGTGAGTTGTTTTTCTAAACAAAATATATATATATATACAAAATTTGAGCACGTTACCTGGGTCCGTGTCCGTTGTTGGAAGGAATCCATGGAGAAAACGGAAAAGCAGTGATATATATATATATAGTAGATTTATGATTGTATATCATGTGTAACAGATTAGGAGTTCTCTTGCATTATCAGAGGTACCAACTGTTTTTTTTTAGTGTTAACTCCATTAGGACAGGAGCCTTTAAGAATAGTAAAAGTTTTGGTAGATTAAAAGGAAAATTGTGAGGTCATGCCTTTCTTTAAGAAATCTTCCCAGGGGAGGCAGAGAGAGAAAGGGACTCCTTTAGGCCATATGATTTCCACATTTCCAGGAGACTCTGATAGAATAAAAAGACATTGTCAGGAATGGGCAGAAGGCACAAAGACTTCTCTGGTTCCATGGCCACCAGATGGCTCTTTTGATAATACAGTGATATCCCATGTAATATCATATATCTTAGGAGCATATAAAGGAGATAAAAGAACAAAGAGATTAGCATCATTGGACATGTGGAAGATATTCAGTCAGGATTCCCATGTAGAAGCCACAGCACCACCCCCGACATATTCTGAGATAATTAAAGGGCCCTTATGCCTTCAGGGTATGTATCCATCATTGTCAGTGGAAGATATGGAATCCACTACCTCAATAGACTCAGTGGACACTGATGTTCCAGCTTTAGGCTATAAAGATCCGATATTAATACCCTTGACTGATATAAACAAAGTTACACCAAAGGTTGATGACTTATTAAAAATGAGGGAGGTTGATCTTGCTCAAACAATTAATAAGGATTTTCTTAAACCTGAAAAAGTATATGAGGGAACAGTGTCCTTAGCAGGAGACATTTCAGTAAAATTAAGACAAGACGGTAATGGAAAAATGCTGGAACAAAAGTCTAAAGACATATTAGAATGGGCTAGCAAGATTCCTCAAAACTCAAGTGAGGGAAATGGATACTATACTAGCACCCCACAGGTGAAGTTTGATTTAGGGGCACGATCAAAAATACATCAGGAAGAGGATAAGGGTTATCGTGACATGACCACCAGTGTAAAGGGAATACAGAATACAATTAAGAGATTAAGCCTTATTGCTGATGACTGTTCAAATATATGTAATTCCATATCATTTAAACCAGATGAAAAGCCAGTTGTAAGGGACATAGGATATGATCTAGAAATCAAGAATGTGACAGGAAAGGATGAGAAAGATGAGGAAGAAATAAACTCAGTGGAGAGTGAAATTAGAAGGGTTCTTGACCGGGAACGCATGGAATTGTGGCAAGAGGCTGAGAACAGAAATGCTGAAATAAATAGAAGAAGATTAGAGGAACAAAGTGCCTTTAGAGAACAAATAGGAGGAGAGCAGGTGTTTCCCAGTAGTACAACAAGGTCTGGGCGTCCATTTCGAGCAGAGGGTATGATAGAGTTAGGACAAAGTTCCCCTCCGGCTGAAGTAAGATCCCTTCATGTACGAAATATGCAGGGAATGACAAGTTTTATGCAGAGAAAAGAAAGGAAAGGAAACAGTGACTTGACACCCAATGAAATAGTAGCAAAGGGAGAAAATAGTTGGTATAATGTTGTCCCATTTACTAATAACCTTGCAGGATGGACAGCAGGTATGGTGCCACAGATGGAAGTGTGGCCAAGAGCAGGATCCTTTGACCCTGAATTGATAAATATGGCTGATTTATGTATTTTTCAAGGTTATGGGGACCCAGAGTGGGATTATGATTAGATGCAACAAAGTCCTTGTGCATGGAAGAAATATGCTTTAAGGTCTGACACACCTTATGAGGGACATGGTGGCAGGAATACCGCTGTAATGCAGATGACACTGTTGCATAAGACACAGGGAGCACAGCCTGTCTATGTTCCATAGCAACACATGGATAAAGAAAATCTAAAAAAAAGGCCTGCCTCCATTACATGAAGGAGCAGGGAAATGGATAAAAGCATTTGAAAATGCAACATCTGGGATACCTTTAGCTCTTGGGGATGTAAAGAGCCTTTTGAGCTCCATAGTAGGGGATGAGGTGGACAGTATAATGAGAAGTGCAGGGATACAAGGAGTAACTATTACTAAAGGAAAACATGATGGGTCTGCTTTTGGAGTAGTGCGATCTAGGGTGTGGACTGGATTAAGGAATAGGTACCCAGACCGACCAGATATTGGGGCATTGATGACACAAACTATGTCTCCAGGACAGTCCTGTGCAGACTACATAACAATGATGAAGAAAAAGTGGGAAGCAGATGTAGGACCTGTAGACACGGGAGGTAGTTGTAGATTATTCTATAATGTTTTAAAACAGGGGCTACCAGGAGACATACAAGACCATTTAGATCAGGTTGTGGCCTTAGATGTAAAACCCTGGACAGAAATACAAGCACATATTATACATTTTCGTAGAAAAAAGGAAGAAGGAGAGGAGAAATAAAGACCAAAGTGACAGAGCCCAAGCCAAACTGGTGACACAAAAAATACAGAAAAATGAGAAGGAAAAGACAGGAAAAGAAATGACTGTGCAGGTTCCTGTTGCAAACAGGGAGCAAGGAAGGGGTCAAAGAGAGGGGAGACAGATGCAAGGAAGAATACATTTTAAATGCCATTACTGCGGTAATATTGGACATTTTATTGCTGAATGCCGCTTTAAGAAGAGTGATGAAGCGCAGGGAGTGATAGGAATAGGGAGAGGAAGGGGAAGACAAAATGTGAACACGTCAGGGCCAGCGCCTCAATATGATCCTTATCAACATGCCCCCTATCCTCAACAACAAATAACTCCACTACCACAGGTTTATATGCCACAACAGCAATTTGCTAATGTACCTGTTCAAGGGGCACCAGCACCTGTTGTGCAGACAGGAGGCCAGCATCAGGTGCAGACTACTGCATTGGTGAGCACAGGGAGTCAAGGACAAGGAGGAGTGATTGTTCAAGGCAGAAACCCCTTTTATCATACAGCCTGATGGGACGCACCAGGGAATCCCAATAGTTCTGTGGTAGCTAGGACTCTAGACCCAGAGGAAGAACCAATGGTAGAAATGATTATAATGGGTAGGAGGTATGCTTTTTTGGTTGATACAGGGGCAACAAAATCTTGCCTCTCAGAAGGAAATGTTCCATTGTCCTCTGCCACCATGGATACACAGGGCTTCTCTGGTGAAGTACAGCGCATTCCATACACAACACATGTGCCCATAGAGGTGGCAGGAGTGCGAACGCAGGAGCGTCTCCTTTATTCTCCAAATTCACCAGCAAATTTATTAGGAAGGGATATCATGTCTAAATTAAACATGACAATAAGGTTTTCCTCTGATGGGTCCATGACATGTGAAATACCAGGGCAAGCGAAATGTGGGATACATCTACTAAGAATACCAGAGGAAAATGTGGTTGAAGGGCAGAGCCAGTGCATTATGAATTGCTAGCAGATGCAGTACTTACGGTTCTGAAGACAGAGGAAATACTTTTAGGGAGATGGATGGAATTGCCACCAAGACTAATTTTCAGGAGACAAGCTGGTGGTGATGAACTGGGACAGGTGAATACCCTTTATCTTGAGTGCATGGAAATATCCAGTAGGTGGGGCGCTCTGGTGGCATCAGATAATGATGGAGGAATTTGGAAGGTCCTGATTTTTCTTATGCCTGGTCTGAGACCACGGGACATTTCTGATTCAGAACTCTTTTCAGACGATCCCACCAGGACTGAGATAGTTTATACACACACTGCACCCTTGTTAGTGCGTGTTTACCGTGCACAGACCACGTTACCAGTTGTGCCATCCCCCTCCAATGATATTGAAGCACTTGCAGCAGTCCCGCCTTGTCTCTGGACATCAGCTCCAGATGAGGTAGGACTGATACTATCTGCAGAACCATTTAATATAAAGTTGAAGCCAGGTGCACAATTGCCACGCGCAAAACAGTATCCACTGTCTAAAGAAGCAAAAGAAGGTATTAGAGGGACAATACAAATATTGAAGGATCAGGGAGTCCTGTATTCCTGTCCATCACCTTGTAACACCGCAATTTATCCTATAAAAAAATCTACAGGTAATACTTGGAGGATGGTTCAGGATTTTCGCCCCCTTAATGCCATAGTATTAGCAGAGTACCCCATAGTGCCAGACCCATCTGTGATATTGACTAATATACCAAGTGACAGCAAATGGTTTTCTGTGGTGGATTTTTAGCATACCTTTACATCCTGACAGTCATTATTTGACAGCCTTTAGTTTTGATGGTGAACAAATCCAATATTCTCGACTCCCACAAGGCTATTGTGAGTCTCCATCTGTGTTTAATAGAGTATTGAGAGATGATTTGATAAATTTCCAGTCAGACAGTACAGTCTTGCAATATGTAGATGATTTATTAATATGTAGTAAAACAGAATCTGAATGTGTTTTGGACACTGTCAATCTCCTAACGCTACTTGCTACTAAGGGATACAAAGTGGACAGGAAAAAATTACAGTTTGTGCAAAAAGAAGTGCTCTATTTGGGCCTAGTGTTGTCTGCAGAAGGCAAAAAGATAGCAGGTTCTAGAATACAAACTATACGTGATCAGCCTCAGCCCAAGACAGTAAAAGACATGTAGAAATTTCTAGGCCTTTGTAATTTTGTACGTCAGTGGGTATTTGATTATGCTACCATCATACAGCCACTATTATATGCAATGAAGCAAGCTAAAACTGACAACACAGGCATACAGTGGAGTGATGACAGTGTAAGTGCATTTCAGACATTGAAAGAAGCAATTGCTTCAGCCCCAGTGCCAGCAAATACAGACTATACAAAGAGATTTTTTCTGTTTTCTGCTGCCACAGAGGATTCCATGATATCAGCCCTTACTCAAAAATACCCGATGGGTCACAAACCCGTCGCCTATTTTAGTGGACTATTAGATCCAGTAATGAAAGGTCACTTTCCTTGTGAGCGAGCGCTTGCAGCAGCAGCTTTTGCAGTAGAAAAGAGTAGTACTATTACAGCAGGATGCCCTGTAACATTGTATGTTGAGCACTCTCCATTCGCTGTGCTGCAGAAAAGTAAAAGTACATTGACCACTCAAAGAGCGACAGGTTATGAAGTAATACTGTCAAACCCTTCTATCTGCATTGAGCGAGTACACTCAGTCAATCCTGCAACTTTTTTAGTGCATCCACTAGAGCCCACTGATCATGACTGTAGCGTAACATTGGAGGAGGACGATCACCTGGCACATGAGGAGCCCTTGTCTGATGGCCGACAATTGTTTATTGATGGTTCCTCATGGATAGACCAGGAGACAGGTAAAAGACAAACAGGTGCAGCTGTTGTTGAGGCTATTGGTACACCTACTGATTATACCTTACACACATTGCACCTCTTACCCTTGCCATCCCAAGACTCAGCCCAAGTGGCTGAATTAAAAGCATTGATAACGGCCCTACAGGCTTGTCAGGGTCAGCCAGTAACAATATACACTGATTCAGCATATGTAGCTTCCAAAGTTCACTCAGGGCTGAAGAGATGGGAAAGGCGAGGATTTCTTAAATCTGATGGGACACCAGTAGCGCACCAACATCTTTTAGCTGACCTTATTGCTGCATTACAAATACCATGTCAAGTAGCAGTGGTTAAGTGCCAGGCACATACAAAAGGAACAGATTTGATGTCTAAGGGAAATGAAGCTGCTGATACAGCAGCAAAGGAAGCTAGTTTATATGCAATGAAAACATGCAGTATGCACACTATAGATGCAGATGATGAGGTTGAGATACAACACTATGAGAATATTTCTACAGAGGCATTATTAGACATTCAAACTGCAGCACCACAACATGAGAAAGATCTCTGGAAATCAAGGGGGGAGTGACTGGATTTCCAGATCTTCTTCATAGATCAGCAACATCAGGTAAAGTTATAATGCCTCAGTCACTACTTATAACAGCCCTTCGACAACTTCATTTACCAACACACAATTCTAAAAGAGTAATGATGGATGAATTAAATAAAAGCTGGTTTATCCCTAATCTAGGACCATTAGTTGAAGTATTTCTAGCTTCATGTCATGTGTGTTATCAGTACTCTAATCAGGGGTCACCAAAAATGCCTTCATCCTCCATTCCAAGACCAATAGGTCCTTTCATAGAGTTACATATAGACTTTGTAGATATGATACAAAAATGTAATGGATATAGGTATTTGTTAGTAGTGGTGTGTCCATTTTCGCGATGGATTGAAGCAGGACCCTGCTCCAGGTGTGATGCTGACCAGGCAGCCAAATTCCTGGTGAGAGCGGTCATACCGAGGTGGGGGGTTCCGGCGGCAATACGCAGCGATAATGGCAAACACTTTGCTAATACAGTATTTCAGCAAATTACTAAACTATTAGGAGTGGAACACTAGTTTACCTCAGTTTACCACCCAGAGAGTAATGGAATTGTTGAGAGGATGAATGGCTTATTGAAAAGCAAAGTGTCAAAAATTTGTGAGACACTGAAAAAGAATTGGCTTTACTGCCTTCCCCTTGCTCTGTATGCATTGAGAAATGCCCCTTCAAAGGATCATCATTTGACCCCTCACCAAGTCATAACAGGTAGGCATTCTAATTTTTCCTTTAAACAAAATCGAATGATTCGTTCTGATACTAAGTCTGCATCAGAAAGTGTTTGGCAAGAAATTAATGCATACATGTCTGCCTTAACAAAAGCTGTACAGGTTTATTCTAAACAGGTTCAGCTGCAACAGGCCGACAGTACTGCACCACCCCTGCCCTTGTCTACAGCCATCAGCATCGGTTCCTGGGTCTTCGTGCACAACTTTGTGAGAACATGGAAGGACCCCAAGTTTCTAGGCCCCTACCAAGTAACACAGAGCATGCCAAAAGCAGTCAAAGTGGAGGGGATGCGGAACTGGGTGCATGTAACGGACATTATTCCATTTTTGGCCTCACTCCCGCAGAGAGGGGAGGAGGCAATGGTCCAAGAACAAAAGATACAATGAAGAGACAGTTAAATGATATTTTTCATAGTATAATAATGAGTTCAGTGGTTATGATTATTACTCTGATAATTTGCTATTGTATTATGTGTTATGTTGATGCAAAAGATCCCACCCATAGGGAAGAAGTATTATGCTTTCGTCGAGCTGTTTTCAATGAAACAGATATACATCCTTTGCATGATTCTTTACTTGATAATTTGTGGTACAAAAGCATGCATAAGATAGGTACCAATACACAAAATGATAGTTGTTATGTATGTTCTCTTATTCCCCATGCCATAGAAACACCACCTTTAGTGTATCCTAAAGAAGTGCCTGTTAATATGACAAAGTGTTTATTGCATCTTTTCTTGTGTAGGATAAAAGCACAGTTACAGCCAACGCATGTTAGTCCTATGACTGCCAGAGTTAATACAACCAGATTTGATACAACCCCTGAAATTTTGCAAATTTTGACAGATAAAACAGAGATAATGAAAGAGATATCCAGAATGAAGGGATCAGGGCAGAAATATAGTTATGCAAGTTGGGAGGAAGCAGTATTGGAACGAGGTATTCTAGGGAGATCTAATCCACCATCCACCTGTAATAATTATTCTGCCAAACCACTGCCCCCAGATTGCGCAGCCAGGCCAGTATTAAGTATTGAAGCATCAGTATTTGCCAATAATAAATGGTTTACTGGAGCTAGGTTTTCATGTAGGGCCACACCTTTATGGTATGGCAGAGAAACAAAAAATCATTTGAGATTTGATGATATAAAAGCATCATGTCAGCAAGTATGGGATGAAAACATACAGAGAGATATACATGGATTGGAACTAAACGTCATCCTAAGCTGGCTGTGAAACTAATGAAGATTTTCTCTTTGCTTTCAGGGAAATGGGATTGTTAAAGTGGGACGGAATCTCAATTGCAGTTCAACTATTTGCAATGCCGATATGCAGGGCAGTACCTCCAGCCTTATGGATTTTTTCTGGCAGTGTGGAGCTCGAATATACACTCAATTACCCCCCGACTGGAGCGGAATCTGCTCTCTGGTGACTTTGCACACTCCATCTATGGTAATACAAGCAAAAGAAATAAAAGATTTGCATTTGCATTCCATGAGTAAAGCATCAACTTTGCTGCATCATCACAGAAGAAAAAGGATGGCTGAGTACTTTGGAACTTCAGTGTGGCAGGATGTGCCCAAAGAGTATAGGTTGTTCAATGACGCCCAAACATTTTTTGGGAGTCTGATACCTATGTTTCAAGCAAAAGCAACTGATCGCTGGGTTCAGATCACCCGGTGGGAGCTAATGAAAACAATAAATGCTACTGAAGATGGATTTAATGCAATTAAAGAAGAGCTGCGTTCAATCAGACTTATGGTGATGGAAAACAGATATGTTTTGGACTTAATGACAGCAATCGAAGGAGGAGTATGTAAAAACTTAATTCAGTATGCTGTACTTTCATACCGGCGAATGATGAAGATGAAGGAAATCTAACTCAGGCCATATTGACTTTGCATAATTTGCATACACAGATGAAGAAAGAGGGGGTGCTCCAGATGAGTGGTTCACTGGCTGGTTTGATTGGGTGCTGTCCTGGATGTCGGGGTTGTCTAAGGCCTTATTGCCTATAATAGTTCTGTTGCTATTGATGTGCCTAGTATTTCACGTTATCTTAGCATGTTGCAGGAGGGTTACAGCTAAAGTGGGAGGTATGTTCCCTATAATAAGAAATAAAGAGATGCAAAATACAGAATTGGAAGAAATGCACAGGGGTAGTGAGGAAGTAGTCGAAGAATCGACTAGAGAGGGGAATGAAAGGAATCCAAACCCTAATTTAGATTTAGGCCCTAATTATTCTGTTTTACCTGTCACTTGCCCACAAACTGTGAAATATTATGTAAAGACAGAAAAACAGTATAATGCTGTTTAAACGTGCATGTTAAGTTGCACAATTGTATCTGGAAATAACCTACAGCCTGCTTTCAAAAAAGGTCTAAATGCGGTCTGGTTTAAGTGTTTTTTCCTTTCCATTGTATTCGGGCTGAGAAACGTCCTGTCTTGAATATTTGACAGGAAATTCAGAGCAGCAAGAATGTTTCCATTGTAGTCTGTAAGTTTGGCGTGAGAAGTCACGAACACAGGAAAGAGCTGTTCTTGAAATAAATGTATGTAATCTGGGTGGGACATAACGGAAAAGCAGGAAGCTTTTTCTATTGTGAACATTGTATTAAATATGGATCTAGGCCAAAATTAGTATTATAAGAGTAGACTCGAAGTCTATGTAAGTTGAGACTGACTTGTGCTTCTCTCATAGCACATCACTCTCCCAGCTGAACTAGCCTGGCATGTACAATAAACCTTTTTGTACTCCATTTTGTTGCAGATGTGGTGATTAAATGATTTGCACTGCTTAAAGGATTTTTTCCGACAATTTCAAAGCCAAAAATAACTGGACATACAAGCACCTCAAGACGAGGTTGCAAACATACATTGGAACTAATACAAAGCCAAACCTATGTCCGAAATTCAACTTCTGGAACAAGAAGAGAATGACAAATTCCAAGACCAGAACGCAGGCAGTAAGTGCCCCCACATCTAGATCGGTTTTCATTGGGGGTTCGTAGGTAAAAAGCATTAGTCTGTCCTACTCTACCACTAACGTGACATCCCTACTTAGCATTCCCAAGGCAAATCAGGAAATAGGTGTCAGCGCGTGAAGACTCCCTAAGAAGTACACTCACGTTGTATGGGTCAAGTAGCCAAAGGCTACAGAGCTCGTTCTAAGATGCTCCTTCTCGCCTCATCGATCTCCTCTCTTCTCCTGACTCAACCCCCAGGGCACTGTCCCTAATTCAAACACCAAAATCTCTGATCACGCCCACTGCTCTTCCGATCACCTCATCCAGCTGGGCACTCCTCATAGTTGAATTTCCAGTTAGTTTCAATACTCCCAGCTCTTTGCTCGATGACCTTGATTCTCAGGCCTTCTCCAGTGAGAAAGAACACCATCCCACATTATCAGCTCTTTCTTGGGTAAATCTATTCATTCCTCCCCTAAGCCTAGCTCCTTAAACAAAAGCGTTATTCTAACTAACAAGGATGGGTTTCTCCACCTGCAACAGAAATGTGAGAAAAGAACAAATCCAACATGCACATTGTTAGACCCGGGGTTCAAATCCCCTACCTCTGCCACCCAGATGCTAGAACCGGGGTTCAAATCCCCTGGTTGGCTGAGGTAGGTACCCGCGTTCCAACGTCGGGGTAAGGAAGGTCACCTTCTGAGATAGCCCCGCTCACCCCCTCGGTAGCTTGGCACTAGCAGCCAGGCTTATCTTCAAGGCAAATGTGTAAAGTATTTGCAATCACGCTCACAGCAACCCAATGATTACACCACAAATAGACTCCACACGAGTTTTATAAAACGAGTATACATTTTATATAAAAAGATATACGATCAGACCACACAATATAAATCCAACATATGCGTATTTGTAAGATTCCTCCTGGCCGGTTGTTAGGCCAGCCAGCCCATATCAGTTCGTGCGATATTAATGAGCACTTCTAAACATCCTACTCTAATCCTAACACCCTGTTAAGCAGATCGTAATGCTAGAATCAGGTACTGCTGCAATGTAATAATAATGCAATGCGTACGCAACAATCAGGCACTTTGCGATGTAAACATAATGCAATGCGTAGCACAACCACCAGGTACGTCGTTATACAGATGTAAGGCAATGCGTAATACACTAATCAGGTAGTCCGTTATGCAGGAATAATGCAATGCGTCATACGCTAATCAGGTAGTTCGTTATGCAGAAACAAGGCAATGCATCATACTACAACCAGGTAGTTCGTTATGCAGAAACAGTGCAATGCGTCATACACTAATCAGGTACTTCGTTATGCAGAAACAGTGCAATGCGTAATACTCTAATCAGGTACTTCGTTATGCAGAAATGATGCAATGTGTAGTACGACAGTCAGGTACTCCGTTATGCAGTAATGGAATAATGCGTAATACACTCCGGCACCGATCACTGTGCCGTAGGCGGTCTCTCCGCCTCTCCTTCTGACTTGCAGTCAGAATCTCAACAGTTGCCCCCAACACAGGTACGATGTAACCAAAAAGTGCAGCTCCGCACTCCGGCCCCTGTACTGCCACTCCCTTGGCAATACGGGCCGCGATATGAGCCGAAGCAGAGGCTCGCGCTGCCGGAACGAGAGAGAGGCTGAGAGCGTCTCCCTCCGAGCCCGCACCCCGCCCCAGGAGTCGACACACGTTACCTGGGGGGCGACGACTCACTCTCCTTTCCTCGTCCAGCGGCTGGGCCTCCAATGCAATGTTTGTCAATGGGCAACGGCGGGCTCGGGCCGGCGGCTCAACTCCTCCGGGGCTGCCGGTCTGGGCCGCTACAGTTACGAAGATCTCAGGCTGCCACAGGGCACACGCACACAGCGCCGCTGAGTCTTCCTTGAACTTCGAGTGCACGATCACTGGACATTCCACACGAAGGTCTCAGGCTGCACGAAGATCATGCGTGCAGCGCCGCTGAGACTCACTTTAACTCCGGTGCACACGATAACAAGGCAAATCCTCACGAAGGTCTCACGGTGCACAATGCACCCGCACACAGCGTCGATGAGACTCACTTGGATTCCGGTACACACGATAACAAGGCAAATCCTCACGAAGGTCTCACAGTGCCCAACGCACACGCACACAGCGTCGATGAGACTCACTTGGATTCCGGTGCACACGATAACAAGGCAAATCCTCACGAAGGTCTCACAGTGCCCAACGCACACGCACACAGCGTCGATGAGACTCACTTGGATTCCGGTGCACACGATACTGGACAATCCGCACAAAAGGTTCAGGCTGCACGAAGCACACGCACACTGCGTCGCTGATCCTTGCTTGGACTCCAGGTGCCCACGATCACAGGGCACGCCTTACAAGGGTCTCAGGCTGCAACAAGCACGCACACACAGTGCCGCTGAGACTCTATTGGAAACTTTTGTGTTCCTGTGTTTCCGCAACAGGGAGCCAGCTCACCTCGGGCCCTTGGGGATAAGTTACTTCAGGACACAGCACACAGCAAAGTCCTTCAAGCAGGGGGACACAGCACACAGCAAAGTCCCTTTAGCCTTTCCTTGGTTAAAACAGC
The DNA here is from genome assembly GCA_963921515.1 of Calotriton arnoldi. Classification (NCBI taxonomy): domain Eukaryota; kingdom Metazoa; phylum Chordata; class Amphibia; order Caudata; family Salamandridae; genus Calotriton; species Calotriton arnoldi. The sequence goes on from CAWUFW010013759.1 coordinate 149,553, forward strand.
AAACTGCAGGCCAGCCCCAGAACACACAGCAAGGGTCAGTCCTATCCTTCAGTCTATTCAGTTGTTTCTTCCTTGGTAAAGGTCCTCTTGACCACGAAGTAGCTCCAGTCTTGTTCACACTTGATCAAGCCATTCTCCAAAGTTCAGGGGCTTCAGCTCATAGTTATACCCCTCAATGGCTTTGAAGTCTTTGTGTTCAGGGGGCACTGACCCCTGTTCAAACCAGTTCTGGGTGCCTCCCTGCCAGTGACACCTTTATCCTTTGATTAGTGGGGGTCTGGATTCTCAATCACTCAGCAGGAGATGGGACAATTGTTTTATAGCAGCAACCCAGGCCTCTTCACCTCTAGGGGCTACTCCTCCCCTACACTCCAGATGCAGGTCAGCCTGTTGCTGTCTCACCTCCTCCCTGGGTCAAGACATTCCCCAGATCCTATTGCTTTCAAATCCAGACAGTCAATCCACAACCAGGCAGAGACACACAGAAATGTTAGAGCACAAAAACTCAGCCACTTCTAAAAGAGTGGCTTCTGAACACACAATGCAAAAACCACCTGCATAAAAAGATGTGTTATTACATTGTGAGTTCAGGCATACTAAACTTCACCTTTCCATCTTAAGCCTTTGGGAAGATAGGCTGGAAAACATATTACACAGCCTCCCCATTCTGTCCTATGGGCAAGATGGCCTTTCAACAGTGAAAAACGAAATGGAGATTATTTCACTGTCAGGACATGGTACACACCTTAGTACATGTCCTACCTTTCACATGCACTGCACCCTGCCCAGGGGTACCCTAGACCTACCATAGGGGTGTCTCAGGGAAGGGTAAGGTCTGGCAAGTGAGTGCACTTGCAAAAACAGAATGGTATGCTGTTCCTAATGAACACTAACGGTCGATGTATGTGTGGTGAGATATAAAGTACTCACTAGAGGCAGGAGGAGATTTCCTCCTTTCGGAAAGGGACCCTCACACACCCAATCAGCGAGGTGTCTTGCTTCATCATTGGGTCGGCGCTGCAATACCCGATCGGCACCAATGTTGGGGCCTTTTGGCGGAGATCTTTTTTCCTTTGCCGTAGGGTGCAGTGCGTGTAAGGGCCCTAGTGAGTGTAGATGTGAAATGTGCAAATGTGAGGTTAAAACAGGAGGTAGAGGTCCACTCAGAACTATTTTAATGAATGTGGCCACTCTCCTGATTAAAAAGGTGAATAGTGCGCACCACTGTTATAAGGTTACAGGGTAATGCGCTGTTGAGGTCAACATGTTTCTTGCCATTAAATCTAGTAGAAGGCAATTCTTCAGGACCGATGTAAGATCTATTTACACTTTTTGGTGGTGGTCCCTATTTACGGAAGTGAGTGACCACCCATACAGCACCCTAAAAAGTGGTACCTGTAGATCTAGAACATCAACCTGTAAAGGAAAAATCATAGAGTTTTACTAAGACATTGCGAAAACCTCTACAATGTTTCAGTGTTCAGTTAATACAATGATTTCAAGGTGCGTAAATGGCATGCATCACACTCTGGTGTTTGTGACCATGCATTTGGCGTATAAAAACTAGCTAAACCAACTGGGAATGTTCACATGCTATACACGTGTATGGACTCACCCCAATTGGGTCAGATTAATGCTTCAACGTGTTCCGGCAGAAGTTGGACACTGAGTAGTGCAGTGTCCTGGAAAAATGTGGGAGACATAAGAGGATATGTATACATAGGTTCTATATGGCAGTGGTGCACTCTTAGTCTGCCCATGTGGTGCAGTTCTTTCAAAGCAAATGACGCCCAGGAGTCTGGGTCGGTTTTATAAATAAGTGCTCATGTTCAGTCGGTCCACAGGGGTATGCCGCTACCCCCTTTAATCTCGTCCCGTGTATCCTTGAAAAGGAAACGGAGTGAGATAAAACACGGTGCCGCAGGTCACTCCGGAGGTCCGCAAATACAATCAGAACATCTAAAACACCACCCTCGCGAGTTGTAAATTAGGAATCCCGTGACACTCACATCAGGCTCATTACCCGCTGGCCGTAAAAGGCTCCACACAAGATAAGTCCCCTCTGCAAATGCCGCGCGACAGTCAATCACAGGGGCGTTCATGGTGTTGGCGTGTGTGGGCTAAATACAAATGCGAGCATGGGGGCGCCTAAGTACAGCCTCCCGTGGCCCCTGCTACAAGGCTGGCAAAGGCCGAGTCAAACTAACACCATCATGGTCCACACTTAATAAAGGTATAACCGTACTTACATATATTCTCCGTGCTCGTGGCGGGAAGACCTACCCTCACTCTGCCGGTGAAAGAACTGCACCACATGGGCAGACTAAGAGTGCACCACTGCCATATAGAACCTATGTATACATATCCTCTTATGTCTCCCGCATTTTCCCAGGACACTGCACTACTCAGTGTCCAACTTCTGCCGGAACACGTTGAAGCATTAATCTGACCCAATTGGGGTGAGTCCATACACGTGTATAGCATGTGAACATTCCCGGTTGGTTTAGCTAGTTTTTATACGCCAAATGCATGGTCACAAACACCAGAGTGTGATGCATGCCATTTACGCACCTTGAAATCATTGTATTAACTGAACACTGAAACATTGTAGAGGTTTTCGCAATGTCTTAGTAAAACTCTATGATTTTTCCTTTACAGGTTGATGTTCTAGATCTACAGGTACCACTTTTTAGGGTGCTGTATGGGTGGTCACTCACTTCCGTAAATAGGGACCACCACCAAAAAGTGTAGATAGATCTTACATCGGTCCTGAAGAATTGCCTTCTACTAGATTTAATGGCAAGAAACATGTTGACCTCAACAGCGCATTACCCTGTAACCTTATAACAGTGGTGCGCACTATTCACCTTTTTAATCAGGAGAGTGGCCACATTCATTAAAATAGTTCTGAGTGGACCTCTACCTCCTGTTTTAACCTCACATTTGCACATTTCACATCTACACTCACTAGGGCCCTTACACGCACTGCACCCTACGGCAAAGGAAAAAAGATCTCCGCCAAAAGGCCCCAACATGGGTGCCGATCGGGTATTGCAGCGCCGACCCGATAAGGAGCAGACCCAATGATGAAGCAAGACACCTCGCTGATTGGGTGTGTGAGGGTCCCTTTCCGAAAGGAGGAAATCTCCTCCTGCCTCTAGTGAGTACTTTATATCTCACCACACATACATCGACCGTTAGTGTTCATTAGGAACAGCATACCATTCTGTTTTTGCATTATATTTGGGCCTGTATGCTGGACCTAGTTAAATATAGCCCATAGTCCCCCCTTTTTTGTACAATAAGTGAGTGCACTTGTCAGACAACATGGCAGTTTACCAAACTGCGCGCAGGCCCTGCAATGGTAGGCCTGAGTTCCCTTTTTAAAGCTACTTGTGTGGGTGGCACAAATAGTGCTGCAGGTCCACTAGTAGCATTTGCATTACCAGCCCCGGCACACATAGTGCACTTTACGAGGGACTTTACTAGTAAGGCAAACATACCAATCATGGACAACCAATTACCATTACACTTTACACAGGGAGCACTTGCACTTTGACACTGTTCAGCAGTGGCAAAGTGTCCAAAGCATCTAAGTTGGCAACACAATGTCAGAAAAAAGGTCTAGGGGGAAAGCAAAAAGTTTAGGGAACTTTAGCCAAAAAGGGCCAAGTCCTACACACATGAAATTCAAACATTAACTCCATGAACAAAGAGCACCAGGGAGACTACATTTCAGGCCTACAGAAATCGGCCAACATAAAATAATAATACATAGGCCTCACAAGTTTACATATGAATGAGCTCATTTACTGAGCATTTCTAAATCAACAGGTTACATGAACACATCAGATGTGTGAGTACGCGCAAGCGGTTAGCACAAATCTACACATTAATGTTTTCAGCTAAACATGCATGTATTGCAACACTAATTTATCCACGTTTATATGAAAAATATACCTAGTACATCACGTTTCACATTATTACAGTACACATTCTACTGTCACAGGTTAACACGACAAAGAAATAAATGTAGGTGCGAACTACTCATGATTATAATGCACCCCTACAATGAAAGAGCACCATCACGCTCTATCAGTCATAACCAGCAGACTGGACTACGGGAACGCCCTCTACGCCGGAATAAACAAATCCCTACTCCTCAAACTCCAGACCATCCAGAACGCTGCAGCTAGACTCGTCCTCGGCATCCCACGACAACTCCACATCACCCAGCACCTACGAAAACTCCACTGGTTCCCTGTCGAAAAGAGAGTGACCTTCAGACTTCTCACCCACGCCTACAAATCCCTCCACAACACCAGACCCCAATACCTCAACAAAAGAATCTCACCCAAGAGAAGCCTCCACCCCGCCAATCTTGCCCTGGCCGAAATCCCTTGCATCTGCAGAATCAGAGCAGGAGGGCGATCCTTCTCCCTCATCGCAGCCAAGACCTGGAACGAACTCCCCCTCAGCATCAGACAAACCCCCACACTGCAAGATTTCAGGAAGAGCCTCGAGACCTGGCTCTTCCAATGAGACGTAGTTGCCGGGAACCCCCCCCCCCCCTTCCCCTCGCCCGCCTCCAGTGCCTTGAGACCCTCACGGGTGAGTAGTGCGCTTCACAAATCCCTGATTGATTGGGAGCGAGGACTAAACTTTTGTTATTCTGCAGCTCCTCCTGCTGCTGCTGCAGTGCTGTGTATGGCTGCTGGTCTGCGTGCAGTGATGCCTTTAAATTCAATAACTTTGTCACTGCTTATTATCCAGAAAAGAAACAAAAAGCATGAAACTTTGAAAGGTTGAGGAGAGCTGCAATATGGTACCCAACCCGGCCCGCCTGCCCTCGAATTCTCCCAGGCTCAGTCACAGGATCCAGCCTCTTAATTCTGCGGGATTTAACAAGGCGGAGGAGGCTGCCCTCGGAGCGACCAATGGTTGGCGACGGGTGGGGCTAGGAGCGTCTGGATTTAACTGTCGTGCCTGCAGCGTGAACTCCTTTTAGCGAGCTGCAGTAACGCCTGTGCAACATCCGAGCACCGTGGGCTGAGGCAAGCGCCCTCCCTTTAACCTGCGCATCCAGCAGCCCAGTGCATCCCCGCCGCCATGGCTGACCAGGCGCTTTCATTCGCTAAGGATTTTCTGGCCGGTGGCGTCGCCGCCGCCATATCCAAGACGGCCGTGGCCCCCATCGAGAGGGTGAAGTTGCTGCTGCAGGTACACATTAGGGAGCTGAGGCGGGGTGGGGGTAGGTAGTTAGGCAATCGTTGGGGTTTACACCGTGACAGACGCCTCCTCTTGACCCGTCGGTCTTTGCACGACCTAAGGCCAGGTGTGCGTCACAGCCTGCGTGAGCATGTGTTGGGGTCTACCTGACCCGAGGGTTGGGGCTTCTGCAGGTACCCCTCTAGGGGCTGAGGTTCGGTGTAGCTCGCTGGTTAGGCTCTACTTGGGTTTAAAAGGTGCGAGCCCCCTCGCTGACACCCCGACGGTTTGTGCAGGACCCAAGGCCAGCAGGTGTGCGTCGCAACCTGCGTGAGCATCGGTTTGGGGCGTCAGTGGGGAAAGGTCTGCCTGACATGAGGGTTTGGGCTGCATATCGGCGTCATGCATTGGGATTTTTTTTTTTTTTTTTTTTTTGGGACGCGTTACGTAACGCTGGCGGTAAGTGCGGGGTGCCCTTCAGCCGTTCGCCCGCAGGATGCCGCAGTGCCCCCTAGAGCAGCGCATCACCGCCCAGTGTGGGCTCGAACTACCCGACACTGGCGTTGCGCCCTCGTGCATGGTCTTGACAGCCGGTGCTCCCCCTGCGGCTCAATTTACTTGCCAGTCCTCTTTACCCCTGGGGGGTGATTATTCATTGCCTAGTCCAATGTAGGTCAATAGAAGACTTAAATATGTCTCCTCCCCCCTCTACGGTGCTGCAGCGTAGGCAGATCATCGCGCATTCGATTGCTAACCCCCAGTGTGTGGGTCCTGGTGGGGAGTGGAAGTGGCTCGTGGAGGTTACTAGTTACATGGCAGTGTGGTTAAGTAATAAAAAAAAAAAACGTGCGGAAATAAATGCTTTTAAAAGGGGAAGAGCCTAATGGAGACCGTATCACTTGAATTTGTTCGGAATGGCAACTGTTACGCATCACACCTGGTGCGCAGTGCACCTTTTCTGTTTGACTTCTAACGCTTGCGTTCAGAGCTCTAGTGCTGTGTTGCAAAATGTCTGCCTGCTGCGGGTCCCCCCTCTTGACACTGCTCAGAAATGGATCCGCGTCCAAAAAGTCATTTTCCCTCCCACCAGCAGATAGCAGGACTTCCTTTTATCTCTTCCAGACTTGTATCGGCCTGCGCAGTTAGCCGCGTTTAGCGTGTAATCTCGATTCTACTGGACCACAGGTTTGGAAAATGCCCTTTTAAAACAAAATCGTGAACATCAGTGCATACCTGTCAACCTATTGGATCCCGAGTGAGGGTGATATGCTTAAAACGACAATCCTATTAAATTGAATGGAGGAACAAAATCCCTAGTTGGACGGCCATACTGATACTGGTCTGGCAAGGCAACATCCTTGCATAAGTCTAATGTACAAGTTGCTTTTCTGGAGGGTGGACATATAATGAAAGCCGATTACAAACAAATTCGAGTAAGTTAGGTGTCCAGAAACATGTAACACAATTTCTGATAATTAGTTAATGGGGATTTTAGGAGCTTGTATCCGCTTCTTACAGGCCGAAGACTTGGCAGTTTTTGCTGACTTTTTTTATTTCTCCCCAAAATTGATTTGCTAACGTGCATTTTTTTTTTTTTTCTTTTGTAATTCTAACACCACAGGAATACTTGTGATGTGTCCGTGCAAAATCGACGGGCATGCTTTTCTGGTTTTCATATACTAAAATAACTTATTGCCCTTGTCATCTGTTTGCATGATCTTTTTTGTGTATTTATAACCCAGATTCTGAATTGAGGGATAGAAACTTTAAATGCCCGTAAGTACGAAGAAACCAAAACAATACTAAAATAAACACCCAAACCCGTGTGCAATGTTGACTTTGGGTTCACCAACGACCTCTTCTGAGACATGCACACCAGTTTGGGCCGCGCTATCCAGCCGGCTATTCTTCCGGGAGTTTTGCAACAGGGTCACGTGCCTCATTTACTTATTATCCCAATCATAGTACTCCTGGCCGTGAGGGGGATGGGGTTGGATGTCTAAGTGGTCCTCAATCATAACTGGCACTGGTGGGGAACGTGCAGTACCAAGCAACTCTGCTGCTATGTGCTACAGTATTTTCCTGAAAATTGTCATGCTGGACCGTAGATGACTGTGATTTTCAGATTTAGTGCTGATCCGGTCAAAGTTAGACAAATTTAAAAGGCCTTGTCAGTGGAAAGTGCAGAAACCATAACTACACAGTAGCGAATTGGCTACCTGTAAAGGATGCCTGAACCTATTTGCAATCATGCTAAATCAGCAACAGTAGGACCCCTCTCCAATGAAGCGATAATTGCGATTCTCCCCAAGCCAGGAAGGGACCCGTTGCTATGTGGCAGCTACCGACCAAGCTCTCTCCTAAATTGCGATATTAAAATACTCGCGAGCATACTGGCATTCCATTTAAAGACGCTCCTCCCCTCCCTCATTCACAGTTCACAAGTTGGTTTCGTGCCGGGCTGTTCCTCCAGGAACAATTTGCGTACCCTGGCGCATACCCTTTGGTCTGTTTGAGTCCTCCCGGAGGAAGTAGTGGCTCTATCCCTGGATGCTGACAAGGCATTCGACCTCATTGAGTGGGGGGTACCTTTTTGCTGCCATGAAACTGTTTGGACTGGGGGACCAGTTCATCTCTAAGGTACGATTGCTGTGGGATTGCCCAACAGCCCAGGTCAACTGTGGAGGGTTTGTGTCTGACCTCTTCCAAATTAGGAGGGGCACACACCAAGGCTGCCCCCTTTCTCCACTCCTCTTCCTATTGGCAATGAAGCCTTTGGCCTCCATTATTCGCCACTCCCCGCTTATAACAGGCATCCCCATCACAGACGGCCTCTCCAAAATCTACCTCTATGCTGATGACATCCTGCTCACCTTATGAGACCTCTCTCACAGTGCTGTTGGACATCAACAACTTTGCGTCCTTGTCTGGATACAAGGTGAACTGGGACAAGAGCGAAGCCCTCCCACTGGCGATCTGTACCACGATCGCAGCGATCCATGTATTTCCGTTCTGTTGTAAATCCTCCCGGCTGAAATATCTGGGCACCCTGGTCAATAGGGGCCTGACCGAAATGGTCACACAGAACCTGACCCAACTCCTCACGCAGATGAAATGGGACTTTGCTAAATGGTCCCTATTGAGTTTCTCTGTGGGGCAGGGCGCGGGCAGTATGTATGGTCACTTGCCGCGTTTCACGTACACACTCTGCATGCTCCCCATCACTGACCACGTTGCGCCTCATTGACTCCCGGATTCGTGCCTTCGTGTGGGGGGTCCCTTCGGCCCAACTAGCCACAGCCAAACTGATGGCGTGCCGATCTTGCGGTGGCCTGGGCCTGCCCTTGGTGGAGCACTACTCTCTGGTACTGCACCTTTCCCAACTTGCCTTTCTAATGCCGGGCACATCAGACCCCCCCCCCATGGCTTCGCACTGAATGATCACTTCTCTCTGGCAGCGATGGGCTTGGCCCTCTTTATGGGACCCATGCCCCACAACTTTCCCACCTCTGTACTGATTTGCAATCAAGAACAGTAGGTGGCTCCAAATACAATTTTCTCATCAGCCAGGCTAGCTTGAATCCAGTCCCCGACTGGACTGGGGGTGAATGTTTCACACTGTTCAGCGTTCTGTCCATCATCTTTGTGTTGCAGTGTTTGCCCTGTGTAGCAAGGGTATGCCCAGGTGTGGGTCCCGTGCTCGCTACGCCTACGTGTTCAAGCTAGCCTGACTGATGAGGGGTGATACCCCTAAACTGGTCCCAGGAAGCTTGTTTCCGGTCCAGGGAGGACCTGGCCTGGCAGTCCGGGCTGGGTTGTTCCCATGGGGAGCAGTGTCAAGACTGATTTGCATTTGGCAGGGTCCAAACTGGAATGGTGTGACAAGCAAAAAAAACGATAGATTTAGTCCCCAACTGGCCTGGGTTTAAATGTTTGACACTGTTCAGCAATCCGTCCATCTTTGTTTTGCAAATCTACTCTTATGCACATTAATAGTTATAGCTGCAAAACGTAAACTTCAGGACAATCCTTGTAAGTCCGTCCTGATAGGTTAATTTCAAAGAACACATACGGTACGGTCGAAATGGTTTATTGCACAGAATTGGGGATTTGATGACCCATACACCACAAATTTCCTTACATACAGGTGCTGATGGTTTACAGCTTATCATTGTTATCATATTATCAATATTAATGTTATCATTACTATCAAAATCCGTATTAATATCATTATCAATACTATTAATCGTTATCAATATTGATAGTAATGTTAATATTAATGGTAATAATTATAATATTATTTGGCACTAGCTGGACCCAAAGGTATTGGGGGCGCTTTACATGTTATGTGATAACTTTTTACAAGAGGTACATGAGTGGATTCATGAGTCATAATTGAACAATACAGCATTAAGAGGTTATAAAGTCATAACACAAGGAGGCATTGAGGAATGGCATTAGGGACCGAATATAAAGATGATGCGCTGTGGCTCCCCATACGCTGTTAAATGTATATAGATATTTAGGTGGCTCAAGTGTCTGCGTCACCAGGGTGGAGGGAACAAGGGTGTACCCAGAAATCAAGGTAACCCACTGCCTCACTAGATAATGTGAGGGAAGAAAAACAATACCTCGCGTTTACGTGACGCCTACTTTTGATCGCTGTACATTACAAATAAGGATAACTCTTCAACCTCCCCGCCCCCCCTAAAATTTGAGCTGAGACTCGATGGCAGTTTTTTGCCACCTTTGCTCCACCCCAAACATATATTTAAACATAATTTAAGCCCATGCATTTATTTGCTTGTATAATCTTGAATAATACACAACTTTGCAAAGAACAATTCTGTTAAAACAGATCACATGGGTGCTCTTCCTTTTTCCCTCCTGCAATTATTGGCCCAACCCCCTTGGTCTATTAAATCTGCCACCCACCCTTTGCATGGGCCACCCCTCTTCTTCTCTTTTTTTTTTTTTTTTTTTTTTTTTTTTTTTCTCTTTTCATCCCCTTTCATTGTATTGCTTACTCTGGTGTTATATCATTAAAGCGGCAAGTGCATGCAATGCTTTATCTGCTGGACTGTGAAGCTGCAGTCCATGATGGATTTAAAACAAAAATGTGCTGTGCTTTAAAGGGTGAGGTGTGTGCATAGAATACCCCAGTTCTCCAATTCAAATAAAATGTGCACAAGAACTTTCTGCTACCTTGTGCATGTCATGTTGATGGCTGCTCTCAGCTGCTGGCATGGAACATCATGGATCTGTGCTTGAAGCTTAAACTAGTAATGCCCACCGGCACTGAGTTACTGGACCCCTGTCGTGCATTGATCCATTTCTTTGTGTACCACGAATAATGCATGAAAATTTGTGGCCATTAATTTAAATTTGATGCTTTTATCTGGTAAAACCAGAATGTTGGAGATTTTGGTGATAACCACAACTATTTTTTAGTCTTCCTAAGATCACGCATGAGCTGTCTCTTAAGACATATTTTCTGACCGTGGACTTAGTAGCTTACCATTGGTTGACTTTATTTTCACTCTTATTTTCTAGCTTCTTAATGGTCAGCTGCCTTAGGCTTCCCTCTTCGTGTTTTTGTCTCCCTCTGGAGCATGGATGCATTGTCCCTCCACTCCCTGTTTATTTTCCTTAGGCACAACTTTTTTCTTTGTGTTTAAGCACCCTACTACAGTGAGTCTTTTTCAGCTATCTCCTATGTGTACCTCGTCAACTCTCCCTTCCCATCCTGTCTCCTCCCACCCCCCCCCCATGTTAATGTTGACCCCCTTCCTCCCACTGTCTGTGGAGCCACGCTGCTGTACAATATGGCTAAAACCATTGACCAAGCAATACTCTGCGTAGCTGAGACCTATTGGCTTTGCTAATGCATGTTTGTTATGCTACTGGACCGTGTTACCTAAAATTGTTTTTTTATTGGTGAAACATGATTTTTGTCTTTCTAGGTACAACATGCCAGCCAGCAAATTTCTGTCGATAAACAGTACAAAGGTATCATTGACTGTGTTGTCCGTATCCCTAAAGAACAAGGCTTCGTTTCTTTCTGGCGTGGGAACCTGGCAAATGTTATCCGATATTTTCCCACGCAGGCTCTTAACTTCGCCTTCAAGGATAAGTACAAGCAGATCTTCTTGGGAGGAATAGACAAGCATACACAGTTCTGGAAGTATTTTGCTGGAAATCTGGCTTCAGGTGGTGCAGCAGGAGCCACTTCTCTGTGTTTTGTTTACCCTCTGGATTTTGCCAGAACACGTTTGGGTGCTGATGTTGGTAAAGCTGGGGCTGACCGACAATTCAAAGGGCTCGCTGACTGTCTTGTGAAAATCACGAAGTCGGATGGGCTGCGCGGCTTGTATCAAGGCTTCAATGTGTCTGTGCAGGGCATAATTATCTACAGAGCTGCCTACTTTGGCGTTTACGATACAGCAAAAGGTAAGTGTCTTTCAGATCCTCTGACGTTAAAATAAGTTAATTTACCAAGATGGTGGTAAATGCTGAACAATCTAATTTAACGAAGGTTGGTTTGGTCAAAGTATCCGAATATCCTTGTTCGTCTTGAATGCACTTCCAAATGAGGGGTATTGAGCACATGTTTACTGGTAACTGAAAATCTTTGTTGCACTGAGACAATTATGCTGCACCAAATGGATGTTTTAACAGTAGACCAGTTAATAATCAATCTGTGGCGCAAATGATCTTGCATCCTGATCCTGTGGCATAGTCTATTCAGAAAACCTACCTGAAACCTTAAAGGTGTTATGTTGAGTCCCAGTGTGAGCTACCTCTGGCACCAAACACTAGGTGACAATCTTGCTGCAGGAAATCCTGGTGAGCTCCTTAGTTTTGAGGACTAAGGAGCATACCAGTTTTGAGGATTTCTCAAGGTGCCATCCTTTAAGCCATTCTAATTGTTGCCCATCAGCAGTACAGCTTTGTGTGAAAGGATTACATGGCTACTACTTTGCTCCAGGAGAACTTAATCCACTTTAAACTTTTTTTTCTTTCTTTCTTTCTCTAAGCCTACACTTTTTTTTTTTTTTTTTGCTCAACTTTGTTAGGATCTTGTCTTGAGTATCTCGTGTGCTACCCAGTAACTTGAATAAGGAGAGCAAGATGGCATACTGACAAGATTAATTCCTGTTGTGGAGCCGTTTTCCTCTTTTCTTTGCAGGTGGGCTAGTTCGGTTATTGGGAAGGTAGATTTCACCAGAGCAATGAATGCAAAACTTCAGTCTTGGGTTCATAGTATGGGTGTTTTTCTGGTCATACCAGTCCTCCATCAGGGTATGGATTGCCTAAAAATTGCTTTTGTATTCAGATGCTTCCGTTTTGTTTTAAAGCAAATGTATAGTTTATTGTTGTGAATAAAAATGGGGTTGGGAATGCCTGGGCCCATTTCTTAGAAGAACTGCTTGCCCTTTGCCTTACTGTCTAGTAAAACCGACAGTAGCCTACTATTGCCCAACCTGTTCTTTTCAGCTTATTGTGTCATTTGTGGACCATAGTCGCGTCAGATAGAACGTTCCCTAAAATAACGCTATCATGTTGGTGGAATTGAGCATTCCACCCATTTGCCTTAGTATGGTAACTTCCAATGTATCCAACTTTCTCAGCCCAGTACCAGATTTTTCTACTATTGGTGTGAAGCAAAGAATCTCTTATTTGACAGGTTTTTGTTTTTCCTCCTTTGTGTTTGTGTGCAAGGTGTTTAGACTGCAGGTTGGATAAATCCTTAACCAATATAACCCATCCTTAAAAATGGACATTTTGCTGCAAATATGTTAAGCTGTAAACTTCTAGCGCCATATGTATTCTATTCTACAAAAAAACAATACAAATGTTTAAAAAAAAGCTTGTTTGGGATGGTAAATCTTACTTTTATTACTTTCTCCCTTTTCACATAATTAAAAACTGCAACATGAGGGCCTTTAGTGAAACCTTCATACCCAATAGGTCAACCTGTTCTGTTGAATGCCTTTGACCCTCTAGGGGAGGGTTACAATGGAATTCAACTGAAGGTACATAATGGAAGCAATACTCCATGACATCCGATCCTTTAATCTTCGGTCAAAAATAAGATAACCGGCAAACCTAAATAGGCTGCCCAGCCAATTCGAGACTGGCATCGTACCACAACCGGTATCTCTGATCAGTTAATGAATTCAAGTTTTATTCAGTTTTCAACTTGGTGTTTTCCAAAACTAGAGATCTCCAGTGACGGGAGGTCTCTAGTAGTACCATTTACACACCACACTTGGGCACAGAAGTCCTCAAGTGAGCGACACCAACTCCCTCAAACTACTGTTTTAAAATATTGTTTTGATTGTCTTTCAAGCCAGAAAAACATTGGAATAAATCAGCCTTCCTATTGTACTGCATTTTGCCTGGTTCACAGCTAGCTTATGAAGGATGCCAGTTTCTTCTCTAGGCAGATACTGAAGGACTAGGGATGACGACTTGGGTTGACTGTTTAGTGAAATTATCTTTATTAAAGTATTTATAAATTGTGGCAGCTGCTCGAGAGTGACTCTGCGCTGATAGTGAAGTCTAGATCCATAGATGGAGGCATTAAAAAGCAGACCAAAAGTGCCAAGTCTTCATAAGTTTTTTTCAGGAAACAAAATGTCCTCAGTGGCCCATTGCTGTAGTGGAAGAGCGTTCCATTCTTTGGTCTCCAAATAGGAATAAAAGCTGCCACCCCATTTTTTCCTTCTAAACCGAGGGAATGGAGGACTGAAGTGATCTAATCTGTTGATACGAAATAAATCAATTGGACCGATACTGAGGACCCTTACGATTGAAAGCTGAGTAAGAACAAAGCCTTTGAACTGAACGCGTTCTTTCACAGGTAACCAGTGTAAATGTTTTATGGCTGGCTGAATGGGAGTTCTTCTGGGGAGACGCATCAAAAGTAGCGTGGCAGCATTCTGCACTAGTTGCAATCTCCTCATGATAGGCAGGCAACCCCTAGAGTGAGTTGGCGTAGTCCATTCTAGAAGTGATGAGAGCCCGACTCAGTTTTTTTTTTTTTTTTTGCTGCATAGCTGGGAGCAAATACAGGAATTTGTTTAGCAGGCCAAAACTGGTATGGTTTTGAACTTTGTGACTTAGCCATTTCATTGCATTCTAATCTGCATCCATGTCCTTTTTGGTTCTCATCTACTCTGGAAGATGACTTGAGATGTTTTGACTACACCAAAACCTCCAATAGAGGGAAAGGATGGGAGACCATGTTTTCTTCCATCCCACTCCTGCTATAGAGGTGTGCTAACTATTTTTAGCGCATTCCTTTCTTTTCACCCCCACTTATTTCATGGTCTGGCTTTGTACTGTGAATCTCTTCATCCACCACTGTGGATAATGTGCTGGAAAGAAATACAATTTGGATTTTTGGTCTTGCGTCCAGTTTGAGGCCTAATCGTAGAGACAATCTATTGCAGTAGGCTATGTAATCTTCTGCTGCACTCCTGTAGTTGGCACCATGAGACACTCCTTCAGGACAATTTCGTAATTCCTCTAGTCTCCGAGAATATCTTGTGCACATCTTTGCCACTTCTGTGAAGGCAAAGAGAACCGCCCTACTGGGCCAACAAAACAATGCCCTCTGAAAATGGCTGCATATTTAACTATATAGCTTTTAAGTACCTTCTTGAGTAGAATCGAAAAGGTGGGATGTTGTATGTGTTATAAGCAGCAGCCACAGTAAAGTCCGGCTTGGGAACAGCTGGCAGGGTGTGGGTTTGGAGGGGATTGGGCATGGAGTCCTTGCTCTGGAGAGTCTGAAAGTGTTACGATCTCTGAAGCTGGGGTATGGACCCCTCAATTTCAGGGGTTTAATAAACCTGAAGCCAATGGCAACATAGATTTTATGGTCCCTTTGTGCTGTAATATTTCAAAAATTGCATGTTTTGGAATGAGGAGCTACTGTGGAGAGGTTCAGCTTTGCTGCACCGTTAACTATGACATTATGGAAGATGTTTTTCATCAACTGACAGTCTTGAAGTAGGAATTGCAGTCCGAGTTAGTCTTCCAGTTGGTTGAGGGTTCAGTCAGTATTATGTATGTATGTCCGTTTTTATATAGCGCAGCTACTCACCCTTACGGGTCTCAAGGCGCTGGGGGCCGTAGTGGAAATTAAGTGAGCTATTGCCCAGAGTCACATGGTGCTGAGCTGCCGCCGGGGATCGAACCGTGAACCCTGTGCTCCGAAGTCAGCTGCCCTGGCCGCTGCACCACACCTCTCCACGTCTCCATCTGATGCATATGTTCAAAGAGCGGTACATGATATTCTATAAAGTCGATTAAGCTTTGACATACTTTCTCCAAGACAAATTGTGGTATTTTTAAATACTAGCATCTTTAAGGATGTCTCGGTTATTTGTCTTTTAGATGTAGTCTATGCTCTATGTGATGGTATCTTAGACTTGTGCTTCTCAGATGGTTCTTTACAGGTTTTTGAGGCAATGCATTACTGTCTATGTCCATCATGGTGATTGATGTACTTGACTCCGAGATGATGGCAGGACTACATGCTGCTTTTTCTTGAAGGGGAACAGTCCTTGTTATACTTTAAGCCAGAGGATGAGGGCTTTTTGTTGACACCTAGCATTTTGATGAAGGAGCGTGGGATCTTTACTCAAACCATGCGCTTAAGCACAGGTAGTCCTGCTTCCCAAAGTGAGCAGAGACCTGTCTGATCCCAATTCCTATAGACCCCCATCCATGCTGGGAGTAGATGCCAAAGTTTTAGCTACGGTCCTTGCCACTAGACTCCGGCATGGTCACCAATCTGGTACATGCTGATCAATGCAGCTTTATGCTGGGACCAGGGCCAAAAATGGATCTACAACGGTTGTCCCATGTGCTGCACTCTGCCACTGATAGTAGGATGGAGGTGACGTTGATTGCTTTAGATGTTGAAAAAGCATTCAACACCCTCGCTTGAGTACCCCTGGGAGGTTCTCCACAGAATGGAGTTTGGACTGGTATTTCTGTCCTGGGTGAAGCTACTTTATACCAGTTCGGACGGGCTCTGTGGTGTCAGTTTTCCTATTGAGAGAGGTGCCAGACAGGGATGCCTCCCGTCACTGCTCCTTTTCGCTTTGACGATGGATCCACTGGCAATCTGCTTTTGCCGCGACATGGCCAAATAGGGAATTGAAGGGGGGTGGTGTCTCACCTATGTTATCTCGCTCTATGCGGGTGATGGGCTAGGGTATGTTACCTGCCCCGAGCAGTCCGTGAGGATTCTACTGCCCATGTCTAAATTTGGAGTGCTGTCCGGCCTCAATCAATAAACCGAAGATGGTGCTGTTCCCGCTGGCAGCTCTGGCACGAGACCGACAGATCTCAGTGACTGAGCTTCAATGAGAAAGAGGCCCTTTTCGAATTTTGGGGCTACAGATCGCAAGTACTCCGGTAGCCTGATATCCTCTCAATATGGGTAGAATCCTTGGAGGCCTGGTGGACTCTATTCCTTTCTGGGTCCTTCTGCCACTGTCTGATGGGCAGAGTTGCGCTCAGCAGAATGGTTCTCTTGCCCTGCTGCCTCTATGCCCTGCAAAATGCTATGTATGAAATTTCACTGTCTACCTTCACCAGACTTGAGTCTCGTGGTGTTGCTGTTGTGGGCAGGTAAACTCAGCAGGGTTTGAACTGGATCTACTGAAATTGGACACTGACATGAAAGGAATGGACTACCAGACCGGCGACTACATTACTTTGGAAGCCTTTTGCAATACGCAGCACAATGGTGTTCTGAGGACCATAATGGGGGGATAGCATCTACTCGGCGCATGGGGTGCAGCGGCAGACCTCCCACACTGCCTTATGTTAGGGGCTGGCCTTCCAGACAACCACCCCTTTGTCTGACGTGTGTCAGTGGCCTGGAACATGTGGTGACATGGGTACTGCGTCGGGCCCCCTATGCTAGACTTTTGCCTCTTTGCTGGTTGAAACCCATACACGAAGTTCAGTCAGTGATGGACTTGAGACAGTGGTTTGAGGGCGGCTGTAACACTGTTGGTGACCTGTACTGTAATGGTGAGTTCCTCACGTTGGCGGAAACCCGAGCTGTGTTTGGCCTCCATCTGAGCCAGTTCCTACAATACACCAAGATATCCAGTACGAGCCATGAGATTTGGCCAACTTTCCCCACCGAGCCTGTGTAGTCTTGGGCTCTACAGTGAATACTGGACCCTGGGTCAACCAGAGGCCTGGTCTCTTGCATTTACAGGGCCATTAAAAAGGATCGACACACTGACATGACATTGGTTTGTGGGTAATTGGGCAGAGGCACTGACAACACCCCACACAAAGAGGGTCTGGAAGACTGCACTTGCTCAGGTTAAGGAAGTTACAAGTAGCGCGAGGTTCAAGCTTAAGCAGTTTTATTACTTGTACCAAGCCTACATGACCCCAGTGCGTCTGCACAGGATCAACAGGGCTCATTCAGAGGGCTGCCCTCGCTGTGGGTTCACCTCTGTCATTTCTCCATATGACCTGGGACTGTATCAAATTAAGAGGGTACTGGGAGGGTCTGGAGGACAATATGGAGAGTCACACAGGTGTTGGTGGAGACTCTGAACACTGTCTAATGGGGGTGCTCCCAACACCTAAACATGGGGCTCGAATACACCATGAATTCGCACTATTAGGACTGGTACTAGCCAGAGGGTGGCCGTTCACAAGATGCAGCCAGAGAGACTTATGCGAGCTGTGCGAACGGACGCGCATGTTGAGCGGGATCTGGAAATAAGGAAAGATATGCTGAATGGTCTGTCGGAGATGGATTAGCTGGAGCCTATCCTCTCTCCCGGGTCTGGAGTTGAAGACACCCTGCGTAGCTATCTGTGTGCTGGGCTGGAATTTGAACCCTGGTCAGGGATTCCCTTTTTGGTGTACTCTGGGGGTGGTGCTTCGCTTGTTGGGACCCTGGGTGCTCCACTCCCCATGTTTGGTCTGGTTCCCCTGATACTCCCTCCCTGCACCCCTCCCCTGTTGCCCTCATAGCCCACTTTGTAAGTTATCCTCTTTCACCTCTACACGCGGTGTCTGGGTAGGTGGAGAGGGAGTCTCCCACATCGTGAACTGCCTCCTTGTTTTGTTATGCTGATGTTTAATTGATGTTCAGTTTACAGGTACATATTGTACTTTTTCATTATTGTTACATGCATTTGATCTCTTAATCATGCTAAGGCTTAGCTAGATGTGCCAGGCATGTTCCCTGTGTGGCTGCACAATGCCCCCGATAGCCACATATGCCTACTTGCGTATCAAATGTTAATAGACATGTAAAACAAAAAAATTTTTGGGAAGTTGTATGCTTTGTAGAAGACTGCCTTCTCTTAAACATCAAGAGTCCTTGACATTAAATCAGTCTTTGAGGTGAGCAAGTAGCTGGGATGCCTGTCTCTGACCTCTTATTTACTTGGCGCTGACCAAGAATTACATTCCAGGTTCTTATGGTCTCTTTTTGGCTCTCCCTGAATGAGGGTCCTCCGAGTGGCTTTCAGCAGAAGGATCGTGTCCCCTCCTACCCCAGACTGTAGCTCTTCTGCTTTCTGACCTCTTTATACTACCACCAAAGCAAATTCCTCTTTTTAGGTTTCTTTTCCCCCACACAAAGTGCACTTCAAACATTGAAGGCATCCTTGTGATGAATTGTTGCGACAAAAGGAATGCCATCCAAAATTTCAGCATTAACTTTTTAGTGTTTCAAAAATAATTTCGTAAACCCAGGGCATATAAAATATTTTAACATACATGGTCCAAGGAATCCTCTGCACATGGTCTAATGCGAGGCAATCCGTAATAAACTGTTGGGTGAGTTTGACTGTTTCCCTTCTCCATATGGGATGCCATAGGAGGATAGGTGCCAGGTTTATCTGGTCAGTTATGTAGGGGACATTTAGCTCGATGGCCAAGTTAGAGCAGCTGTTAGGGAGGCCCATCAGTTTTTTTTTCCCAGAAAGTATCTTCTATTGATTGTATAGCCACTGGATTAATGTGTCTCCATACTCCAGCTCCATAAGAGGCTACTGAACAGGATTTTGCCACATATACTTTTTTAACCATATCTAGTTGTTTCGACCCTAGCTTTTTAATAAATAAATGTATGGCGTTAATACGTTTTTTCCAACATTAACCCTCTATTAGTCACTGTGGGACCATGTTCTCAACATGTGGGATCATGTTATCAAATGCCTCCCCTAGGTAGGAAAATATCTCCGTCTGGGCCACTTGGCTCTCTGTAATAAAAAAAAAAGTTGGAACTTTCTTGACATGACCTGTAAGTAAAATAAAAGAATTTGCCTCTTTTTTGTTTGTAAGCCCAAATTTTTCATAAAATTCACATAGATATCTTAACTTCTGGAGGGCCCTTCCTGTACGGGCAGTTAGAACCGCATCGTCTGCATACAATAATATTGGAATACCTGACCTTTTTCATTGAAAGGACATCCAAGGTTGATTCAAGAGGGGGGCCTCTACTGCATTGGTGTATGAGAACAACAAGGGGGCGAGGACACCCCTGACAAACACCCCCCTAGAGAGAGAAAATCATCTAGTACACCCCTCCCCCTGTTGCCCGTATCGGACACAAGCTGCAGCTCTCGTATACAGTTGTCTAATGATTGAGATTATTGCTTGGTCACTACCCATCTCCTTCATAATCGCCCATAAGTGAGAATGGGTGACACAATCAAAGGCCTCAGAGAGGTCCATAAAAGCAAAGTAAAGCTTTCCTTGTTTGACTTCAGTCACAAGCTTCCAAATCTGATAGTACGGTAAATTGGTTCGAGGTTGGCACTCCATGTCTCGTGTGGTGTTGGATGGGTGATGGTTGAGGAACAGTAAAATAGTCCAATAATCCACTTGGTTTAGACAGTTGTGGTGCTGATTTATAAAAGAAACCGAGTGGGAGAACAAACATCTGCGATGCTGTTGTCTGGGTTTTGGGCAATAAATATAGGAGGTTCTGGGCCTTGAGAAATGACTTGACAGTTAAAACTACAGTCCCCCCTGATTGATTTATCAGAGCTTCCCACTCTTCTTGCCATTAGAATATTAATCTGCCCTTCTGCTCGTTCATACATTTTATTTGCAAAGTTTTATATAGTGCTGGCTAGAACCGGAGGTATCGGAGCGCTTTACATGAGGATCAGTGAGTTACAGGTTCCAGAATTACACAGAAAAGATTGCACAATAATGTGTGAATTATTAGCGCGTACACACGTCTTATGCGGAGTGAAGAGGTAGAGGGGGAATGGTAAACTGGGTAGGGAATGCAGGTAGGAAAACACAGCGGGGAGGCGAGGAAACCGATGTCCGGCTGGGTAGGTGCCGGCCGAGGGGTGAACCAGAGCCAAACTCCTCTATAGCTGCATATGACCGCTCCACCGGCATCCGCCAAAGTTGCTCGGGCACCGCGGGAAGTACAGACCATTTTGGTTTCCGCCCAGGGGCATCGTTAAAGTTCCATCAAGAGCCACGGTGTTGCTAGTAAACTCCCTCCGCCTCCTCCTCCAGTTCGCCTCCAGGTCAGGAGAGGTGGAAGGGACCGTTCCAAAGTCCGCAGATCTTCGCCATTCCCAGCAGCAGTGGTGAGTGTTGGGCATTTGAGCAGGATCCCAGTGGTAGGGGGACCCTGGGTGTTTCGGAGTACTCCTTCCCTACCTAATCCGGAGCAGTCTCCCTGCATACTCCTGCAGCCGTACCTCTCTCGGAAGCTCCGCTGGGCGCTCTTATGTCACGGCATAGATCAGTCAGCATTCCGGTTGAGGAATCGTTGTTTTGGGTGGGATAACAGTGCGGCGGGACGCCGCTCAGGAAGCTGGTGAGGGTTCACCACAGAGCATCAGCTCCGCGCAGCCATGTTGGGGACAGGCTCCTCCTACCAGGCTAACAGGTTCTCTTTGTCCACTGAGCGCCACCTCCGGAGCTGAGTGGCACCTTGTTTTGTGCTATATTCCCCTCTTGTGCGCCGATCTTCCAAAACCTGGGTTTTCCCATCTGTCAAAGATTTTCATCCGGGCTTGGGCCTATGTGTGGGTCTGTGGGCTCAATGTCCCACGACTGGCTTCTTGAGTTATTCCCTTGTCCCTGCGTCCCCATGCCTACCGTAGATATTCCCTGAGTAGAGGTGGATTTTACCACCGTGGGCACCAGGTGGGTTCACGCTAGGTCTCTCCCGATCTGCCAGCGAGGGTCCCGGCCATCCCCTTCAGGCTTCCCCCCCCCCCCTGTCCGGGGTATCTACCCCGCTTTGAGTATGTTCCTGCAGGGGATCAGATCACTTCAGTGCCTTGTAGGGTCGACTTTTCTGTGGAGTCTCTGTGGCTGTGGGAGCTTCTTTTTGTGTCTGGAGCTCTTCTATTACCCTTGGGTGGCCGCCATGTTTAGGTCAGGCGCCTAGGGGTTCATGAAGCTGCCCTGTGGGGCCCCCAGATGCCTGCATTGCCCATTGTGTGCTTCTTTCCCGGCCATCACTCACTCTTCGGGCAGCTGCTCCACCTTCACCCGCCCCACTGGTGTCTGCAGCGCCTCTGGCCCATCCCCAGCTCACCTGGCCGCCATCTTGGAGTCAGGCGTCTGTCTCCGCGCACTCACTGAGTACCTCCCCGGGTCCGGTGGAGGTCTCCCGGTGCTCCCACTACCATTCATGTGCTTATAGATCCAGTGGCGAGCTTTGTGAATCAATTGGGTAGTTTCTTTTTGCGTACTTTTTAGTTCTGGGGTGTAAGCCAGAATGACCACATAAGGGCATGCAGCTGGCGGAAGGTCTAATCTTGTCCCTTCACAAACTCTCTGCTTGTTGACGCTAGTACCCTCTGACCCTGGGTCTAGATTGTGCCAGCTTGGGTCCCAGGATGGACTCTGTCTTGATGGTTCTGCTACCAAATCTGTTGGAGGTATTGATGCCATTGTAGGATATGAACAAGTGCCGGCAGAGAAGGTCAATAATATTGGGACGGTTGAGGCGGTTTGGGGCTCCTGGTTCACAGAGACAGAATGGCTAGGGCCATTGCGGTCGGACGTATTATCTACCCCCTCGGAAACGGCTGCATGCAAAGCTGGAGTTGGACCTTTTGAGGATAATATCCTTGTCCCCTTTCCTCGAGGGTGGCAAAGGTTTTTTGGCTATTAGCACTTTGATTGCATTCTCAATGGACTCTAGGCGTTGAAGAATTGGGAGTAATAACAGACATTTTGTCATAAAGATCGTTCCAATTCGGGGTCTTTGGTTGCATGTCATTTATCTGGGCTTGGGTGACCGGTGTAGGCATTGCTGACAAAGTTGGTGGGGTTATCTTCGACTTTCTAGGTCTCTTAGCATTGCTAAGGAGAGAGGCTTTAGCGTGGCCTCTTTTTCTTTCACAGACCTGATCCAGTACTGGGGCAGAGGATGCTGTGCAACTTATCACTGGATTGGGATAAGCAGGCAAGTTGGGTAAGGGAGGATTAGGAATTACATCTTGGGTTGTTAGTCTGTACTTTACCCGCGTCTGATAGCTCCCCATCACCGTTCACTGGGCTCATCGAGATTCTTCTTTCTGTGCAAGCAATCTCTTTGGCTATAGCGGTGGTGGCTTTGGCAAGAAACTAATCTAAAGAAGTTAGCGTTGCCTCCTCTGAAGGCGGGTGGGTTGTCTTCTTGCCCATCCTTTGTCTTCCTCCTTGTATAGATGTTAGGGGGGGCCACAGCCCGGCCTTCTTTGGGCTCCGATGGGTGCAGACGGGCTCACACTTGGCTTCCCCCGGGTGCGTCCCGTGCCACAGGACTGCATCTCGCTATTTAGCACGTTCGGGAGCCAGAAGGAGCACTGGATACGTAGTCCCCAGCAGTGCGGCGTAAGGCGGCGCGGCTCACTCCCCCCCCCCCCAACAGCAGCAGGAAATGTTGGCAGCTACACCAGCCGCGGGAGTGCGTTGGGCTATTTAGTGCATTTGGGAGCCAGGAGGAGCACTGGATACGTAGTCCACGGCGGAAGGCTGCACGGCTCACTCCCCACCACCAACCGCAGCAGGAAACATTGGCTTTCATTTAATGATGGCTATGCTGCTTTACACTAGTGACTTTAAAAAAAAAAAAAATGGCTTTGTAAAATCCTGCCAGTAAACTGTCATGAAAAATGTGTTCATATTTTTTTTATAACCTATATTTTTATTATAAAAATTAGATCAATTGTGAAAGTACAGAGTGTTTGATTCTATAGGACTAGCCTTGTTAGACCATCCAATCAAGATTCCCTCAAAGAAAACTCTCCTACCCGCGCCTCCACTCCCCATTCTGGACCTGTCCTTGAAGAGCTAACTGGAAAAAAACAAGGCTGAATTATCACGTCTGCAAGATGGGACGTAGTCTCCTAGTGCACCTCCTCTATCTGAAGTTTCCAGTCTTTAAATCTTCAGGCGTATTAAGGGTTTGTCCTCTGCTAAGAAGGCTAAAAGATACTGATCTCCGAATCCTGTGACGTGAATCGCTGTTTGCTATACCATTTCATGCTGTACCGTCTAAGGCATTGCACATTTTTCTTTCATGCCTGCAGTATGTTGAGGGCCTGTTGAGGTTGTCTACTTGTGTTGCATTAACCAGTCTTGGGTTTCCATTACAGAGAAGTTTTTTTAGCCTCCGGTTCCCCAGTCAGTAGGCTGTTTCAAAGACTTGGCCTATGAAATAAAGAACTCTTCTCTCTTGCTCTGAATCAAGAACACCTCCTAGTAATGTGTAATCTTTCAGCTCTATAAAAAGTGGCTACACCTTCCTCAAGTAATTAGGGCCTGCTTCTCAGTCTTCATCTGTCCCTGATACAGATGCAAGGCCTTGAAGTATACCAGGATGAACTACTGTTTTTGGAGTCAGTCCAGGAAAAGCAGTGGCTTAGTTATCCCTGATTTTTGTTACGTTGTATGCCTTGTCTTGAACATGTCTTTGATAGACTGTCAAGGCAGGCCAAGGAAGAAAGATGAAACCACTGCATGTTACTCACCCCCCGCCCCCAATTCTCTCCACTGGATCCCCACGTCTATAACTGTGCTTGCAAATATTCCTGCCAGCTTATTTTATAGCGGAGAGGTGTGGATAACTAAAAGCCCTCTCCTGGTAGAAGTTATCTGATAGCTTGAGGATATTTCTCAGCTGTCTTTGCCTGGCTTGAGTTTTGGCACTATTTTTGTTCATTTACCACCTACATATGGTGACTATACTGTTGAACTTTTTATTCCTTTTATCTGCCTGGTTGTCTTAAATTAGGGAGCTTTTCATTTGGGGTGGGCAGCTGGGCACAGTGATAGTAGCAATTTACCTAATACGGTCCTCCAGTCTAGTTTCTTTAACACCTAGCCATGTGTTCCTAGTTATTGGAATCTTGCAGAATGGTTCGCTCCACCTGATCAGTATCTGTTTTTAATGCATTCTAATTTTATTGAAGCTTATGTTTTTTAGCATCCATGTTTAATCTCTCATCTTAATTGTTACTTCAGTGTGTGGACCTACAATTCCAGCAGATGATGGTTTCAGTTTACCAGAGGTCAATTACTCCATTTTTAGGGGCAGTAAAATAGTTGGCTTGTGCCAAAGATGCAGCTTGGATATGTCGTGAGAATATCTTGGGAAAGAAGCCCACTATCTTGCTGTGATCTTTGTACGGGGATGCTATATTTTACAGAAGTCAAATATTTTTAGTTTTCCAGAACTGAATAATCAACTTTAAGTTGCTGTGCACGCATGAGCAATGCCCATATTGGTGCTATAAAACTCATGCTTGTGATAGTTTGTGTTTCCTGGAGAGCAGATTGAGGTGAGGCCTAGAAAGTCCTACGGGACCAAGAATACTGGTGAGTATGAAGGCAGCTGGTCTTCAGATCTTCAGAGGGTTGCGGGATCGTTGTTTTCAGGCTGCGGAGCCCGAGCAAACATGGCTGATGCCCGGTGGAGCTGCCAGACAGCTGTAGAGGAGATTGGCTCCGGTTTTGCCGCCGCGGCCATCACCTACCCAGCTGGGCATCAGGCATAGTCTCTCCTCGCCTCTCCTGCGTGCCTCCCTCTTCCCCTGTCGTCCTGATGATGCCCTGATGAGGGGTTTCTTTCTTCCGTGGTGGCTGTTGGGGAATTGGCGGGGACGCTCTCCTCCGGCCATCGCCTGCCTTTCCGGTTCGAAGACTGGGTTGCCGGGCATCTTGCTGCGCTGGAACGAGAACCAACGCGAGTGCAGAGGTGAAAGTCACAAGGCACTGCTGCCCTGCACCACTGAGCTTGCTTTCTTTCTTCCTGAGTTGCTCGTCCTCCTGACCGGCTGTTGCCTTTCCACTTCCTGGGACTGCTGCCTGGACGCCCGTGCTCTCTTCCCCTGCAGTGGATTACCCGGGAGAGAGCAGCGATTTTCGACCTTGCCTCCCTCCAGTGCCAAGCTGCTGCCTTCCCCATTCAGCTCTGCCTTTGGGGTAGGTTTTGAACTCTCGTTTTTTGTTTTTTTTACTTTTTGGGTCGGTTTTTTTGCATTCGCGCAGCCCCGCCATCTTATTTTTGTAACTCTTGGGGTCTGAGTCCTTGGTGCCTCCATCTTGCGGTTTTGGCTGTGCCCCTGACTGTTCCTTGCCACTAGCCAGCTCCCTCTGCGTCTGATTTGGTCATTGCCCCTCTTGCTCGGCTTCACCGCGCTCTTCGTGTTTCGGCTTGGTGGGACACCCTGTCCACTTCCAACTCTCTGCCCCACCCAGTGATGAAGTCCGGCACTGGTTTGTTTGTGGATCCCTGGACCCTCCATTTTTGTTCAACTTGTCTTCTGACTTTTGATATCCACGGAAGTTCTCTTCTCCAATACCGGTCGTCCTGACTTGTTATGTACTCTTAACCCTTTACTTTTACCCCTCTACCATCCTTGCTCCTTGGACCTGTTTCTATTTTATTCTTATGCTCTAGTAACGGATGTATTTTTGTAATAATGTCTTTCTCCATGCTATGATTTTATTCTAGGAGATTATGTAACTATGTAACAATATTCTGTTGTAACCACTTCCTTATGTAAAGCGCTCTGATACCTCCGGGTCTAGCCAGCGCTATATAAAACTCTTCAAATAAAAAAAAATAAAAGCTGGTGTAATGGAGTGGAAGATCATCATTTGGGTAGGCCCATGTTGATAAACCCTCTGTAGATGAATGGAACAATTAGTGTAGTTCCCGATTTAGACTTTGAGGTCTCTTCGTGGAGTTTCTTGGCAGTTATTTGTTACTGGTGTGTATCCTGTATTGGTGCAGTCGTTTAACTAGTGCACTCCAGATAGATGGCAAAGTTTAGTCCAGGGTAGCACCAGCAAGCAATCCAGACTTCAGGAGGAGGGAGATGTTAGAAGTTTGGGTAAAAACGCTCAATAGAATTTGATGTTCAGATAGTGCTTTTACTTTTGGAAACAAAACTGGCTTTCGATAACTGGTTAGTAACATGGATCGGATAAAACCAGAAGGAGGTAGTATCTTTGAAATCTGATTTTAAGATTTTGAAAGTTATTCTAGCACCTTGAAACAAGATATCTGACAACACTGGCTCTATGGCCTAAGTCATTCTAAGGAACTTAGTTTGCAAGTACTCAAATCTTTCCTCGTTGCTATTTTACCCTCTCTGTAGTTATGGGCCTGATCCACAGGTTCATAATTAAGGGATTAATTAACATCCATTATTGCCCTGAAAGCGTGGGCAAAAAGGCTGTTTGCACCCCTTAACACCATGGGCATCATTTATGGGTCGCTAGAGGTGTCTGCTGCGCCCCTGGCTTGCCTTTGCGACCCCTGGCACTAAATTTACGACCCCTACCCTCAGAGGTGGCAGTCAGTGCCAAGAACACATGGGGTTCCTGATTGTCTTCCATTATACAAATAGTGAATAATCTATTAGTCTACTAAAACATGGAGCACGCTTAGCTGGAATGGGACCTTTGCCGGCAACTGTATCAAGCTATAAAAAAAAGTTTTAAAGGCATGTTTGTGTTTGCAAGTGAGTGTTCCTGTGTGCCATGTGTGCAGGCGTGTGTGAGTGCAAGTTAGTGAGTCAGTGACCTGTAGTGCGTGAGGTTGAAGCCCAGATTCTCTATCTGATGCAAGGCAAGGCTGCACTGCCTTCCGTTAAAGAGGAAAAATGCACCAAATATGATTTATTTTTTTTCTTTCCGGTAGCATGGGCGCACTTTTGGCAACCATTCCCCAATTAATGCACACACTTGCGCCATAGTGCAAGGGTGTGTGCATTCTCTGAAGCATAGGTTTTGTACTGGAAGGGGTGCCTTTAGTACAACACTGTGCTTTAAGGATATTCCCACTTTGCATGTGTGCTGCATTGTACAGCTCACATGCAAAGTTGGGTTTAAAAAAGCAAGATCTATCGAGGAGAACATGGCGGCTGCTTGTTGAGCTGCCGCTTGCACCCGGAGCGCTCGCGTCCCGCTTTCAAGATGATTACGAGCCTTTGAAGGAAAATACACCCTACCGCTTGATCCGTCTCGTTTGTTTTGGGCCGCGGCTTGCCTCCTCCTGCGGGGGCGCGGCTGGTTTTTTCTGCTTGGGCTGGGGATGTTCCTGGGGGAGACTGTGGCCCTCGGTTCTCCCCGCTTGACTCGCTGGCTGGAGGCCGCCCT
The DNA here is from genome assembly GCA_963921515.1 of Calotriton arnoldi. Classification (NCBI taxonomy): domain Eukaryota; kingdom Metazoa; phylum Chordata; class Amphibia; order Caudata; family Salamandridae; genus Calotriton; species Calotriton arnoldi. Next base: position 177,405 of record CAWUFW010013759.1, read on the forward strand.
GGAGCTCAGGAGGGGCCGCAGAGCAGCGGCTCACTGGCTCCTCCGGGTCAGTGGTGGCAGTGCGAGCACCTGTCAGCACCCCGGCGTCCCAGAGAGGAACGTTTGCGAGGAGAAAACACAGGAGGAGCTGGCTCAAACTAGAGACGCCACCTTGGAGCCACAAAAACTACAACAGCAGAAGCAGGTACAGAGGGCTCAGGAAGGGCACGCTAGCCCATTGCCTCAGGTGAGACCGACTATTGTTCCTGTTAAGGGGATAAAAAAAGCGAGGGGGGCGACCCTGGGGCCAGTGAAGTTAAAATCGGGAGGCAAAAACAGCAAACTGCCCCCCCCCGAAGCGGCTGGTGGGGGGGGCAGTGGTGAGAGCCAGGAAACCAGGAGCCCCCCCAACGTGAAAGTGGCCACCAGTAGCTCCGCCTTTCAGTCATGAGGTCAAAGCTAGGAGCATTAAGGCAGGAAGAGCCGAAATCAATTCCCTTGATTCCAAAGTTAGGATCACCCCTTCCTTGAGGTCATACTTCAAAGTACAACCAGCGGTACTCGATATTGTTAAACCGGGAGAGGCTCTTAGAAGGAAGTCAGCAGGGCAATTGGCCCCGATAGCATGGAGGACGCGGGCGGCTCCCTTCCCCTGGACGGAACCACAACTTTTCTCACTGAGAGCGGTATAACTGAGGGGCCAGATAAAACGGTAGAATCAGCTGAGCAGATTGCCTTGGCACCAGTAGCTGGCCACGACGAAGGGATAAACTAAGGTTCCAAGGACCATGAAGCAAGGTGACCCTCAGCGGCTCTTTGGAGGTTCTTTTTTCTACATTGTCGGAGGACATTAAGAAGGGGTTTTCGGTCTCCGCTGCAAATCAGGGAGCGATTAGGAACTTCTGCGAGTCGCTGGAGAGAAAAGTGGATCTCTTGAATACAAGAACTGAGACTTTAGAGAACACTGTTGGAGAGCTAAAAGACCATCTCTGGGCCGCCAAAGCAGATATCCAGTCCCTCAAGAGGGAGGAAGTGGCCCTTCGTGACCGGTTGGAGCTGTTGGAGAACAACTCTCGAAGGAACAACTTGCGTATCCTGAATGTTCCAGAGGGGAGTGAAGGGACTGATCTCAAGTCTTATATGGTCTCACTGCTGAAAGAATCCTTGCAGTTTGAAGAATCGGATGAGGTTTTGAGCAGCGATATCCAGAGAATTCATGGACGCTTTTCGCAGAAATCCAAACGGAATAAAGCAGAGAAATTCTTATCAATTTTCAGACTTATTCTTTAAAGGAAAAGATCCTAAATTTGGCCTTAAAGGTGAAATCGTTGAAGGCCAGGGACTTCTCTTTTGAAATCCGCTCTGACCTTGCCAGAGTTACCCTTGATAGACAATGGGAATTGGGCAGGAAGCTCTGACTTTAAAAAAACTCTGCGCCGTCGCGCAGCTTAAATTCCCAGCAACTCTGAAAATTATGCATAAGAATAAAATGCATAATATAAGATCAGTCCAGGAAGCGGATGAGTTGCTTGAAATCTTGGGGAAAGGGGTACCTTAATGGGCGAATCTACCCCTGAGGCCTGGCAATTTCTTACCTGACTTGTATATCGTCTGTTAGGGCAGCACACAGTAGTGGATTTCTAAACTTTTGCCCTCTTTCCCCCTCAAGTTATCCTATGCCATGATAGTAATGTCTAGTAATAACTATAGTCGCGCATCCATTTAGCTTTTTCTTAGTTTGGCTCACTTTTTTCTTTTCCTTACACTTAAAGGGACAGGGTGGGCTGCTCCGGGAGGCATCATCTGGACTACATTTGTCCAGGTGGGGGGGGGGCGTTCCGGGGGAGGGGGTTGGGCGTTTGGGGGGAGCACAGGGGTATAAAACACAAAATTTCCTCACTCACCTTGGTGCCTATTCAGATGGCCATGGTTAGGAAGCGATTGGTCTGGTGCTGGCTCTTTCCGTGTCTCGACCGTGTTGGAGATCTCGAGTCTAAATCTCCATGAAAACAATTCCGTTCCTGTCCTGGAATGTTAATGGCTTGCGCGTGAGGTCTAGAAGGGAAAACATTTTGCAATATTTCAGACTCCCCCCGCGCAGGTCATTATCCTCCAGGAAACTCACCTTCTTAAGGAAGAGATTACCGAGATATTTAAAAATAAAAAATGGGTGGACTCTCTCGTCTGTTCAAATCAGTCCGCTAACATTAGGGGCGTTGCTATACTCTTTTTTTTTTTTTTTTTTTTTTTTTAAAAGCTAATGCCCGTGTCATACACTTTGACTGACCCAGGTGGCAGATGGGTAATCCTGAAGGTGACTATCACGGGCTTCCTCCTCACCTTGGTCGGCTATTATGGCCCAAACAAAGACGACCCTTCCTTTCTCAAAACTATTTTTTTCGCAACTCCTAGACTATCCAGACCCGGTTATTATGGCCGGGGACTTTAACATTGTCCTCAACCCTAAACTCGATAAATCGGCAAGTAGCAGAGCCATGGTTCCTTCTAAGTCCCGGACATACCTGCAGTCCATGATGGCGCAAACCGGCCTCTCTGATATTTGGAGAGAAAGATCGGGCCATCAGCTAGGAGTCTCATACTGTAATAGTAAATATCGACACAAGTCGAGAATCGACTATTTTGGTCGGCCAATGTTTGAGGGGCAAGGTTAAGGACATCGGGTACCTGCCATCGCATTTGTCCGATCATTCAGGGATATTGATGGTCCTCGACTTGGAGCAGGCCCAGCATCTCAGAGCCTGGACTTTCGACCAAACTTTACTATTAGAGGCGGAAGAGATGTCTTATCTATCTAATGAGACTGAATATTTTCTGAAAGTGAATCTAGGCTCTTCTACGACTGCTGTGGTTTGGGACTCCCTAAAGGCTTTTTTGAGGGGTCTAATCACGAGTAGGGTGAGCTTTAGGAATACAAAATACAGAGGGGAGGTGGCACTCATGGAGGCGGAAATGAAGGCAATCGAGTTGGTTCTGAATAGGGGGGTCGGTTCGGAGAGACCGCATGAGGATATGGCCAAACTCAGCAAGTTAAGTGAGCAGTTGGGCACTATTCTCCAATCGAGGGTTATGAGAAGATGGGAGGCAAGCAAGTTGGCCCTTTTTTGAGTATGGGGAAGGGGCAGGTAAGCTATTGGCATAGAAGGCCAAGTCCGATAGGCTTTGAAACCAGATTAAACAAATTGATTGTGATGATGTGGTAACTCCTCTGTCTTCGGACAAAGATAGGAGAGGCTTTTTTTTTTTTTTTTTTTACTTCCATGATTTATATCAAGAAGATAGAGTTGTAGCTAAACCTGAGGCCAGGGAGTGGTTGGGCAGGACCACTCTTCTCCCCCTGAGCTTCATGCAGCAGAAAGATTTAGAGCAGGATATCACACAGGAAGAGGTGAAAAAAGCTATTTTTGATTGTAAGAGGGGGAAAGCCGCAGGGCCCGACGAGCTCCCATCAGAGCTCTATAGATCTCTTGCTATGGTGATAGCTCCGGCCTTAACTCAGTTATTTAATGAGATCCTATCTGATGGCCTTAAGCTTCCAGGGTCTTGTGGTGAAGCCACAATCATCCTGATTTTGAAACCCGGTAAGAATCCAGCGAGGTGTAAGTCTTATAGGCCCATCTCGCTGTTGAACGCAGATTATAAAATCTTTGCCGGGATCCTGGTGGCGAGACTGGGCCTTGTGGCAGGTGACATTCTACATTCTGATCAGAAGGGGTTTGTTAAAGGTAGGAATTTATTTGACCTCGCCTATGATTTTATGGCAGCAATCGACATCGCATCTACCCACTCTCTTCCTCTCGCAGCCATGACACTCTATGCCACTAAGGCGTTCGACAGGGTCAATTTGGTGTACCTGTCCGCAGTCATGGAGAAATTCAATCTGGGTAGAAAGTTTCGTCTAGCAATCCAGCTGGTTTATCAAGAACGGTCAGCTAGACTTCTGGTTAATGGAAACCTGACCAGATCTTTTAATATTACTAGGGGGGCCAGGCAGGGCTGCCCTCTTTCCCCTCTCCTCTTTGACCTATACATCGAGCCCTTTGCTCAGCGGCTGAGGGAGGAGTCCAGCATCTTGCCTTTCAAGCATGGGGCCTGGGAGAGGAAGGTGGCCCTGTATGCAGATAACATTTTGATTCTTTCTGCTGACCTTAGACGACATTCCCTGTTGTAATCAGATTGGCACAGGACTTCGGGCAGGTATCAGGCTACGAGGTCAATGCCGGGAAAACCGAGGTCATGACATGGAATCTTGAGGGGCCCCAGCATCAGACCAATTGCAGTATGCGCTATCTGGGAGTCAGAATTGTTCAGGACATTGCCAATATTAGAGGTCAATTTGGAGGCGGTCTCAAGGGAGTGCCAGAAACTGATAATCTTGGGCCCATCTCCCTTTAACCATTCTTGGGAGGGTCAATTTGGTTAAGATGGTGGTACTCCCTAAGATAACCTTCCTTTTTAATTCTATCCCCCTACACTTTGACAAACCTGCCATTGACAAGGTCCAGCAGGCTATTAACTCTTTTGTCTGGGCATGCAGGTCCACTAGAATCGCCTGGAAGAAGCTGAGGCGTAGGAGGGAGAAGGGTGGACTTGCTTTGCCTGACTTGCAATACTATGCATGGGTTTTCCAGCTGTCGCATTCTAGGATGCTCCTAAAAACTCCAGTAAGCACAGGGGTGGGGGCCATGTTCTCTGCAATGCTAAAGGGGGGCAACCTATCCGAGGAGGGTTTCCTGTTTAAATTTGGAGAACCGAAATTCTTTAAGAAGGTCAAGCTTAAAGTTCTCCAGGCAATGGCCAGATCGTGGGCCAGTCTTAAGCGCCTTACTGGTCTTAATTACTTTTCTAGCCTTGCCCCTCTTTGGGACTCACCAGGCACACGAGTGCCTAAAGGATAGGTTGGCATTACCTCTTAGAGCAGCAGGTCTAAAGGTGTGGGGGGACTTGGCCCATGAGGGCACGCTTATTTCCTGGGCATCACTCTGCGAAAGGGTTGGAGTCAGCCTTTCAAGGTTCAAGTAAATTCCGCTCCAGAGCTGGGCCCAAACTCTGAAAGCCCCCATAGGTAGCGGCCATAACTTGGAATATCAGCTAGTGGCAAGACCAGTTGGAGGGAAGGAGGTTTCTTTTTGGTACTGGACCATCGAGGAGGCTGACTGAGAATTCAAACTGGCCGAAGAACTGTGGGGGGGATCTTATACCAAATGAACAGTGGGAGCATTTGTGGCAAACCTCGTTTAAGTATTAGAAGAAGGTTATGCTGTTCCTCAAGAGTGTACGAGCAAGGGAAATTGACACCACCCTGAATGTTTGGGTTCAGAGTTGGGAGTCCATTTATTGGATTGTAATGCCCTCACACACCCAATCGGGTGTCATGCTTCATCATCTGGGCTGCTCCTCATCGGGTCGGCGGTGCAATACCCAACGGGCTCCCTATAGTAGGGGCACTTTGGCGGAGATCTTTTTCCAATAGCCGTATGGTGAAGTGGGGGTGAGGGGCCAGAACTGTGTAGATGTATGTGTGTGATTTAAAATAAGGTTAGGAGTATCCGTGAAGACAATTTTTAATCAGTGGGTCTCCTGCCCTAGTTAAAAATATAAACAATGCGGTGCTTGGCTAAGTATTATGTCTTAGATCTAAGCGTCGCTATTGGTGCAAATGAGGTCAACATGTTTCTCGCTCACTGTAATAGTCTCACATGCGATTCATCAGGACCTATATTGTGGAAACTATCTACACTTAAAATTGGCGACGTGGCAACATACTCACATCAACCAGGTAACTACCTAAATCGTGTACCTGTCAGACCTGGTCCTACCTGTGTGGGGAGAGAAGGGTGACATTGGTATTAATGGTACACATTCGAATATATATACAGTATAATTTCCCTTGTGACTCAAATTTAGTTTTCTGTCAGTGAATTGTGAAAGCTAAAGTTCAGAGAATTAAAAACATTGTAAAAACAACTGTGCTACACGGTGAGTACCCACAGTGAGCTAGTGTGAACTACAACCTTAGTGGCACACGTGTACTGCAGCAGGTAAATATCGTTTGGACTCACCCATTGTTGTAAGCTAACCAGGCGGCATCAGTACACGGTAGGTCAAACTAGAGGAGTTCCTCACGAGCTACACTAGGTCAATTAGGAGAGAGCATGGATGGTGCAAAGGTCGGTCATACTGCTTATAAAAATCTAGTGCATTACCAGGCCCCAGCTTTAAATCGCAACTCACACAACTGAATAATGAGATTGCTGAACATAAGGAATACCTTATGAAGCAAAAGGTGGTCAAACTTCAGGAAGATATTCGACGTTTTGACAAAGAAGGTATATCCATACCTCAAGCAGGATTTCACACCCCCTGACTCGAATAATCTCTTTGACACCAGCTCAAATTCCACCAGACGGGGTTCATCCAGCAATAGTGACTCCAGCGGAGAGAACTGGAACACTAACCAAACGAGAAGGGGCGGTAGGCAGGGATACTTTGGGTACCAACCACCACAGTACCAGCCACCACAGTACCAGGGACCATCTTACTGGCAATACCCCATGTACCCCCAGGGCCCACCGCAATTTGGACCCCCAGGCATGAGCCAACCTTTTTAGGCAGAGGTTGGGGCAGAGGGCGCGGGCGAAAAGAGGAAACCCACAAGAAAAGAGGGTACAGTGGGAAGAACCCCAGCAACGGACAATGGAAACCAGGAGTTACACGAAAAGGAGAATTTAGTAGTGAATCTGTCCACTAGGACATTGACTGAGTTGGAAGAGAGAGTCTTACAAAAGGGTCTGGGCTTCGTCCCCACTCCCAAGGTGGACCAATTCCAACAATTATGTGAATTACAACAATTTTTCCGCAAAGTACGCCTCAGGGCCTTCTTTGACAATAAACCCCACCTACAAGTAAATGACTCGGGACTACACAATCCCTCCACTTTCACCCCCACCAGCGGCATGATACCACATGAGGTGGCGACCTTTGAACAGGCAGTCCTGAAGGACATACAGGCAACCACCAACCTGGGACATTTTTGCAATATCCCTAGGGGTGAACTGATGGCCGTTGAGACGCTGGCTAACGACCCCACAATAACTATAAAACAAGCAGACCAAGGGGGTGCCACTGTCATCATGGCTACCCTGGATTACGAGACTGAATGCCTAAGACAGCTGAGCAATAGAAAATACTATACACCAATTGCCAGCAGTCCACTGGAAAGGTTGACAAAGACCATCTCGGCTCTAGTCTTCTCCGCAGAGACCCAAGGGCGGGTTAGTAAAAAGGAAGCCTCCTTCCTAATTAAACAAGAACCTCGGACCCCTTATTTCTATGTACTACCTAAGATCCATAAGGGGACCACCCCGGTACCGGGTAGACCAATTGTTTCAGGGATCGATTTCATACTGGAACCGCTGTCACAATTCTGTGACCACTTCCTGCAACCCCTGGTAAAGCTGATTCCTTCCTATATCCAGGACACCACGGACGTACTCCGTCTATTAGACGAGTTTCAACCCACTAATGACATCGACTTCCTCATCCCGCTAGATGTGGAAGCGCTCTATACTAACATCCCTCAGAGAGCCACTCTAGACCTGATAGAGGAGGAATTGAGTTCAGTAACATGGGAATCTCCTACACCTCGCAGTTTCATTATGGAATGCGCTACCCTAGCTCTCACCAAAAACTTTTTCGAGTTTAAAGGCCAGCTCTATCATCAAACTCCAGGTACTTCCATGGGAAGTACCTTCGCTCCCAGTTTAGCCTGTTTATACATGGCGGCCTTTGAGGGTAAGCTGATTTTCCATGAATCCAACCCATACCAGTCAAACATACGTTTGTGGAAAAGGTTCATAGATATCCTCATCTTCTGGACAGGTGACTCAGTCCTACACTGAATTCTTTGAATGGATCAACAACCAGAATCCATATCTCAGATTTACCAGCACGGTGTCTTCCAACCAAATTGCATTCCTGCACTTAACTATCAAACTTGAGCAAAGTACTTTGTCAACAACTATGCACAGGAAAAGCACTGACCGCAATAGCCTATTGCTGTATAGCAGCCACCACCCACTGGCCCTGAAAGAAAACCTCCCCTTCGGTCAATTTCTACGGGTGAGGAGAAATTGCAGCACAGAGGCATTTGAATCTGAAATCCTCGCAAAAAATCTGGCAGCACGCGACTACCCACCACGCAGTATAACCCTCTCTAGGAAGAGAGCTAGAAATAACCGCGAGGGCCTGTTAGAACCTAGAGAGAAGACCCCTACTGAAACCCTAACCTGTTACCACGTTTACATCAGCTTCTAACCAACTGACCAAAGTTATAAAGAAGCATTGGAACATACTTAACACTGGTGGGATGTCTCTGGCACAACCGCGCTTTGCGTTCAGACGCTCCAGGAATCTCAAAGATATGTTGATTCATACAAGACCTAAGGCACCCACGGGGGGGGGACAACCAAGAACACTGTGGCAACTACCGCCTGTAATGGGCCATTATCCATGCGGCTCATGCACGGCCTGTGCGTTTACAAAAATACAGAAAACCATCACCTTCACTAATGGTTTCATGTGGGAAATAAGGTCGCACACTAACTGTAATACACACAATTGCGTATACCTGATCACATGCCAATGCGTGCTGTATAACGTAGGGATGATCACACGCCCCATAAAACTACGCATCTCAGAACATCGTAGCAGTTTCCGTTGCCACAAAAGCAACACCAAAATGTGCATCCACTATTTGGAAAAGCATCATACACCAGAATCATTACAGTGGGTCATCTTGGAGGCTTTCCCCAAAATCTCAAAGAATGCCCTACTTGTCAAAGAACAGAGGTGGGTATACAGATTATCCTCCCATATTACAGGACTCAATGAGGAAATTCCTTGGAATTCTCTGAGGATTTAACATGAACAGACTAACCACATGAGAATGGGTTCATGTGCACAGAGACGACAATACACTATCAGGGGCACACAATTACTATAAATGCAGTAAACAAACCAGCCAACATTTACCACTTCAAAATGGCCGCCACACTATAGTACAAAAAATCATGGGAGTATCCGACGTGGAAACACCACTCTAAGATGGCCGCCATTTCCAACTAGGAACAGACTCCCGTCTTTTTGGTTAGAGACGTCCCACTTTAGAGAGCAGCGACGGACTATAAAAATAGATCAGCAACTGACAACCTCACCTCCCGGACCCGGTAGATGTGGGTAGGTCGACTCGATACGTGACAACAGCACAAAAGTGAGTACTGCCAATGCGTGCGCTGTTTCCTTGCCATACAGACACGGAGGATGGTAGTTATAAATAGATAATCCCTCTAGTTTTCACTTATACCACCACCCTGAGCTATTGGCTGTCCCCCTTGATGGTGATTTAGATACACTCATCTGGCTCGTGGTTCACAGAATGTATATGTGGACAAAAAAAGATGTTCTCAATACAACAAGCTCCCCTGAAATATAATTGCATAAGTCATGAACCCGTTAAGAATGAGTATGTAGACTATGAATTGAGGTGTTCAAGGCAACTAGATTTTTATAAGCTGTATGACTGACCTTTGCACCATCCATGCTCTCTCCTAATTGACCTTGTGTAGCTCGTGAGGAACTCCTCTAGTTTGACCTACCGGGTACTGATGCCGCCTGGTTAGCTTACAACAATGGGTGAGTCCAAACGATATTTACCTGCTGCAGTACACGTGTGCCACTAAGGTTGTAGTTCACACTAGCTCACTGTGGCACTCACCGTGTAGCACAGTTGTTTTTACAATGTTTTTAATTCTCTGAACTTTGGCTTTCACAATTCACTGACAGAAAACTAAATTTGAGTCACAAGGGAAATGATACTGTATATGTATGTGTATGTATGTGTATGTATATATATATATATATCACTGAAAAAACCATAGGTTTTAGGGACAGATATAGTTAGTTGGACATTGCACTCGTACAAAACCCGTGAAATTCCCCTGTTATAGTTAGTTCAGCTAACTATAACTCGCGCCCCCGCAATGCACTGCTGATGACGTCACATATTACATCACTCATCACATGGTCAGTGACATCACTGATTACATCACTGATGACCTCTCAAATGACATCACTGATGACATCATCCAGTGACTGTGTTTCTGTAAAGTTTAAATATGTTTAATATATATAGGGAAAGGCGTATTGAAGAATGAGTGGGTGTATAAGTGTCTGAATGGTTGATTTAGTACGTGAGTGACTGACTCTACAAGTGAGTGATTAAACGTATCTTACTGAATGCATGGGTTAGTGACTAAACTGTGTGAATGTCTGTATCCGTCTGTTTGTTGGTGTGTAAGTGGATGCATGGATTTGCGAATAGCTACATGAGTGTCTATATGGGTTATTGATTGGTTCTCTGAGTATCTGTATGGCTGCCTGAGTGTTTGTGTGGGTGGGGTGTGTGTGACTCTATACATAGATGTGTGAGTGGGTGATTCACTTGGTGCATGATTTCAAGAGTGCATCTGTGATGGACTGCTTGGGTGGGTGAGTGTGTGTTAGTGAGTGAATGTATATCTCAGTGGTACATGTGCGAGTAACTACATATGTAAAAGGCAGTATATATGTGTGTTAGAGTATTTAAATGGCTATAAGTGAGTGTTATTGTGAGAGTGGCTGTATGGATGCGTGTGTGCTTGTATCAGTTATTGTATAAGAGCGTAAGAATGTGCTAGTATTTGTATGAGTAAGTGAGCTGGTGTGTGTATAACTGTATAGGTGAGTAAATGGGTGTGTGATTAATTTTTTGCATGACTGACTAGGTGTGTGAGTACCTCTATGGATGAGTGGCGGTGTGTGAGTGTTTATATAGGTGTATGAGTGCATATGATAGTCCTGTACTGAGTGACTGTAAGTATGAGTGACTGTACAGGTGAGTGAGTGGATGTGTGTGTAGACCTAAGAATCAGTGAGTGGGTATGTAGTTTTTGGTGTTGGAGTGTCTATGGTTTTGAGAATGGCAGTCTGTAATTTAGAGTGGGTGTATCAAAAGTTATATTAGGGTGTGAGAAGATGCATGAAATTATCACATGGATGATGTCATCAGTGATGTCATTTGAGATGTCATCAGTGATGTCATCAGTGATGTCACTGACCATGTGATGAGTGATGTAATGTGACGTCATCAGCAGTGCATTGCGGGGGCGCGAGTTATAGTTAGCTGAACTAACTATAACAGGGGAATTTCACGGGTTTTGTACGAGTGCAATGTCCAACTAACTATAACTGTCCCTAAAAACCTATGGTTTTTTCAGTGAATTTCAAAGGTTTTTTAAATGCTAATTTCTAACTATAACGTGCCTGAAACCTATGGTTTTTTAAGTGAATTTCAAAGGTTTTTTAAATGCTAATTTCTAACTATGCCAACAGAGGTAGGACATGTGAAGAAAGAAGAAAAAACGCACAGAAAGAAGCAAAAGATGTGCAGAAAGAACCAACAGAGGAGCAGAAAGAGGCCTTGTTGCAAAATCATCCTGTGCCCACAACTTTTTCAGACGGGTACTGGTGGTAACTGACTCTGACTAACCAGAGCCAGTGCGCGTTTGCACAGTGGTGAAGGGAGGGGGCCTGAGGTGACGTGTGTACAACGCGCCCCGTGGCGCGTTTTAAGTTGCGGGATTAAGTCCCCTTGAATCCTGAGGGTCCCTGGGGCCCAACTAGCCCCCAGGTACCTACAGTTAGGACCACAGAGCTGAGTTGCAGAGAGGCGTTCCGAGGCCACGCACCTTTTTTCACCTCTCTGCAACGCAACTCTGTTGTGCTTACTGAAGGTACCTGGTGGGCTAGTTGGCCCCCAGGATTCAAAGGGAATTAACTCCCCAACTTAAAACGCACCACAGGGCGTGTTTGCGCACGTCACCTGAGGCCCTGCCCCCTCCCTTCACCACTGTGCAAACGCGCCCTGTGGCGCGTTTTAAGTTGGGGGAGTAGGTCACCTTGAATCCTGAGAGTCCCTGGGGCCCAACTAGCCCACCAGGTACTTCAAGTAAGCACCACAGGCCTGCGTTGCAACACCTGTAACAAATTGTGCAGTTGTGTTTAGGTAGTGAAGAGGGTCATGCTGGGGGTAGTGTTTTAGGGTTTAGGGTAGTGCAGTGGTGTTTGGGTAGTGTAGGGAGTCGTGCTGGGGAGAGGTTTAGGGTAGTACAGTGGTGTTTGGGTAGTGTAGGGGGTCGTGCTGGGGTTAGTGTTTTAGGGTTTTAGGGTTTAGGGTAGTGCAGTGGTGTTTGGGTAGTGTAGGGGATACTGCTGGGGGTAGTGTTTTAGGGTTTAGGGTAGTGCAATGGTGTTTGGGTAGTGTAGGGGTACTGCTGGGGTAGTTTTTAGGGTTTAGGGTAGTGCAGTGGTCTTTGGGTAGTGTAGGGGGTTGTGCGGGGGTAGTGTTTTAGGGATTAGGGTAGTGCATTGGTATTTGGGTAGTGTAGGGGTCATGCGGGGGGTAGTGTTTTAGGGTTTAGTGCAGTGGTGTTTAGGTAGTGTAGGGGGTCGTGCTTGGGGGAGTGGTTTAGGGCAGTGCAGTGGTGTTCGGGTAGTGTAGGGGGTCGTGCTGCGGGGAGTGTTTTAGGGTTTAGGGCAGTGCAGTCGTGTTCAGGTAGTGTAGGGGGTCGTGCTGGGGGGAGTATTTTAGGGTAGTGCAGTGGTGTTCGGGTAGTGTAGGGGGTCATGCTGGGGGTAGTGTTCTAGGGTTTAGGGCAGTGCAGTGGTGTTTGGGCAGTGTAGAGGGTCGTGCTGGGGGTGGTGTTAGGGTTTAGTGCAGTGGTGTTCGGGCAGTGTAGGGGGTCGTGCTGGGGGTGGTGTTTCAGGGTTTAGGGCAGTGCAGTGGTGTTCGGGCAGTGTAGGGGTCGTGCTAGGGTTGGTGTTTCAGGGTTTAGGGCAGTGCAGTGGTGTTCGGGCAGTGTAGGGGGTCGTGCAGGGGTGGTGTTTCTGGGTTTAGGGCAGTGGTGGTCGGGCAGTGTAGGGGGTCATGCTGGGGGTGGTGTTTCAGGGTTTGGGGCAGTGCAGTGGTGTTCGAGCAGTAAAGGGGTCATGCTGGGGGTGGTGTTTCAGGGTTTAGGGCAGTGCAGTGGTGTTCGGGCAGTGTAGGGGCAGTGCAGGGGGTGGTGTTTCAGGGTTTAGGGCAGTGCAGTGATGTTCGGGCAGTGTAGGGGGTCGTGCAGGGGTGGTGTTTCAGGGTTTAGGGCAGTGCAGTGGTGTTCGGGCAGTGTAGGGGGCGGTGCAGGGGGTGGTGTTTCAGGGTTTAGGGCAGTACAGTGGTGTTCGGGCATTGTAGGGGGTGGTGCTGGGGCTGGTGTTTCAGGGATTAGGGCAGTGCAGTGGTGTTCGGGCAGTGTAGGGGGTCGTGCTGGGGCTGGTGTTTCAGGGTTTAGGGCAGTGCAGTGGTGTTCGGGCAGTGTAGGGGTCGTGCTGGGGCTGGTGTTTCAGGGTTTAGGGCAGTGCAGTGGTGTTCGGGCAGTGTAGGGGGGTCATGCTGGGGCTGGTGTTTCAGGGTTTAGGGCAGTGCAGTGGTGTTCGGGCAGTGTAGGGGGTCATGCTGGTGTTTCAGTGTTTAGGGCAGTGCAGTGGTGTTCGGGCAGTGTAGGGGGTCGTGCTGGGGGTAGTGTTTCAGGGTTTAGGGCAGTGCAGTGGTGTTCGTGCAGTATAGGGGTCGTGCTGGGGATGGTGTTTCTGGGTTTAGGGCAGTGCAGTAGTGTTCGAGCAGTGTAGGGGGTTGTGCAGGGGGTGGTGTTTCAGGGTTTAGGGCAGTGCAGTGGTGTTCGGGCAGTGTAGGGTGTTGTGCTGGGGCTGGTGTTTCAGGGTTTAGGGCAGTGCAGTGGTGTTCAGGCAGTGTAGGGGGTCGCGCTGGGGGTGGTGTTTCAGGGTTTAGGGCAGTGCAGTGGTGTTCGGGCAGTGTAGGGGGTCCTGCACGGGGTGGTGTTTCAGGGTTTAGGGCAGTGCAGTGGTGTTCGGGCAGTGTAGGGTGTTGTGCTGGGGCTGGTGTTTCAGGGTTCAGGGCAGTGCAGTGGTGTTCAGGCAGTGTAGGGGGTCGTGCTGAGGCTGGTGTTTCACGGTTTAGGGCAGTGCAGTGGTGTTCGGGCATTGTAGGGGTCGTGCTGGGGCTGGTGTTTCAGGGTTTAGGGCAGTGCAGTGGTGTTCGGGCAGTGTAGGCGGTCGTGCTGGGGCTGGTGTTTCAGGGTTTAGGGCAGTGCAGTGGTGTTCAGGCAGTGTAGGGGGTCGTGCTGGGGCTGGTGTTTCAGGGTTTAGGGCAGTGCAGTGGTGTTCGGGCAGTGTAGGGGGTCGTGCTGGGGCTGGTGTTTCAGGGTTTTGGGCAGAGCAGTGGTGTTCGGGCAGTGTAGGGGTCGTGCAGGGGGTGATGTTTCAGTGTTTAGGGCAGTGCAGTGGTGTTCGGGCAGTGTAGGGGTCTTGCTGGGGGTGATGTTTCAGTGTTTAGGGCAGTGCAGTGGTGTTCGGGCAGTGTAGGGGTCTTGCTGGGGGTAGTGTTTCAGGGTTTATGGCAGTGCAGTGGTGTTCGGGCAGTGTAGGGGTCATGCTGGGGTGGAATTTCAGGGTTTAGGGCAGTGCAGTGGTGTTCGGGCAGTGTTGGGGGTCGTGAAGGGGGTGGTGTTTCAGGGTTTAGGGCAGTGCAGTGGTGTTCGGGCAGTGTAGGGGGTCGTGCTGGGGGTAGGGTTTTAGGGTTTAGGGTAGTGCAGTGGTGCTTGTGTAGTGTAGGGGGTCGTGCTGGGGGTAGTGTTTTAGGGTTTAGGGTAGTGCAGTGGTGTTTGTGTAGTGTAGGGGTCATGTTTTAGGGTAGTGCAGTGGTGTTTGGGTAGTGTAGGGGGTCGTGCTGGGGTAGTGTTTTAGGGTTTAGGATAGTGCAGTGGTGCTTGTGTAGTGTAGGGGGTCGTGCTGGGGGTAGTGTTTAAGGGTTTAGGGTAGTGCAGTGGTGTTTGTGTAGTATAGGGGGTCATGTTTTAGGGTAGTGCAGTGGTGTTTGGGTCATGCTGGGGGTAGTGTTTTAGGGTTTAGGGTAGTGCAGTGGTGTTTTTGTAGTGTAGGGGGTCATGTTTTAAGATGCAACGCTCCAATACCTGACCAGTCTGCACTACATAAAACTGCAAAAAAACTAAAAATAAAAAGTGTTTTGCACACTTTTGTCATTGGGCTATATGTGGGCTACATCTGGGTAATATTTGTGCTACATTTGGGCTCTTTTTTCACTGGTGGCCATCTTGGAAGACTTCTTTGTTATGAAGTTTCCTAATTTCTTCATTTACTGCAGTCTCCTCAGTAGGAAATGCTTTCAGTTTTTTACTTTGATTCCATCAAGAAGGCATTCAGATGTGTCTCGCATCTGCCATAAATTCAGAATGTTAGCACTCTAGTTGCTCATTAGATCACTGGAGTAAAGCTACTGCTCACCAGGGAGTTAACTGGAAGTCTGCTGCTGGTATTGAAAGTGATTGTTTCAGTCTGCATGTCAGAATTTTCTAATGAAATAGAAGAGGATTTGAGATCTCACTTAAAACATGCCCTAATTTTTCTTTCTGCAGTACTAACCATAATTTCTATTTCAAAAAGAACCCCTCATGTTGTTCCTTTTTAAATTAAATGTTTTAAGTGTTACCGGTTTATTCCAATCAAGATGGCTTCAGGTGTGCCATACTTTTGTCATAAGTAAGGCTGTTAGCGCTCTAGTTGTTCTTTAGAACACTCTGGGAAGCGGCAGTAGAACACAAAGGCATCAACTGACAGTCTCTGCCCTTGTTGGATGTACATGTTTTACTGAGAATGTCAGACTTCATTCTCACATGAGTGAGAAAGATAATGTGAATTTACAGAAAATATGCTCTCATTTTAGCTTCTGGAGCACCTTCCAAACCTCCATGGGACAAGCATGAGAAAATAGTGTTCTCTCAAACATGATTCATGATATCCCAGCAGAAGGTTTTTCACATGGTAAAATCACCTTGGAATACACCACAATTACTAAAATTAGTATGGTACCATCAACAAATAAATTCTAATGTAACTAAAGCCTGTTATCACCCTTTATAGTTCTCCTTTTGGTGACCCTCAATCTTCTATTCACTACAATGCATTTCAATGAGGTACTATCATTTATATTGGTCCCAAGATGGCTGCCAGCAATTCCAGGATGAAGTGCTGACAGCCAATCAGATCTCACGATGACATGTGTGGTTAGGCTCCGCCCAGATATATATGTGACTTTACTTTTGATTTTCTCAGGAACTACTGAACGGATTTACACCATTTAAGCAAAAGGCACGACACTGAACCAAGGGCTACCTCTTTGCCAAATTTGGTGTAATTCCGTTCAGCAGTTCGGGCTGTAGCTGCGACTAAAGGTTCCTATGGAAAAATGAATGGGGAAAACGCGTTTTGGGACCCCCTTTTTCTCGGCCCCCGCTTGACGTATCACCCGAGACTTTCAGGATAGGAGCGGACCGGAGCGCCCCAACAAGTTGGAAACTTTCGCGAAGATTCGTCAACCGGCGCCAACGTTATTTCAAATAGAATGTCGCAGATTTCCTATGGATAATAGGTTTTAACTATAACTATCTACTGGCGACCGCCAGTAGATTATTTATATGTATATTATTTATTTATTTATATATATATATATATATATATATATATATATATATATATATATATATATATATATATACTCGAATGTGTACCATTAATACCCATGTCACCCTTCTCTCCCCACACAGGTAGGACCAGGTCTGACAGGTACACGATTTAGGTAGTTACCTGGTTGATGTGAGTATGTTGCCACGTCGCCAATTTTAAGTGTAGATAGTTTCCACAATATAGGTCCTGATGAATCGCATGTAGCCTATTACAGTGAGCGAGAAACATGTTGACCTCATTTGCACCAATAGCGACGCTTAGATCTAAGACATACTTAGCCAAGCACCGCATTGTTTATATTTTTAACTAGGGCAGGAGACCCACTGATTAAAAATTGTCTTCACGGTTACTCCTAACCTTATTTTAAATCACACGCATACATCTACACAGTTCTGGCCCCTCACCCCCACTTCACCATACGGCTATTGGAAAAAGATCTCCGCCAAAGTGCCCCTACTATAGGGAGCCCGTTGGGTATTGCACCGCCGACCTGACGAGGAGCAGCCCAGATGATGAAGCATGACACCCGATTGGGTGTGTGAGGGCATTACAATCCAATAAATGGACTCCCAACTCTGAACCCAAACGTTCAGGGTGGTGTCCATTTCCCTTGCTCGTACACTCTTGAGGAACAGCATAACCTGCTTCTTCTAATACTTCAATTAGAGCACCTATGCTGGACCTCCCTAGACACTGATAGAGGAAAAAGCCCTGTAGTCCCTCCTTTGTATACCAAACCTTGTTTAAGACCTTATTCGCCATTGTAAAACCAGCTTGGTTTAAGAGGAACCACTTGTTTACAGTACACAGGGCCTATAGCGGTTGACTAAAATGTCGAGGGGGTCTCCAGTTAGCTGTAGGAAATGTGGTCTGGCAGGAGCTTCAGATATACGCATGTTCAAGGACTGCCTGGTCATAGCAAATTTTTGGGAAGGATTAGGAAATTCTGTGACGGATATTCTAGGCCTCCCAATCCAAATAAATCTTACTTTGATAATTTTTGGTCTATCTAAGGAAATTACAGGTTCTGCTAGATCCTTTCTATTTTATGCTATATTAGCTAGGAGACAAATATGTAAAAGATGGATAGATCCTACACCCCCCCCTTGTATTCTGAATGGTTGACCTCGCTCTTTGAGACATCTAAGATGGATCTGTCAAGAACTCTGGGCAGAAAAGACAGCCTTCTGGGATCTTCTGTTAAAATGGCCTGGGGCTCAGTCGGGTGTGAGGGACTAGGGAGTTAAATAATGATTTAAGTATCTTCAAAACAATCTTTGGGTCCTATGATTATGCCTCGTCGGCACACTTCTGACTATGTTGGGCATCCCCGGTTCCCCTGACAGGCCAACAATAATAGCTGCCAGGCTCACCCGGGCCGAGTGGAAGAGTGACCCCTTCCCCCCCACCTACCCCCCTGTTGCCCAGGGTTATGGACATCTCAGCCTGGTCCTAAGCTAATAGCCTTCTTTTTTCCATCATTGGGCTTTGGTACGGACGGCTCATTTGTCTAGTGAGGTCTGAGGTGAATGAGGTCTAAGAAAAAAAAGTTAGAAAAATGAGGAAAAAATAAACATTTCTCCTAGTTATACGTGCCTCAAGGAAACGTAGGCGTTTGGTGCAAATTCCTGCCTACCAATGTTTGCGGATGGGGATTTGCATCAAACACCCATGCACCCCTCCATGGAATGCCACCCCATTCTTTTCAAATGTTTCTTGGTGGGAGAAAACCTCGAGTTCTGACCTACACTCTTTGCCCGCTCACTACAATTCAGGGCAAGTATTTTTCCCCTAAACTTTAAAAGATCAATTCTACTCACTAATATAAGTGGTAAATAAAACTGACATTTGTCTTTTACATTATACTAATCATGAAGTTATTATGGAACTTTAGTGATGTCAATTATGTTAGTCATGTGACCCCTTCCTGGGGAAAAAATAAGGGTCAATGGTCTTGTCCCTTCCTGTGATGTCATTAAAGTCAAAGGGTATGTGATGTCACTTCTGCTACTCCTGGCACTTTGGTGAATTGACACCCATGCTCGACATAACTAAAATAGTGCAGCGGGAGAATGAGCATTGCACCAGAATGGACCCATCCTTCTGTGGCACGCCCTCTTCCTCTTCTCATAGAGCTGCTGGTACACAGATGCCTATCCTGGTACTGCCCCTTTCTTTTTGTGAAGGGAAGTTCAACCAGCGAAAGAAAATTGGGAGTTTGTTTTATGTCTTTCTACTTCTATGAGATAGTAGACATTTCTTAAGTAGAACTATAACAGTCTTCAGGGGAAAAAACTGACCAGTATTTTTTTTTTTTTTTTTGCAGTAACCTAACAGGCCAGGTAATAACTTGATTTATTGCACCCAGCATGCTTCTTATTGTAACATTGGTTGCAGGTCACTCACTTGGAAGGCCATTGCATCCCATTAGGTTCTTGGCATCCACAGTAGCTTTATGCTTTTCATGGATATCTGCAAGACTGCAGCATGACTGGCAAGCCACGTGTCCAAAAACGCACTGATAACCATTCCAAGATTGAATACAGAGTGGGATGGGCAGTGCCTACAATCTGTTTCAGTAAAGTGTACCTCATTCAGCTTTCCCAAATATATATCTATGTAATGCAGAGAATTCAACCAACTTGACGTTATGTAAGTACCCAGCACATGCATCTGAAAACAATTGGCAAAAGAGCCACTGTTTAATCACCTTCTGAAAAAACGGAGGAATGTTTGTCGGACAGGTATAGTCGTAGCTTTGGCCCCAGAACAGGGAATCTCGAGTCGCCTCTTAACTTGCACTCTCCCCTTGGGGAGGTTGCTGGGTGGCGAGCTGGGCAGGTTATTACTGGATGCTGTAGCATCACTCATGAAGAATATGTAGAGGGGCCACCAGGCCAGTGCACTCAACCTTATTTATTAATTCCAACACCCAGCAAGTGAGTAGTGGAAAGAAATATTGTTCCTGTCCTAAGTCAATTATCATGGTTTGAACGCAGAGCATAATCACACTGGACTTTTGTTTGAATGGACACAAGCTGACTCCTGAAGCCTTCAAAGTAGTCCAGTTTACGCAATGTGCCTCCAACGTCCTGCAGCACAGGTGTGGTCTGATTTTGAATACTCTTTAAGAACTCATCGCCAAAGCTTGGTGACCCCGACCCTACTCTGGTACAGAGTGGGGACGGGTGGAGCATGAAGAGGCTACTTCCCTCTGGTTCACGTCTACCCCTGGGTGCTGCAAGGATGAAGCCTGAAGTGACCTGGGCTAATTTAATATGGGACACTGTAGCCAGCCATCAGGGAGAGGCCCTTCTGTACAAAAGGCAAGGCTTCTCCAGGCTGATACCATCAACCCGTAGGCACTGACCTAGTCAGACTGGCAAATGTTGACTTGCTGACACTGGAGCAAGAAACACCTACCTGATCATGATGATTCTGAGCAATGCTCTAACCCTTGATCAGAGAGAACCTGCTTGATGGTTAGTTGTGGCATCGTAGAAAAAACACATGGGCCCAGAAAAATGGGGAGAGTGGAGTCCACACACCCATGTTGAACCGCCCTTGTATTTCTTAGTCCAGACTGGAATGAAGGAAAAGTTCTTACTCGGATAGTTGCCTGAGCTAATCAATTGCTAGATAGGTACTCTGGAAATAAGTTTGACCTGTGGGATACAGTGCATAGCAGCCAGATATGGAGAGATGTTTGACTAGGTAAGCTATGAATCAGGTGAGCAACAGCTCCTTTTTTAATTTTTATAAATGTACTCTGCAGTCTAGCCTAAAGATAAGGATATGCCCACTTGACAGCTGTAGTTGTCTAAGCCCTCAATTAAAACTTCAAGAATCTGTATGACCACCCACAACCTGCCATATCTGTACCCAGCTTCAGAGTTGATATTCATCCAAACTTGTCTATCAGAAGAAGGGCCCATCCAGCCGGGTGATTTAAGTCCTCCGCATATGTTGTAAGACTAAAGTCACAAGACTAGTTGAGTCTGGTGAGCGGGGATGGGTAAATATAAAGTAGACCGTTGCTAATGGTGGAGCCCTGAGGTAGTTTGGGAAAGTTGAATAGCCTTCTGGTAATCAAACCGGAAGAGGACTTTGATTCAAGGATAGTGTTGGAAATTCCTAGGTCCAATAATTCATTCAGCAGAGTGGAAGCCCGATTGAGCCGAGGGAATTGTTATTTAAAAACATTAAAATAACATGATTTCACAATTGACTACTTGCGTTTTGAATAACTGGATTGTACATCAGATCAAGGGCTAGACCCACTTTTGAAGTCCAGGGGATAGCCAAACCTCTAGAAAAGACAGCTGTGTATTGACTTCCTTTCTCAAGATTTAAATGGGAAGTGTGAAAAACTAAGAACAATCTAAAGTTTCTCAGAAGTGAGGGATCAGCATAAGCTGTCTTTGAGCAAAGTGGTCACCATAGGCTATTTCCAGCTAGCAGGAATGGGGCCAGAAGCAAGAGACGTCTCGCCGCTCCAACAGAATGGGAGAGGCTAACTCAAGATGCATGTACTTGGCAGGGTTCTAGAGGTGAGCCAGGTTTAGTGACCAGTAATAGTTGTGAGACTTTTTCGCAGAGAAGAACTAAATTCAGACTAAAGCTAATTTGGGAGTGCTAAACATGAAATGGTAAAGGCTTACTGGAGGTTGAATGAGTACTACCAATGTGGAAACAATTTGAAAGTCCTCAGGTGATGGGGAGGCTGCAACATGCGTGATTAATTGGAGCTTTAATAGTCGTAATCACATTAGGAGCATTTTGGGCAAGGGAGATGCAAGCGGAGTAGTGCAAGGCACGGGCACTTCTAATGCACTTATTTTTTTTAATTGTTTATTTAATAACGAAGTGCTAACTGCAGTCTGCTGTTCATCAGAAGAATTTGTGGTGTTTGTGTGGATTAGAATTATCTGGCATGAAATATATCATGCACAATCTAGTCTGAATCAAAGGGAAAACTAGCATTGACCAAGCCAATAGGACTGGCAGTTTCAGGCTATGCAATTATTATTTTACCATCCAATCTAAATGTGGCTTGCACATCTATGTTAAATGTGTATTTGAAAAATGTTCACTGATGTGGCTGTTTCATGTGTGCTTTATTTAATTTTTTTAAACAAACATTTCACTTGAGTTACTTGTGAGGATTCCAGAATACATCACTACATAACCAACTACTCCAATCGCACACAGCTACAATGTTTAAACATTTCATAACTTTTAAAAGGAGATAAAAAGAAATGGAGTACGCAAAGTGCAGGTATATTAATAGTTGGTATTTAAAGTTAATACACAAAATGAAATGAAGCACACTTTTAAAGCAGCTTGGTCACTGAAGAGAGAGTAACTATTTTTAGGTGGATGAGAACAATGCTCACAGCCTTTGTGCAGTCACTCCAATTGAAGGAAGCCAATGGGTAAAAGGGGGGCGGATCAATTGCCACATGCTGTATGCTATGGTGGACAAGCAACATGAGTGACAGTTTAAAAGATCAGTTGATGAAGCCCTTTGACCAAAAGCCCCTCTATGTATGATTTTTTTTTTTGGGGGGGGGCGTAAAGGTTATTCTGGCCACACAGCCAAAGCTGTTTTACATTGTGCATTTCCCTTGATATATCTGAGCTCAAAAGCTACAGGCAGAAATGCCGGCTTGTGAAATGGTACCTACAAACTTTTTTTTGTTGTTTATTTGCAGGTATGCTCCCTGATCCTAGGAATACTCACATTATGATTAGCTGGATGATTGCACAGACGGTGACTGCGGTAGCTGGCGTGATGTCCTATCCATTTGATACTGTGAGGCGTCGTATGATGATGCAGTCTGGCCGTAAAGGAGGTAAGCTAAAAACGTTTAATGATGCGTTTAGCACCCCCCCCTTCTGTAACCCTGGATTCTCCAAGTACTTCAGAAATCATGAGCAGACTATCTTTGCTACGAATCGCTGTATGTGTATTTATTTTTGGGATTGCTGTGGGTTATCACTGTGGCCTTTTTAAGTTGAAAATATCTGTAGGAAATGCATCTTTTCTTCGTTGTCACTCCAGATTTTTCGCCTATCGTGGACCCTATATTTTTGCTTACTTTAGGTCTTTGTACATTTTACCCCTGCTAACCTGTAGTAAGTCGCCTAGGCTCTTGCTTTAAACCTGTTTGAATTGGCATACTCCTAATTGGTATATTTAACTTGCCTATCCAGTCCCTAGTTCATGGTAAAAAGTGTACCCATACCTTGTAAGTTAAATCCACTAGTGGACTATAGCACCTATTGTGCCATCCACTACAGTGGCAGTGCAAACATCGCTATATGCCTACCATTGTAGCCTGAAGGTAGCAATGTAAAAATTCGAACTGTCAATCTTTTTGGCAGGTAAAAACCTCATTTTAAATATGGTCAACCCTACGTAGGCCTTGGAGCCTACCATGCAGAGTGCATGGTATTTAAAACTAGCATTTGCAATGCAATAGGTCTCGCATTTATGAGAGTTTGAGCTATTGGCATTGTAAATGACAATGCCTTTGTGGTGTTTTTAAAACTGATAAATAAAAGGCATTGTCAATTACAATGCCAATAGCTTAAACTCTTGCAAATGCAAAACCTACTGCATTACAAATGCGTGCAAAAAAAAAATAAAGCATTAGGAGAGAGCGTGTCCACAGGAGGCAGGACCAAGCTATTTGAGTAAATAGTGCTCGGAGACTGTAATTAAAGCCTGCCGAGCAACAACACGTAACGGGGGGGGGGTGTCGCCATGGAAGGTTACAAAATGAGAAGAGGCGCTACTAAGGAGGGACTACTAAGCCTCTTGACCAATGCACAGCCACAGTGGACAATGACACAAGCCAATAAAATGTGGGTGGAGCTTCAAGTCCCTACTTCCAATACAGCACGCCTCGCAGAGCAGCACATGCGCTGCCCAGGCTCAACCTGAAAATGTGTTATACAGACAGTCTACCGAGCCAGCACTGTGAGTCCAACCATCTATCGGAAGATGGGTCGGGCAAATGATGTGTGTACGAGGAAATTATTGGTAATCCCACAGGGCTGTCAGCCATGCTGGAGGGCTGATGGTTTCTGCATCCAAATACCCCCAAAAGAAGCCATCTTTGTTCCTTTTGGGGTGTGAGTCCCATAACTTAGTGCGGACTCCCTCACTTTGGGTTCAAGGGTCACCTGGTGGTACATATCCTTTGTCACTGGATGTTACAAATCTTGGGACATGGTATCACTCGCTGTGAGTCTCACAGCTTGGCCTCACTGCGTGCGAGTTTTACACGTTGGTGCACATCTATCATTTGGTGTGCAGAACACCACATGGAGTACAGTGTCACAAATTGAGTGAGTCTCACACCTTGGAGCACAGTGTCACTCTTAAAAAATTTCAAATGTCTCTAACTTTTAACAGACGCTTTCAATGGATTTTATTCCATATCCCTTCAAACCTTGCTCCTGTGGACTCTTGACCTTAAGGCCACTCCCAAAAGTACGCTTGAAATCTGGTATAGATTTCCCCGCAAACATCTGGGAATATTGGTTAATTGAAAAAACTGTAAAAGTACAGTTAGGCAGAGATGTAAATCTTTGTCTAATTTTTTAATGTTTTTTTTCATGACCTTTACCGTGTAAATGCAGGAGCAATAGGCAAGGTGCTAAGACTCTATTGTAACATTTGAACACTGAATTACAATACAATTATGTGAAGATTTAACTTCCCCCAAATATAATAGGATCGGAGTTAGCCAGAAGATTTGCCTTTTAGGACTGTTTTCCTGAAATATTTTAAGTCTAGCATTATAATAGTAAATTAGCTGTCCCAGGATTAGCCAGCAACTAAATAGAACCACTAACTGATGCATTTTTTTAAAATCTTTATTAAGGTGTCTACTCGGTTTACATACAAATATGAGACAGGAGTACTGTTTACAGCTAAGCTTTGGCTGTACCCAGATGTTTAGTCTTGGATTTGCAGTTATCCGAACACTGCCTGAGCCCACTGTCGCAACGAAGCATGCTACTCCATGTACTGTACCTGCTTGTGTATGTCAGAGGCTTGCAGGCTGCTACCTGAGCTGCAACTGATCTGTCATGAGAGAAGCTTGCAGTAGGCTCTCTTGTGAACACAGTACCATAACCCATCAACAGGTGCTGAAGTGAACAAGGAATAAACATTCCACACCCATTCAAATATGAGCATCTTTGCTGAGACTTCAAACAGCTAGCAGTATTGCACTATTAAAAGTACACCACCTCTGCTTAGAAGTTCTGATACTGCCAAATTAAAGAAATAACAGACCAGATGGACTAGAAGGGCTGAGACGTTCAAAATGTAATCGCTACTCCACCGTTTCAAGACAACTTGTTTTGATACAGTGCTTTATGTGACAATTTTGGCTCCTTTGGGCGCAGTAAATAAGATGTTACTTGTACCCAATATACTGACCTCAGTAGGACGGAGGGTCGTGTTTGCGCTTGCTGATTTAAAATCGTGGGAAGACAGATTAGGATTGAATGGTGGATGGATGGTAGATTAGTGGATGGATGTGTGAAAGGACGGAGAGGAAAAAGTATGGCTGGATGGAAGGGTGGATGGAAGGGTGGGTGGATGCGTGGCTGGGTGGGTGGAAGGGTGTGTGGGTGTATGGATGAGGGTGTATGGATGAGGGTGTATGGATGAGGGTGTATGGATGAGGGTGTGTGGATGAGGGTGTGTGGATGAGGGTGTGTGGATGAGGGTGTGTGGATGAGGGTGTGTGGATGAGGGTGTGTGGATGAGGGTGTGTGGATGAGGGTGTGTGGATGAGGGTGTGTGGATGAGGGTGTGTGGATGAGGGTGTGTGGATGAGGGTGTGTGGATGAGGGTGTGTGGATGAGGGTGTGTGGATGAGGGTGTGTGGATGAGGGTGTGTGGATGGGGGTGTGTGGATGGGGGTGTGTGGATGGGGGTGTGTGGATGGGGGTGTGTGGATGGGGGTGTGGTGGATGGGGGTGGGGTGGATGGGGGGGGGTGGATGGGGGGGGTGGATGGGGGTGGGTGGGTGGATGGGGGTGGGTGGGTGGATATGGGTGGGTGGATATGGGTGGGTGGATGTGGGTGGGTGGGTGGGAGGAAGGAAGGAAGGTGGGTGGGTGGGTGGGTGGATGCTTAGAAAGTTAGTGACGGGCCTTCTATCAGCTGTTTTCGCTGCAAAATGGTTTATATTTCACCAGGGAAAACAGTGTTTTGGTTGCACGGTGTAACATGCAGTCCCACCCCACAGGGCAGTTTGACAGTGTAGAAACACGAGATTATCGTTTAGTTCCCAATGTTCCTGTAGCATATCTCATAGAAAAGCACTCTGCAACATTTGGGTTTATTGCTGTAAAACGTTGTCAGGAGCGACAAAGATGCTTGCTGAGGTAAGCCGTGACCACCATGACCTACCACTGACCCCTGTCCAAAGCCTCAACGTGTCTCAAACATCAGTGCTTACTCTGCAAAATAAAATTAATAAATAAAAATGTGCCGTTGGCACT
The DNA here is from genome assembly GCA_963921515.1 of Calotriton arnoldi. Classification (NCBI taxonomy): domain Eukaryota; kingdom Metazoa; phylum Chordata; class Amphibia; order Caudata; family Salamandridae; genus Calotriton; species Calotriton arnoldi. Next base: position 203,628 of record CAWUFW010013759.1, read on the forward strand.
GCTGAACACCTAGGATTCCTAATCTTTCCACCTCATACTAATTTCTTCCTCTACCCTAGATTAAATTATTTTTCATCCCTTGTTCCCTCCTTTGTCACAGTTTTCCTATTTTATCTTCCTCCTTTCTCTTTTGTGCCTTTCCCTTTCTTGTTCTGAGCCAAAGTCCGATGTTACAAATCAAGTTGTGCTCGCCAAAAATGTTTGCCGGAATCCACCACCGGCACAAATTAAGCATTAGTTTAGAACATTATAAAACACCTGGCGTAGCCACGCACAAGTAGCTGGAAAAAAACACAAAGATGGCAGAGGAAAAGACACTTCCTTTGGGTAAATGCATTTAACAATTCTGCTTCCAAGAACTGTCCACATAGTTCAATTATTTTAAGCATTAGTGAAGCATTTATAGAGCTGATCATTAACTGTCATCCACCACCAAATATGTTAATCATTCCTCATTGTGCTATGGCACTGCAGTCCCTATTCAATCATGGCCTTCGAGGAGCTAGGTTTGCACCTTCCTGAAGAAATAGTCAAGTGTTTTTAATATCAGTAATAATCAGTCTGCCAACCAGTACTATGTTAAAACTCACGCACTTTTAAAACCTTATTTATAACGCAGTAACAAACCGTTCTTAAAATGCTACTGCTGAGACAGACAAACATAACTCGCTCTGACTTTTATCGCTAAGTTATGGATCCTATTTTTCCAGTCAGTATAAAACACATTTTATTTCTGTCCTCTGATGACCCAAGCCCGTGTTGCTCGCTAACAAAATAAGAAGTGTTCCATCGTATGTACCATCAATCATCGAAGGGGGCATGGCTTAGGCAGCCGCAATGGCGGACATGTCTGAGTAGAGCTCCGTCCGACAGTATGAACAAGCGGCAATTCCAGGTGCCGGCGATACCAGATTGCCCGGACAGGGCGGTCTGAGGAACAACTAGGAGCCCCCCGCACCTGTCGCCGATCAGATTGAAGCGGCAGGGACGCTGAATCGGCCCGAGGACGGGACTAGCGGGCGAACTGACCGCGACAAAATGGCGGCGCCCAGCTCACAGATCCCCACTACGGCGTAGATGGGACTCGCGGTCCACTCCGGAGAGAGCCAACACTGCTCTGCGCCTGCCCCCGAGGTCAAAGCCAGTGTATCGCTAGGGGACCATATGGCAACAGCAGCAAGAAATACCCGAGGCGAAGCCCGCAGGCATTGGAAGTCTGGTCATCAAGATGGCGGTGCCCGGAGATACGGGACCGGCGCTGTGACAGCTCCGACGCAGCATAAGGTGCCCGAGGCAGCAGTAACGGCGGCAGCCCACCCCGGCTGATTAAGGTGAATGGGGGCAACCACTACCTAGGGGGATAACATCCCAACTGCGCGAGATTGTGGTGAACTGCCCCCAGTTGAGCAGAGCGCAACTGGACTACCGCTGAGGGATCACGAGCCTACGCGCAGTGACATCCGACCCAGAAGGCCACGGAGTGGAGACTAGGTGGGCTCACCGGAGGGGACCCTGAGCCCCAATACAGAGAGAGCAGGAAAGGGGCCCGGTGGTGAGGAAGACACCGCAGAGCGCGTGGCCTGCGCAGAGGGCATCAGGAGGACACGTTCTCTCCTCCGCCCCCCTTCCCGGGAGCGGGTTGACAAAAGACAAGAGGGCAGAGTGCCCTATACTGCCACACGAGAACCGGACATCCTAAACCGACGAACGGGCAGTGACACCCCCTGCACCCCACAACACCGAAGGCCACGTCGCGCCCCCAACCACCTGATTACCAACAAGGGCACGGTGCGGATTCCCCCCCCCCTCACTGCTTGCAACCAAGGGGGCCCCCCAAAAACAGACCAACAGAGGGACACGGAGGATACGATCACCCTTCTCCTACCCTTCTGGACCCACTGTCCCACTGAGAAGGGCACGGCACTCGGCGCCAGGACCCGCGGCGAGTGAGCTGACCAGTGACTCATAACGGAGAAGATATGCAACGGTGAGACGGAGGAGCTATCACGAAGAAGAGGGAAGCCGATAGCCCCCCAAAACCGGGGGGAGAAAGCACCATTGGGATACAAGCACTGATGCCGGAGAGCGTACAGTGAACCAAGTTATCGCCAACAGTAATATCCCCAAAGCCTCTAAGAATGGGTAGGCAGCGCGCAGCCGGAAACCCGCAAACACCTGCCCACACAAGACCATCTTCCCCGTCAACAACGCACTCCGGAACAGAAGAGGACGCCACGACATCAGCATCAATGTCCGACAAACTGGACAAAGTTTTAGCGGCAATTGAACACTTGCGAATAACGATGGAGGATAGATTCTGAGTGTTAGCCGTAGATTTTAACTTGCTTAGGGATGACCATTGGAAACTGTCGGATAAAGTGACACAAGGAGACCAGGTCCTCAAGAACATAGAACCTCAAATCAAAACTCAACAGGAAACCCTGATTGAACTTCAACGCAGGGTCAAGATCCTGGAAGATGAGACGGATGATTTAGAAGGCCGCTCCCGACGCTGCAACATCCGGGTGGTTAACCTGCCGGAGGGAGTCGAGGACCCTAACCCTGTCGAGTATGTGGAGTCCTGGCTCAAGTCTTTCACCCCGGCCACAGAACAGACTCCATACATCTCGGTGGAAAGAGCACACTGGGTGCCAGCTCGGAAGCCACTGCCTGGAAACCCGCCTCGACCACTCCTGCTGAAGCTCTTTCACTTTCGTGATAGGGATGCAGTGCTCAGAGCAGCCCACCAAAAAGGACCCATACAGGTCAAAGATAAGAGTCATGCTGTTCCCGGACTATTCCCGCACAGTGCAACAACAACTAGCATCGTTCTTAGAAGTCAAACGCTTGCTTCGGAAAAAAGGGATTCAATACTCCCGGCACGGCTTAAAATAATGCATGACGGACGCACCAGCTTCTTTGTCCCCCAAGGATGCATATGACTGGGCGGAACAGCATCTACAAGCAGAGAAACCCCGGGCTAATCAACATGACAAACGAGGCCCCAAAGGCAAACTTCACCAGCCGAACAGTGACCCAAGGGCAGACCGCATCCCGCTCAGACACCAGGGAGGGGCCCCACAAACCTAGAACAAATTATGGAGGAGCATTGGAGAGCCTTACAAGCGGCGGCAGAAATAGGGTCAACAGTGGGCAGCTCTGACAGAGGGGCCCTCACATCTTCACCTCCGAAGATGAAGTAGACTACACCACCACGTCTAGAGACTGCTCGGACACCCCACCAGAGGTGACCCCACAGACTGGACACTTTCATTTAATTAGCATGCTATATTGTGGTAAGATCTGTAATACATCAGATGCACCCTATTACAGTCCAGGTGGGAGGTAGAGAACACGCACGCAACGCCTTACCACTTTGGGCGGACTCTGGGTAGACCACCACAACCTTATAGTAGGGCTCCACCACGCATTGATGGAGAGAACAGCCGGCACCATACACGACTCACCGATCACATAGGGTGGATCAGAATACATATCACCGGCACCCCCCCCGGTTAAAACGAATTAACGTAAACCTAGTATGTCAGGTTTGGACGTACCGCCACGGGGGGGGGGGAGGGGGGGGAGAGAGGGGGAGGGGAGTGGGGCATCCCCATAGCGGGCATCACACAGTGTCTCCACGTACGCGGATGACCTTTTAATATGTGCAGGATATCACCGTGGACCTGACGTCCATATGGACGACACTTGAAGAATTTGCAGAGGCATCCGGGCTCAGAGTGAATTGGGACAAGTCCACAGTCTACCCATTGCATCCGGACCTTGCCCCTCGGGAAGTTCCGATAGGGGAACAGAACATAACCTGGAGCACGAGTGCCCCCCGATACCTCGGAGTTTGCTTGTATCACTCCCCGTCTGATCTCTTCGAAGGCAATCCCCGTAGAGCGCTAGCTGGGATTAGATCGGCAGTGGGATTCTGGAAGAATCTCCCTTTGGCCCCAATAGGACGTGTGGCTCTAGCAAAGATGATTATAGTCCCACGTCTCTTGTATCACATTACAAATTTACCAGTAATCCCACCCCGAGCTTTTTTGAAGGATTTAGACTCGTTACTCAGCTCTCTAATCTGGGGAGCAGGCAGACATAGAATAGCACTGGCCACCACTCAAGGAGGGCTAGGCGCACCTTCCTTAGAGTCATACTTTCTGGCGGCGCAATTGCACTGGCTATCCTATTGGATGGCGGGCAGGCACATGGGGGAGACCCACGCAGTTACAGGCCCCATACCCACTCCAGAACTCTGCCGCTTGCTGCTTCCCGGCACTAAATCGCGACGTACGCACCCAATACAAGTGTCGGTGGCTCATAAATGCATGCAGAGAGTACACCGAATGTCCACAGGGGTACCTCCGTACTCTTCCTTACTACCTTTGGTGGGCTGGCCTAGACGAGAGGTGTACTACACGTCTAATATGCTCCGCATATGGACAGAACACTCCCTCACAGAGAGAGAATCCTTTTTCGAGGACTGACCACTGCGACCGTTCCACCAGCTGGTGGAAGACTATGATCTTCCCCCCAGCCAATTTTTACTCCACAGACAAATCATCGAAAGCTACCGCTCACTACACGATTTGACAGAAGCAGAACCAGCAACACATCCGGTCCTTCACGCAATCATGCACATGGGGGCGGGTCGACACCTGGTCACTTGGCTTTATAAAGCCATACGGGAGCTTCTAAACAAACCATTGGATGCGCTACGGGTAACATGGGAGGAAGAGCTAGGACGCCAGCTGCACGACAAGGAATGGGAGCCGGCGCTCGAATATCCCAAGGTTTCCCGAAACGCGCGCTTTAAAAACATACAATTTTACATCTTACACAGAGCGTATCAAACGCCCGCGCGTCTCCAGCGATTTTTATCCGTCCACACAGTTTCTTTGCCCCAGATGTCAAACACCGGACGCGGATTTTCACCATATGTTCTGGGCCTGCCCTACAATAGGGACATATTGGCACACTATTCACGAGACTCTTGGGTTCCTAACATGAACACATGGGAGGCCTGCGCACTAGGAATTTTCCGGAGACGGAAACAGCACAAAGTACCAATTCGCTTTGCTTCGCTGGCAACACTATTTGCAAAAAGAGGCATAGCTATGCACTGGTGAGCTCCTGGGGGACCACTGATAGCAGCCTGGGTGGGAGCGGTGAACAAATGGGCAGCAGCAGAGGAGGAAACGCTCAGGGAGGAAGAGGTAAAGGGGATACATAAGCACCCCCATATCCATGGAGTGGACCCTATTGCTACACCAATTCAAACAGCAAACCACGCCAGACAATTCCGACACCCCGTCACAAACCCCGATAACCCCGCAACCACAGGCCTAGATCGACAACACACAGTAGTTCCCATATAACTGCAAGTGCGCACCTGGGCACGACCATGCAACCACTCCCATACTAGATCAACGGGATAGACTGTAGCGGCTGGGCAGGTTCCAACCTGTTAACTTTACACGTAAACACACGAAAAATACGCAGAAGCCTCGAAACCCTGTCTGACTCGTACACCTCAGACTTTATGAACACTACCCCAGTTAGACTCCCCAGTTAGTAATTAAGCATTGTAACCAGTAGTTAACACACTGGCAACCAAAGGGAAGGAGATGTATCTTCATGTGAAAGGACATGCAAAGTTGGGTGATACCGTTTATGGCAGCAATTATACTATGTATCAGATAATTATCAACCCAGAGACCTGACCATGGTTCCACAGATCGGAAACACACGAAACAATGCCAATTTACATGTACTATCACGCAATGTTTCTCTTAAGAAAATGTTGATAAATACTTGGGGGAATAAACAATCAATCATCTAGATGAAGAACAGCGGGAACTCACTCTCGATGCCGTCAAACAGCTGAAAGAAATTAAAATATAAAGCACGGCGCCTTGCAATTTAACGTGTATTGCGGCCGTGAAACGGGCTGCACGGTTAATACAAAAAAAAGTTTGTCAGAAATCCAAGGGTGCAGGAGGGTCCGAGGTCGCAGAAAGAAAAAAAAAATCTGTCAAAGCTTATCGAGACACTGCCTACCTGCGCAGGCTCAGTGAGAGCTCGAGCACTTCATTTTTGTTCGCGCAGTAAAGCTGATCCACGCGTGTAACATGACTAACTGCCTTGGTTCCTACGGGAAAAAAAGCATTTGCAATGCAATAGGACTCGCATTTGCTCTAAAGAATGCGTCCATACAGTGTAACACTCAAAGTAAAGGGGCCAGTAGCCACGGGAGGATACAAATGACGACCTGGCATAATAAGGCGGGACTAACAAGCCTCTATCAATCAGAAGACAGAATTTATGAAGGACCAACACAGAAGCCAATGAAAAATATGGGCGGAGTGAGGGCAGCTTGTCTCCCCCATACTGGACGACTGCATGCCTCGCCGAGCGAGCAGCGCATGCGCGCTGCCGCTAAAGTTCGACCTAAAAAGGGACATGCAGAAATGTAACATCCTTACAGTGACTAGCATCCAAAAGCTATTTTCACTGTGGTAGGCCTAGCTGTCCTATGCAGAAAACCAGAGTGCAGATTAAAATGCTAATACTGTGTTGGTAAAGGGACCAGCTATAAACCTAATTAAATGACTATTTTTAATAGTTATTAAAAATCCATTTCAATGTTGAAGTTGGATTTTTAATAAATAGGGAAAAAAACTTTTTAAAAGATACCCTTCTCTTGCCTGAACTGTCGGAAGGCTAATTAACATACCTCTGCCAGCTCCGAGCCAGTAATTAGTTTTGCATAGGTGTGAACTGCCTTACAGGACCAAAGAATAGGCTGACCTGATTTGGCAGAGATTCTTCCTCTGAACGCCACTGAATATGCAGGGTGGGGGCTGTTGGCATCCTTTTTCACACTAGTGTCAAATCCTGCTTCACAGGTCTGCTGGTTTTACATATGACCCTTGGGCCACACTTCAAAGGGGAGAGACAGGATGCCAAGACAAATCATGTGGATACATGTGTGGTTGCTGAAGGACTCTGTTTTTGTTGTATCAAACGTCTCAGTCTGTTTTTCGTGGGTACTGTGGCTACCTCAAAGTGGATGTTGGAGGTCACTAGAATTACCATAGTACACTCCCCACATACAGACCCACTGCCCAAGTTTGTGTCTGAAGACTTTCGCCATCTTGAAAATGCCCAAACTGGGTAGGGTTGTCTCTGGGAACTTTTACCCCATTGGTTAGGGTGTGCTCAGGAGTCATTCCCACCCACTAGCTAGTGTTGGGCATAAATGTGGCACATCCAAGCACACACTTCAGAACAGTTCTTGGACCTGAAGAAGATTGGAGGAGGATTGGGCCTGCTGTCTGTTACCTGAGGTCCTCAAGGACTGGACCTATTCCTCTTGTACCCAGGAAAAAGAATCAAACTCCAAGGGTCATAAGGCTTTATCTCCTATTCAAGCTAGAGATGCACGCTACAAGGTATCTTTTTCCTGGAAGTACCCAGCTTACTAGGCTCAACGACTTTGACTGTACCTTGCTGTTGGCCTCTGCCTGACTCTTAGTACCTCTCCTGAGGTCCGGGGGGGAAAGAGCTTTAGAAGTGTACTTCCTGTGGTGGATTGAAACAAAGGACCAAATCAGAAGGTAACATCTTTGACCAGGATGCACCTGGTAGTTGTAGCCGACCTGCACTCCATTGCAGTCAGCCTCAAATTGCACCTAGGTTCCAGTCTACCATGATCATTGACTATAATTGATGCTTTGAGCTTTTTGGTGCCATCTCTACTTAAAACGTTAAATATTAATATCTCCGATTCACCTTATTGAAATTGTCCTTTTATTACATTTTTCTCCTTTCTAATTCAGTTTATTTTTCTTTTTGGCATTTTGACTTACTGTTTTGGTACTGCATAAAGGCTTTAAACATGGTCCTAGGTTAAGCCTGTCTATTCTGAGCCGTAACTACCAGGGGGTTGAGCTCCGGTTAATTTAGTGATTTTGAGGGTGACCCCTGACCGGGGCTGTGATTGTTCTTTGAGGTGGGTAGTCACCCACCCCAAATCATCCAGTTTCGTACAGCCTCCTTTTTCTGGAGTTACTCTAGTCCTGTCTCCTTTGACATCACTGTAAGCATTGTTCATTGACGCAATAGGGTGATGCATATGTAAAGTTGGCTAAAACAAATAACGACAGTAAACACCTAACCAAAATGGAAGTAAAACGGGGTTCTAATATATTCTGTCCATGAGACTTATTCACCGAAATAAAAAAAACCTGGAATGCTCCTTTGTTCCAGCAATCTTTAGGCTAAATCTGGTTGTGTGCACCATTCATAGCAAGCTATTGCCTACAGTGCACAAATAAGGGACTGGGGGTGCCCTTCTGTAGATTGACTTTGCAGTTGAGGTAAAGCGGTATAAATGTCGTGGGTTGAGAATGGCTGATCTATTTTGTGCCTGCACATTTACTGTCTCATCTTTAGTGGTGGGCCACGGACTCCTATAGAAAAAAATTGTGCATATGTACAGACCGCTTTCATTCAGTCATTTCTTGAGATGGGATCTTAGCAGCTAACGAAGAACAAAGCTATTTTCGAAGTTGAACTTGACACATTGATAGATTATATGAAAATGGCTGTCAGAATATTAAGTAAATGGGCAAAAATTAAGTACTCGGTGGTTTAAGGGACAGAACCATGTAACTTGTATGTTGCACAAATATTAAAACAAAACAATGCAACAAAATCTTTCTGAATTTACTGTGCTAAACGTGAGCCCAAAGCATCTTGCATCTACTGCATTCTCTGGCTCAGTGCCTGGGTTTAAAAGCGGATGTTTCTGGGTTAAAGGCTAACTTCCCCAGGCTACAACAGAGTGAGGTCCCAATGACTGGTCGATGTTCCACCATCCTCCTGCACAAACTTGGTTGGCCTGATTGCCCCAGTGGAAGCAAGGTGTCTTGACTGGCTTTCTGTTCACTTTTCCTACTAGACCTTCATTGCCACTGATACATAGGTACAAAGTTATTTGAATGCTGTGCTCTATAGCCTCCACATCTACCTCTATCCAGGCTACCTCTTCCTCCTGTCTGCATACCAAGACCTGCTGCTGCAAGCAGGGCTGCTACTTTAAGAAGTAACAAATTGTCTCTCCTCAAAGGGGAATGGGATACTGCACAATTTAGTTTCTTCATATGTACAGCGGTCTAGGTCCTGGATTAGTATGGACCTTCAGTGTACACTTCATCCCTTCCGCACCCACTCCCTGTCAAAGCCCTAGATGTGGATTCGTTTGTCTCCCAGCTATCCAGAACGAGTGGCTGTGTTCAGTGAACCAAAGGGACATTTAAATCCAGATTCTTCTGGTGCAGGAACACAAACCTGGTGGGGGAATTGAACATTGATAATAAAAGTCTTAGTTGTTAGACCTAAATGTGCCTCCTTGTTCCCCGAAATCCTGGTCATAGTTGGCTGCTTTTCTGCAGTAGACCCACCTCTACCTTTTCCTAAACAGTTGCCTCAGAGCTTCAAGGAAGTCCTGCCTCACTTTGACTCTCACTGCCGACATCAGTTCTAAAGGTCTGCATGGACTAACCAAAATGTTATCAGCTGCCTTAAGGGACATTAGCTCAATGAGTTTGCTTCAGTTAGTAAGCCATCTTGGGGCATGTTCTGCTGAGGTCAACATCTGGAGTGCCCAGCCTGAGGAGGCACATTTATTCACCTCTCAGGTGGTTGCTTCATAATGACGTCCTGTGCTCTTTCCAGGGGATTAAAAGCCCTGTGCTACTTTGCCATTCAGCAGAGCCCCGTTGCAAGTTATTTGCCTCCAGGATTGGTAGGGGGGCAATGGCCTTGGGTGTCTGGGGTGGGAGGGGAGGCAGATGGCTTGATGTTGGGTTGCAGAGGACCATTCCTGCCAAGAAGGGCAAAGAGGTGACTAAGCACACTATTTCATAGTGGGTTACCTTTTGTATTAAAATCTACCCTCCCTTAGCCAAGAAAGACCTTATTCCTGAAGTTCGTTTCCACTCTACCCAAGCCACAGCTGCTCCTACTGTTAGAGGTGTTCTGGTAGCTCACATCTGCAGAGTGGCCATTTGCTCATCTTTGTATACTTTTGCTAAACACTGATGCCACACAGCCAAATCACACAACGACTGATACTTTGCCAGGCCAGTGTTGCATGGCTTTCTTGGTTAGTTGACACTTCTTAGTTCCTCGTCCTGGAGAGTATTGCTTTTGGGCTCGTTCTTAAGGTGAGGAATCTTTAGGAAGAAGTATCAATCAGAAGAAATTGGTAGCTCTGTTTCTAGTGGATACTTTATCTTTCTGCAGATTGCTCACCTCACTCCCTTTGTGGCTTGGTGCTGTGATTAATACAATTCAGAGGTATGCAGTTATGTAATTGTCACTCTTGTTGAGACGCTCTCAGTTCCTGGTAGTTTCTTTTGCCACATTAAGGTGTGCAGAGTGGAACTGATTCCATTGTGGTAATTGATGTCTTACATATTTCTGCCGCCATATCCTGATTGCAGAATAGCGGCTGATGCTGAATAAAACCACGTGGCGGCGCTGGAGAGCTGTTACTGGCGAAAGTGGCAGGATCCAGTTTGGCACCTGGAAGTAAGGTGAGGAATGTGCAGGAAGATTGTATTAGTTACTGAAGGTATGTACTTTTTTCTTTCCAAATTCTAATTGAAGGGCGATAGAAAGTGATGGAATCTGAAATAATCAGTTACACTCACCTGGAGTAATGTCTGACCTTCTGGACATAGCGGTAGTCTGAACTGACAGTACGCCTCCAACCCCTAAAAGACACTCAGTAAGAACATGCAGGTTTTGTTGGTTTAAACCTGCATTGCACACAGAGTATGTCACATGGCAATGCATCTGCAGACCAGGCACTATGTAACACCCCACATCGTCATTAGTCCCTCCACTGCATGCCCATCCTAGCTTGAGGCCAATACATCCATTTTGATCCTGCCGAATCACCAGACCAGTTCGGCCTTACAAGCATCTCTGAATTGTTGAAAAAGCTGTGTACATGGAATAAATGGTCCTATTTATCAAAAGAGGGGGACTGTAGGAGCTATTCTAAAAGGTCCGGTGACCCGTGCTCCCGAAATTAAACTTATACCAAAGGGAGTCACCGTTCCTGAGTGAAGATGGAGAGAAGGGAAGTAGGGGGTACTCTTGTCATGTGCTACTCTGCTTGAGGGAGGCAGGGTGTCCTCATCTTGATGCCCTCACACACCCCGAAGGATGTCATGCTTCATCATTGGGCTTTTGCTCCTCGTCGGGCCGGCGCTGCAATGACTGGTCCCCCGAGGGGTCTCTTTTTTTGGAGATCTTTTGATGAAGCCGTATGGGTGCGTGGGTGTAAGTGGCAGTGAAGTCCTAGAAAGTGTATTAAATTGCTGGAGGGAGAGATTTTTAATAAAGTGATCCCTCTGTCATTATTGAAACCAAGTGTATGGAGCTGCTTTAAGGGGTATTATGTCCCTTGGTAGCTGGGTGATTATATGTCCCTAGTGGGCATATGTTATGGTCAACATGTTTCGCGCTTCAGTGGTATCAGGGAGAGATCCAGGGCATTTCGTCGGGACCGAATAAGAAAGTTATATCTACAGTGGCCCGAAAATTTCGGTGCCCCGGATAAATGAAAGGAGTAGAGATTCTGAAACGACAAGAGTCAAAAAAACAAAGATACAATTTACCATTAGGGTATTAATACCAATGGAAGTTATGTTCAGGTCTGGGTTCTCCATTGGAGGGCCAGGTGCTTGTAGTTCGTAGCGTGATCATTGCTGTTAATGGTCGCGGTATGTACACGTGAGCTAAAAGGTGCTGTGATCTTTCACAGGGCGTGTTTGCAGACATGTCACCTCAGGCCCCACCCCCTTCCTTCACCATTGTGCAAATATTCCTCTAAAATCAACCGAACTACGAATTCCGATTTACTCACCTGTTATCAGGAGAGACCTCAGTGCTGCATCTTTGAGCCCAGTACTGATCCTGAAAAGTAATTTTAACCGTACTTACCAGTAACTTGAATTTCCTTCCATAGGCTAACATTGACTGGTTTTACTTGGAAATTCTTCTAAGTGTGGAGTTTTGGAACTTTATAATATTCCTCTAAAATCAGCCGAACTACGAATTCCGATTTACTCACCTGTCATCAGGAGAGAACCCAGTGCTGCATCTTTTAGCCCAGCACTGACCTTGAAAAGTAATTCTAACCGTACTTACCAGTAACTTGTATTTCCTTCCATAGGAATCCATTGTCTGGTTTTCAGCAGAAAAGTTTCAAAGTGTCGATTTTCACAAACTACAAATATTCCTTAAAAATCGCCTGTATGACTTAAACGCATTCTTTCAACTGTTTACAGGAGATGCACCAGTGCTGGATCCAGGATCCACCACTGAGTAAGAAAAAGTAACGATAACACTACATACCTGCTAAGTGAATTTCCTCCCATAGGATAACATTGGTGATTCTATGTGAAAAAGTTTCTGTCTCAACTTTTAAAATACAATAATATTCCTTAAAAATCACTACTGTAACCAAAACGCTTTTACTCAACTGTTTACAGGAGATGTCCCAGGACTGAATCTAGGATCCAGTCCTGTGGTGAGAAAAGTAATCCATAAAGTAACTAATTGCATTTAAGTAGAAATACACATTGAGCTCAATGTTGCATTGTGTTTGAAATTGTGTTGCCCATTGCAACAACTGTAACTACTGTACTTAAAAGTCTATTGCCTATTTGCAAAGTATTTAAACTAAAGTAATTCATTCTGAGAAAGTATAATGTAATTACAATGTAATTTAAAAAATAAAATATCTAAAAATAAATAGTTGAAAAAAATGTTGTAAATCAGTATCAAAAAATAAATATAACAATTAATACAATTAAAAAATTGTCATTTACAAAACCTTTGAAATTCACTGAAAAAAACCATAGCTTTCAGGCACGTTAGTTAGAAATTAGCATTTAAAAACCTTTGAAATTCACTGAAAAAACCATAGGTTTTAGGGACCGTTATAGTTAGTTGGACATTGCACTCGTACAAAACCCGTGAAATTCCCCGTTATAGTTAGTTCAGCTAACTATAACTCGCGCCCCGCAATGCACTGCTGATGACGTCACATATTACATCACTCATGACATGGTCAGTGACATCACTGATGACATCACTAATGACATCTCAAATGACATCACTGATTACATCATCCATGTGATAATTTCATGCATCTTCTCACACCCTAATATAACTTTTGATACACCCACTCTTATTTACAGACTGCCATTCGCAAAACCATACACACTCCAATACCAATAACTATATACCCACTCACTGATTCTTAGGTCTACACACACACACACACACACATCTACTCACTCACCCGTCCAGTCACTCATACTTAGTCACTCAGTACAGGACTATCATATGCACTCATACACCTATATAAACACTCACACACCGCCACTCATCCATAGAGGTACTCGCACACCTAGTCATGCAAAAAATTAATCACACACCCATTTACTCACCTATAGAGTTATACACACACCAGCTCACTTAGTCATACAAATACTAGCACATTCTTACGCTCTTATACAATAACTGATACAAGCACACGCATCCATACAGCCACTCTCACAATCACTTATAGCCTTTTAAATACTCTAACACACATATATACTGCCTTTTACATATGTAGTTACTCGCACATGTACCACTGAGATATACATTCACTCACTAACACACCCATACACACACTCACCCACGCAGTCCATCACAGACGCACTCTTCAAATCATGCACCCAGTGAATCACCCACTCACACATCTATGTACAGAGTCGCACACACCCCACCCACACAAACACTCAGGCACCCATACAGATACTCAGACAACGAATCAATAACTCATAGACACTCATGTAGCTATTCACAAACCCATGCAGCCACTTACACAGCAACAGACTGATAGACATTCACCCAGTTTAGTCACTAACCCATGCATTCAGTAAGATACGTTTAATCACTCACTTATACAGTTAGTCACGCACCTACTAAATCATCCATACAGACACTTATACACCCACTCATTCTTCAATACGCCTTTCCCTATATACATTAAAAATATTTAAACTTTACAGAAACAGTCACTGGATGATGTCATCAGTGATGTCACTGACCATGTCATGAGTGATGTAATATGTGACGTCATCAGCAGTGAATTTCGAGGCGCGAGTTATAGTTAGCTGAACTAACTATAACAGGGTAATTTCACGGGTTTTGTACGAGTGCAATGTCCAACTAACTATAACTGTCCCTAAAACCTATGGTTTTTTCAGTGAATATAGATATATAGATATACAGAAAATGTCACCACACTTCAGAATGACGTTTTAGCCACTCTACTTTCCCACTTTGTCTCGTTTGGTACTCTCTTTAGTTCCTTTTAGAACTCTTTCTTGTCTTATTCGGTTTTTTGTGTCCAGTCCGGTAGAAATTTCCTTCTATTCTCTTTAAACTTGTTGCACTTCACTTTTACGCTTTGTTCTGGGTTCTCGTGAGTGATTTCTTCTTCTTTGATATCAGTCAACGCGATGTATAGCCATTCAGGTGACTTATATTTCAGATTAGCTTTCTTTACTCTTTTCGTTTTCTGCAATTGTTTTCCACTTTGTTTTCCTTGTTCCTTTTGACTTGTCTCATTTACTTGTTCTGCATTATCTTTGTTTGTTTATGATTTTGTATCAATTTTTTTAACTTCGTGGGGCCAATTATCGCCTTTTCGGTTCACTTTCTTTTTCCTCTCGTTCAGCTCTCCAAGTTCTCTTTCTTGGTCCAAATTTCTGTTTTCTTTCTTCTCCACTCTCTTCTGATTCTGTTTCGGACTTTACTTCATTTCCTCTTATTTTGAACTTTATGATTTCACTTCCTTTGTCTAGTTCCGATCCTTCCTGTGTCTTTTCTATTTGGTCACTTGTTTCTATCCCTCCTCGAGGTTCTTCCGAATTCTCGTTGATCACTCTATCTGTTTCTATATTTCCCTGTTCTTCTGTTTGTTGGTCTTTCCCTATTGCTCCTCGGGTTTCTTCCGATTCTTCTATCTCTCTATTTGAAACTATCCCTCCTTTGTCTATTTGGACAATTTCTGAAGGATCTTTACCATAACTTGTGCTTGGTTGCTCACTATTGCTGTCTCTTTGCTCAGTTTCTTCGTTTATGTCAATTTTCCAGTCATTCTTCAGTTTTTCATCACAATCTGATTGGTCTGTATCAGATGCTGAACTGGTGTCTGATATTTCCAGATGTTGACTTTCAGGTCGATCTTCAAGTTTTGGAACTTTTGCTACTTCAATTTCTTTTCCTGTTAAACTTGTACCTGGGTCTTCCAGATGTCGACTTACAGGTCGATCTTCAAGTTCTGGAACCCTGTTGATTTCGTCTTCTGCATCGGATGCCGAACTGGTATCAGATGTCGACTTACAGGTCGAGCTTCAGGATCTGGAACTCGGATGGTGTGGCTGGCATGCACCCAGTTTTTCACTCCTGCACATTTGACTGCAGTTGTCACCAGGATCACTTGTCGTGGTTGGTCCCAACAAGGAACCAAACAGTTTCTTCTTCTGTGGACTTTTATGCGGACCCAGTCTCCTGGATTCAAATCATGAGCTGGTTTTCTTTCAAGAGTGGTCGCATCCGGTCCAACCTGATGAAACGCAGAACATACCACATCAGCTAAACCTATGCAATAATCCAACACGAGATCATCAGTTATAGTCAGCAGTTTGTTGACGGGTACATGTGCTTGTCTCATTGCTCGTCCCATGATTATTTCGTGGGGACTCAGACCTGTCTTTCTTTCAGGTATGCTTCTGATGGTCATTAAGACCAATGGTAAGGAATCTGGCCATTTGAGTCCTGTGGCTTGACACATTTTCCCTAACCTATTTATTGTTCCATTCACTTGTTCTACTACTCCAGAAGCCTCTGGTCTATATGCACAATGCAATTTCTGTTGAATACCAAGTGCTTCACATATCAGTTGAATTAGTTCGTTTTGAAAATGTGTTCCTCTATCTGTTTCAATCGTTACTGGAAAACCGTACCTTGGAATGAATTCTCTCAGCAAGAGCTTTGCTACTGTAAGCCTATCATTCCTTCTGGTCAGGCTTCCACCCAACGAGAAAACAAACTACTACAAGAACATATCTCAGTCTATTGCTTGGGGGCATTTCTATAAAGTCCATTTGCATTCTCGTGAAAGGACCTCCCTCTCGTCCTATTGTTCCTAGACTCACTACTGTCTTCCTTCCTGGATTTATCTGTTGGCAGATAAGACATCTTTGACAGACTTTCAGCTATGGCTCTGAATTTTGAGTTATACCAGGTTTGTCTGAAAAGTCTGATCATTGCATCCCTTCCAATATGAGCTTGTCCATGGTACATCTGTGCCATGTCAGAAATCATGCTATCGGGCATAACTGGTCTTTCATCTCTATAAACCCAAACATCATCTTCCTCTCTTTTCCTGCATCCTGCTTTTATCCAGCTATCTTTTTCTTCATCATTTAATTCAAATGGATCTTTTAACATCCTTTTTTGTCAAACGCTGTAATGGTTTTGCAATTAATGAAAATCCACTTATCCACTGTCGACAATATCCAACCATTCCTAGGAACATTCTTACCTCTTTGTGTCATTGGAGCTCTCATTCCTCGAATAATTTTTATTCTGTCGTTACTTTTCGCACTCCTTTTTCAATTTTATGACCCAAGTATTGAACCTCCTGTTGACAAAACTAATTTTGATGGGGACACCTTATGTCCTCCCCTTGCTAAATGGTTCAGCAAAGCAATTGCGTCGGTAACGCATGCTTCTCTCGTTTTTGATGCCACCAATAGGTCATCAATATACTGAACCATCACAGATTTTTCAATCTTCCAACGATTTCTTTAGAATCTGATTAAAGATAGAGGGGCTTTCTGTATACCCCTGAGGAATTCGGCACCATGCCAAAATACGCTCTCTGAACCTGAATGCAAATAATGGCTGGCTATCTGGATGTAATGGGATAGATAAAAATGCATGGCACAAATCAATGACGGTGTACCATTCCGCCTCACGTGGAATCTGATACAGTATTACAGCAGGGTTTGGTACAATTGGACAACAAGGAACCACGATTTTATTGATCTTTCGTAAATCTTGTACTATCCTATATGTTCCGTTCGGTTTTTTCAGTCCCATTATAGGCGAATTACATGGACTGCTCATTATTTCTTTCAAAATTCCTTGTTCAATAATTTTATTTATTACGGGTGTTATTCCTTCAATTTCTGGCGTCAATTTATATTGTGGAGTATTTGGGTAACTTGTTCCTTCTCTAACAAATTTTAACAGGGTCTACTCCTTTCATTAACCCAATATCTTCGCCTGTAAAATCCCACACCTCCTGTTTTACTGTTTCTTTCAACTCAATTGGGATTTTCTCTACATCGAACACAGGAAACAAATCATTCACCTCTGACACTCTAAATTTGCCATCGTCATTTTATATAGTACATCTTCATCTGGTGTCTGAAATGCGATCCCATCCGGAGTACAATAGATGGTGCAATTCATTTTGCAAAGTAGATCGCGTCCAAGTAAATTCACAGGACTGCAATCGCACACCACAAATCGGTGCATTTCTCTGAATGGTCCAATCTTTACCTCTACTAATTTGGTAAGAGGCGCCTTAATTTGCTGGTTTGAGACACCAACGACTTGGATATGTTCACCTGAGAGAGGAAGGTTTGGAATTTCCACTGATCTAACAGTAGAACGGGTAGCTCCAGTGTACATTTGCACCATTCACTTCTCCATCCACAAATGGACCTGCTTGATCTACCTCTAGAGTTGCGCCAAGCACACACTTCTTCCTCTCCTAGGCACCGTCATAAACTTTCATCCGACTCATTCCCATCCTGTCGTAACCAATACTGCGATATCGCAGCTGCGCGCGTCAATTGTGTTACCTGCTCCCCTCCGTAGAATCCTGTCTCTGCACTGTATCTCTGTGGATTTACACTCTTGGGAAGTGGTGGTTGAGGCACCTGACTCTGCTGAGTAACTACCTGCAGTTGCTGCAGCTGTTGGTAACTCACCTCACTCTGCACCTGTGGATTTAATGATTGATTTTCCGCATTAGCTTTTGCAGGAAATTTACACTAGTTTCTCCAATGCCCTAACTTTCCGCAGTTGTGGCATGGCCACTTTTTCTTTGCTTACTCTATACTCATTTGACCTTTACCTATATTTGGTTTTGATTTAGTTTGTCCTGTCTCATTAACCTGATTATTCAGTTGAGCTTCTTGTTTTTCTGCAACTTTCACTTGTGCCCACATTGCCTTCTCTTTTAATTTACGCTGTCTACACTCCATGTCATCACTGCAATATTTGGCATACCTCAACACTTCGTCCACTGTACTGTTTTGCCAGATCATATGCTGTTTGATCATTTCACTTATTTCTGGTTTTAACCCATAAACAAATCTATATACAAAATGACTCGTGTCCTTCTCATTCAAAGTCTCATAACCACTATACTGTTTAAAAACCAAAAGTAGCCTCTCGTAGTAGGCATGTACAGACTCCTTACTCTCCTGTGTAGTTCTGTCAATTTTAACCCAATCGGTTTCTTTGGGTGGAATTTTGTTTTTCAAAAAGGTAATAACTTGATCATATTTCCTCATAACTTCTGGTCCTGGCGCTCCTGTTTTTGCGTCTCTTGGGTATTCTACAGTTGGCCAATCAATGGTAATTTTATATTCTGTCCATAAATCAGCTGGTACTACAATGTCAAATAATCCATCCAAATCTACCCACATCACCTTCGAAACTTTGACAAACCTTTCCACTTGTCTGTACCATTCTACAGGTTTTTCTCTTAATTTTGGAAAGTCATTTGTAAATGACAGTATATCCTGTCTGGACCAGGGGACATGTACATAACTACCTCCTGGAGTTTCTCTCATCGGATACTCCCTTACAACTGATTCCTTGTCTGTCACCGCAAAAGCCAAAGACGCTTTATCGGTCGTTCTCTCATTCCTTTTAGTCCACCTACTTCTCCATCTGTCCACATCACCCCATTTTCTCAGCAAAACAATCAGTTCTTTTATTTGGGTTAACCGTCCTGATGTGTTCAGATTTTCTATATCTTTCTCACAAAAATCTACCCTATATGGTTTCTACAAACTCCTCACTTTTACAAATTCCCCTCCTAGTTCATTCGCTGTCTCCTCTAATTTGTCATGTAAATTTCTAGCTCTCCAAGTAATGCTTTTGCACAAGAACATTATCTCGTCGTCCTGATGTTTTCAATTTTTCTGTACCAATAGTCCCTAATAACTCTTCCATATCTATTTTTAGCCTAATTACATCTAATGGTTTCGGTTCTGTCTTTCTTTTGCAGGTTTCTCATCCATTCATTTAATTCGTCTGGAGTTGGACCTACAGGTGTACTATTTAATTCTATCCAATTTCTATTCCTCTCTGGTGTTTCTGATGCAGACTCCGTTCCCATAGGAATCCTCCTTAACTCACTCATTTACTGTCAAGTTAGTAGGTGGGCTCGGTCTATATGAACTGACAATTTCTTGCCCCTTCAGTTTCTAGTTCCATCCCTTCTCTCATTCTTTGCAAATTTGAATTAATAGGAATAACTAAAGAATGTTCATCTATTTTCTGGTTCTCAAAAACTGGTATTACTGGTCCTATTGTCACTGGCACAGTTACAGCTTCCATATTCATTGTCAACTCTCTTATTTTCTCAGTCAATTCTCTCGTAGTTTTTGCTAACGCTGCTGCATTGTCACTATCAACTTTTTCTCTTTGTGGGGTTTGCAGCTGTTCATTTGACCTATTTATTTCGTATCTTCGTTCTGGACTTTTATTCCTCCCAGTTTCCATTGGCGGTGCATTGGGTGTCACCACCGCAGAATTCTGTTGGTATGGAGGTGGGTTTCGGTTTAAAATATCTTCCAGCAATTCATCCTCTGTCTCGCTACCTCCATACCTTTCTGTAACTGTTTCTTTTTCTCTGTACACTTTTTTCTTGCACCCTCTTCAACTGTAAAAGCTGGAAACAAACCTCCTGTCATATTACCATATCCAACGCTTCATTCTGTCCTCATGATTCACTCCCCACAACCTTCCAGGAACAAAACCATGATTCTTTGCACCTCTGTATCTCTCGTTCATACATCTCATCTTCCCATTCACCTAACGCTTCAAATTGTGTCGGTCTAGGTTTTGGCTCAAGCTTCGTCATTTTCTCTCTCAAATTTTTCGTACAGCTATGCTAAACAAACCATTCTCTGGGAAAGCCAATACTCCATCATTTTGAGTATATTTTGTCCAATTTTCTAACCATATGCAAGTATGATAACCGTATTTCAGCATCATGTGCGAAGCTGGTGTTTTCGGCGGAGGAATTACCTGTCCCTCTCTAGTCACTACCTTTTTGTCTTTCTTAAAGAAGTTCTTAATTTTCGCCATCCATGACGGTTTCTCTCTCTTCCATATTCATAATAAGCCATATTTCACGATTTCTTTTCCCTTCTGCAAACTCGTAACTCTGCTCTGATCTCTATGTGCTATTCGGTCCTATCCCAGCGCGTCTCACACTAACGCACCAATCCGAAACTTCTACGTCACTGCTTTTCAGACCTATCTCAGCGCGTCTCACACTAACGCACCAATCAGGACGTTTTCCGTGTTTCTAGTACACTGGCCAATCCCTGCGTGGCCTTTCGTCAACGTCAGTTCTGCTCCTGACCCCTCCTTTACAAAATTTATCGGCAATTTTGTTCTAGACTGTTTCTGGTTAGTTACGACATTAAAAACACATTTCCATTGTCTGTTTTCGCTAAACAAAGTGATAGTTTTACTCTATTTCGCAAGAGTACAGTTTCGTTCGATAAGTGTAGCACTTCCCTCTACCTTACCCTTCTTTCAAGCAAGGGATAAACCTGTTTCTCTGGGGATAAAACACATGTGGAGACTACACTGCTCCTGAGAATTAAGGCCAGAGTTTCACAAGAAAACCGGTTGCTATTTCACTCATACACGTTTTATACAGGAAATGTCCCTATCATAACACAACCTGTTATCACCAATTTGAAAATTCAGGCAATGCACTATTCCATGTGACTTCTCTTGCCACACATGTCCACTTCCTACTTCCCGGAAGCTTCAAAATTTTCGACTTGCATATAACATAATCCAATTCAACATGAAGTGTTAGACATGAAATAATCACCAAACTAATCTATAGTAACCATAACTCTGCTACCAAGAAATCTGATCCAGCGCGACTAATATAATTTCTTCTCCTTTAGACATGACATCCAGGTTGAAAAACATTCCTCCTAACAACTATACCAGTATGACGGTGGGGCCCATAACACCGCATAAACATTCACTCACTCATATTCCCTGGATCCCATCCACCTTTCACCTAGGAGAAAAAGTTATGGCTGCTGGAAGAAAACTGGATACCTTTTTAAAATTGACAAGAGTTTCTCAAACATCATACATATTTTGGTTTTAATCATGTCTATTTCTAAAACATCAAGGTATTCCGCTTTTTGGTCGATGGACCAACTAGTGAGAATAAGTTGATGGTGATTAAGACCAGCTCAATCACATTTTAACCTATTTAAACATTGCATTTATTATTGAGCTTAAAGGACCACAGACTCGTAGTTTTAATTATAATAAAATTGATCTATTCGCTTAATTACATATGTTTCAATTTTATTAATCAGTTTAATACATTTAATATCATCATAAGAATTGAACTTTAAAAGAAAATTATGCATACCCTTTTTAGATGAAAATAAAAGATCGTCACAGCAGTTAAATTTAAGATCCCAGCATAGAACTCCCAAAAACTGACTGTCTGTCCCGCTAAACAGGCCTCCTCGACGGACCACCTATACAGGTTTCCCGCCACGGTCTCGTTCTTTCCCAGTCGGAATGAAAAATAAAATTAATTATTTTAAATTAATGGCCTATGGAAAATAGCAACAGCTCTTCGGTGTCCAGTGCTCAAAAATATGTATGAATAGCGCTCCTCCTACTTAAGAGTAGGTCCTCTTATACCCGATTACTAGCTTACTAAACGGAAATGTTTCAATCTTTGGGGGCGAGATTCACGCTAATTGGTCCATTGGAGGGGTGTCGCATCTCCTCATTGCCCTCCTTGCTCAAACCAGTTCCGAAAAATGTTTATAATTTTGTCCTTTCGCACGGTTTTAGGACATTACCAATCAGATTGACAGCTCCTCTTATGTATCTTCTTTTGCAGCTTTATTTTAAACAGTTCATTGTTAATGCATAGCTGCATTTCTGGTTCTCACACATTTTCGCTGAGTCCCTCTTGGCACACATTTTGATGATAGGTCATGTTGACCTTGATCCCTCTTTCATTCTGGGCTCTATAAGCAATCACGTGGTATATTTTCTGCAGCTTTTCCTCCGCTTGGAAGCCATTTTGCGCTTGCGCATTAAGCTCATCTGCCTCAGCAGCCATTTTTACAGCACAGCCTAGCAGGCTTGAACGAACTATCATGAAAACAAACACAATAACAGTTGAGAATAAAGAAAATAAGCCTTTTCGTTTCCCACCCGTCATTCTACGTACCCCAGTTAGGTGTTACCTAGCAAAAGCGATATGTAAAGCTGTTTACTTGCCATTCGCACTCTTTTGCCACAATACTATTTACTACGTAGCACGAATCATGCAATATTACTCTAATTAGTACGTGAACCATTGTTATTATTATTTCACTTTTACAATTGTAAGTAGATTAGTTTTGCACGTGTACTGCAAGTTACCAAGAATGTTTATGAGAAAACGTAAAATGTTGATTAGTCGTTAAAACGAACAATAACTAATTATTAACGTTAATACTAGGGGGTTCAAAATTTTCTCGTTTACCTTGCTCCATCAACTACGACGTGTGAGGTACGACTCTGGTGCCCCATCAAGTCGCACATTCACATCTTTCAGAAGGGTGAGTTTCCTGTAGCAGGAGGGGACCGACTTTAAGCCAGTCATATAAGCAATTACTTTACATGACTACAATTTTCAGAGTGTGAACACTCCTTGGTAGCAGCCTGATAAACTTGGCTACGATCGTAAAAGAAAAACGTGACTGGTCCAATCCCACCACTTTTCAAGAGTACTACCAGCAGACTAATTATAAAAACAGAACCCATACCAATCCCCTTGGGGCCCTCTCCTACCACACCCCCTGGAGCAGCATGAGGTATACCGTGTAGCAATATCGCCACTTCTTTGTTTCTAAGTTACTGGAGCACCCCACACCCTGGTTGAACACATCGTGAACTACCACATTACAAGCTACCTTGTTGGCCTCAAATATACCATAATCATGGACTCCTGTTTTGCATGTGAAAGTGACTCATAGGTCTGTATCGGAGAAAAAGGGGAAGTTCGCAGTGGTGACTTCTGTGTGCTTCTAAAATCCTAACTGAGGCCTTTTTACTGTCCTGTCACAAATGAGTGAGCGGATCACAAGCTGACCCCTCCTTGCATCGTATATTGAGGGGGTGGGTGAGTTGGGAAAGAACTGGTTATTGGGGTGGGGCAAGGTAGCTGGATCTGTGGCTGAAGGCATGCTGAAAGGTAGGTGTTGCTATCAGGCTTAATGACCTGAAGGTATGCATGTGGCTTCAACTGACTCTGTGTACAAGATTCTGGAATAACCAAGCTGTTTTAGGCTAATTGGCTAGGGCTTTGTGATATATGACTTGGGTGTGTTGCACACTTACCCTTAAGCCCATTTTGATACAAGAGTTGTTAATAATCATTGCTGTAATTCTTACTTGCTTTATTGGTAGGAACAGTAGATCATAAATATTAGCATATTGTAAAGCACCGTTTTAGAGTATGAGGTTTGGGTGGAACTCTGCAAAATCACTGGCAGACTGGTTTGCTTCCTTACACCCTTATCCACAAAGGTATCTCTGTGGATGGGATGCAAGATTGCAGCCAGGTTTCTTCTTCTCTGAAAAGGTCAACGTTACCTTCTGTCACTTAAGTATACACGGTATAACCCCCTATGATTATGGGGGCCATGATCTTCAAAATATTCCCCATGCCAACTTCAATTGTGGCCCCCATAGTCCAACATTTCAGTAGCTTAAGTGCAGCTGAAGTGAGTCTGCATTCCATTTGGAGCTGCTGCCAGTGGTTAAAGGCAGATCCTCCATTTGCTTTTGTTTTCTCACCCTTGCCGTTATTGAAAGCAGAATCTTGTTCCCCCCTGCTGAAATCACAATTTCCAGCAGCTACACTGCAAAAGTTTGTTTTCTTAGAATAGCCGAAGCATTGCAAGAATACAGCCACTTAGGTGTGACTCAGTTGTCTGTCTTGCCATTTTAAAGACCTGTTCTTACAATATAAATTGAATGGACTTTGAGTAAGCTTCCTTCACTCTTGGATTTATTTTGATCAGCCTCTTTCGGCCATTGGCTTGAGGCATTGTCAGTTAGACTAGCCCAGACTCGCTGTCCTAATGTTATTGGAAAGATACACAATTAGTGTGTCATTCCACTTCCTATGGAGTGCTTGCATTTTGCACCTTAGAACTGAATGGGACATGCGATGTCGCGCATACTTTTTTCTCATACTCATTCTATACGTAAAGAAATCATTGTATGCATTATCTTAATTAAGCCCAGATCTTTTGGCTTTGCCAATGCTTTTTTTGATGAGGGGAATGTATCTGCACATTAGTGTAGCATGTCTGAGTAGGTATAACGGACTAACCAAAAGGAGCTCTTTATCCTTTTTCACCCTATAAAGCTGCTTGTACTGTGCCGGAGACTGCACATTCAGAGCTTGTATTGTTTGTTGGGGATTTGTTCATTTCTGGTCTTTAGAGACCACCCAATGGTGCTGTGTCCCTCCATAAATTGAAATGGGGTTTACCGTGAAATTTTCGCATTGAACTAGCGTGGGAGGTATTTTAAATGTCTTGCATGAAGCGAAAATGCACATTTTGTGTTCTAGTATAATTGTAATTTTGATCTTATTGTAGTACAGACTAATTATGGCAAACTTTGTTTACTTTTTCAGCTGATATAATGTACACTGGCACAATCGACTGCTGGAGGAAGATTCTCCGAGATGAGGGTGGAAAAGCGTTCTTCAAAGGGGCATGGTCTAACGTCCTCCGAGGCATGGGTGGAGCTTTTGTGCTTGTGCTGTATGACGAGTTTAAAAAAGTAATTTAAATGCAGATCAGTTAAGCCAATCATGTAGAGCTCCTCTACCTTAATGGACCATTTGAGCTTTGGGAGATGTTCAGTCTTATTAACAAAGACGTTCAACCCATGTTTGCTGGCCACCTAAGTTGTAGTTGAAAAGTGTACGATTATGTAGATTGTCTTGCAAACTAGCACTGTATCGTTTTGCACAGCTGAATATTTAATGTCCCCTAAGTTTGGGCATTCTGCTAAACAATAAAAGATAAACTTGACTGTCTCAAACTTTCTAGAATCTAAAACCTGATGCCAACTACACACGTTTATGTAAATGTAGTAGGAAAATATGGATTACTCTTTGATCCAACGCCCTCCGTTTCGACTTCATGGTTGTCGCTGAAGTGTCTGTGTAAAGAGAACAAATGCTTTTGTTCATCTTCCCATACTTCACTTGCTACTTATCCTAACAAAGTGACTAACCATAGACCCTGTGTTGCTTCTGCCCTTGAGGGAGCTCTTCAGTGATGTGATCACGTGGGATTCGTTTATTTTGTCAGTTCTTGTATAGGTTATGCAGTATTCTGGTATTTGGAAGATAAGTACTTACTCTGCTTTGGCCGTCACCCCACTCTTTCGGCCCACAACAGAAGTGCCTCCTGACTGATACACTAAAGTATGATTCCTGTAAGTCACTTTGACTCCAGACCTCTTCCTAGGGGTTTGTTGGCTATATAATACAGCAGTACTTCTAACCTCAGGGTTCCAGAAGCATAGAAATGGAGGGGTCCTCCCTGAAGTTCAGTCACTGCTCTGTACTATATAAATATAGTTGCCCCTTCCACACCCTTCAACTCTCCAACCACTTCTATTTGGGGGAAACACCCAACCGAATTAATGTTGGTCACCCTTTTATTGAAAGAGGGTAGTAATAGGACCGAAAGGAACCTTTGACCTGTGCTGCCTTATTGGCGACTTCTATGTGGGACTTACTAGACTGCGCATATGCTGTCTGTGGCAAGACATTGTGGGCTTACCAAGAGCATACAGGGGCTTGGAGCTGGTCCATAGCTTACCATTGTTTGACTTTACTGCTACTCATTTTTCTGCTTCTTGTTGGCTTTTCTGTCTCTTTTTTTTTTTTTTTTGGGCCCCTGCCGTGGATCATTGCCTATTTACAATGTGTTTGAGTGCCTGGTTCCCATTGCTCTTTTTCAGGGAACTTATTTTGTCTTTCTCTGTAAGCACTCCATGAGAATGTGGGTGGTTACAATTTAGGGAAGAGGAATTACATAGAGAGAAATGGAAGTTGCATGTTTATTTTCCCTACCCCTGCGTCAATATTGTTTTCCCCATACTCTTGGCCATTGCTTCTCCTCCCCACCCATGCACTCCCTGTTGCTTGCCCTTGTGCTTCTCACCCCCACCCCGTTCACTCTACATTGCTTCTTCACTCTGTTGCTTCTCACCCCCATTGTGCAATCTTTCTCTCGCCTATAGTTTCTCCTCCCCAAGCCCCTGTGTTGCTTCCCCACCCTGCCATGTTGCTTCCCTCACACGAGTCCTCCGTGTTGCTTGCCCCACCACGATGAAATAAAAGAATTATTGCTCACCTCATTTTGTTTGGACATGCATGTTGCACAAGCTGTGCAGCAGCTTTTTTTTTTTCCTTTTGTCATGCTGCACAGAATCCTTCGGCTAGCAACTGTTTTCAAAGTTAATGTCTCAAAAGCGAGACCTATTACCTTTTCCAGTGCTCGTTTCAGAAGACTGTTTCATCAGCAGATCTTACCATTGAATCACCCTACCATATAGACAGAAATGGAACTGGCATGTTTGAAGTCTGCAAAGCGCTAGAAAATTGTTTTCCAGCTCAAGTTATCAAGTTCGCTTGCAAGATTCCAGTCTGGAACCAAAGGATGAGTCGTTAGAAGTGGTGGGTCAAGAATACTCCATGTTGCAATAAATCTGGCCTATTATTCCCTCCAGGCCTGATAGTATAACCACAAAGTACATCTTACTAAGTCTACCTCCCAAATTCAGCCTATTGTTCCCAGTCTTTGAATATTGCCGAAGACTGTCCTTCAATTGCTTTCCTTTGCCCTGCCCAAATGTTTTGAAACTGAACAAGTGCTTTCAAGACTGCATTGCTGAGTGCGACAGTTTTTTGCACATGTAATGTTTGATTCGACGTTAGTCTAAAGGCCAGAATTTCACATGAGACTTGTGTACTGCAGCTCCAAAAACTTGTGGTTATCCTAAAGCTTCTTTCCTGAACGCTTTCAGATTTTTGTTCCTCAAACACCAGGATGGAGAACTCTAACTAAAACATGTAGGGGACTTTGTACTTCCAGGATGAATTCTGGTCTTTATCTCTAAATTAAAGGGTCCTGGATTCAGTGTTGCATGGTGGAGTAGTCGGAAGTATAGCATTTCCTTTCCTGTTGAATACAAAGCAGATGAGATGACCAAACTGGAAGCAGCAAGGGGTGCTTCTTGTGGTTTTGAAATCCAGATAAGTTAGGCAGAGAAGGATGCAGTGAATAAAGGAGTTTACATCCAAATTTATCCTTTTAGATCAATTTTTATTTTGTAGCAAGCGAGATGAAGTAAATGTTAGCACTATACATTGACTAGTGGGTGTAGCTACTCGAGGGCACCCTACAAAGGTGGTTTATTTGTTTTTATATGGCTTTAATGAAGATGTGTGGCGGTTAAGAGGTTATGGAAATACGTATGTGGGCGCATGTACTGCTTAGCTTTCTACTGTGAATGTTGCAGCGGTTCATATTAGGAGCATGCTTGGACTAAACTATTCCTTTGCATACCATTCCTTTTATATGCCTGTGATGGTATTTGCCCTATAAAAGGACTGGAAACACCTAAAATTGCTGTAAAAAATAAATAAAACAGAGCCACTGTGCATGCCTGGACCAACCCACACAGATGTCACTACTTGTTCTCTTTTCTGAACTATGCTTGTCCTCAAACCGACGGCATAACTGAAGAATTAATATGCATATTGTTGTTTTTATGACTGGAGTTTTGCAGCTGCCTGCAGGCTTCCATAACTTAGGCCTAATGCCCCAAGTTGTTTAAGGGATGCATACCCTTGAAGTCTGATTGTGGAGTGTTGCATGGGTTATCTTCAGTGTCTTTCGGCCATCCACCTCTCACTGTTTCACCCTCTTATTAACCTATGGTGGAGACCTTCCATGCTACATCAGGCTTGGAATTGATTTAGTACCTTAAATGGTGAATTTAATGTTACTGTTCCCCAGTTAGCTTTTAACTTTTTTTTCCTGTTTTTTTTGTTCTTCTCCCCCCTCAGATGCATGTGGTATTTCATTTGCTTTCATGATGTGAAAAGATGTCCATGTAACAGCTTCTTCAGTCTCTCAGGAGTTGCTGAAGTCAGGACCAAGAAAGCTTCATTTGTCTGACAACCCTCATACCCCAAACTGTTGTGCTCTGGATGCACATTAATGAGAATTCTCATTTCATAGAGAATAAAGCCGTGTGCCCTCTGATGCAACCAAGAACTCTGGGATAGCGGGGAACTCATTGGAGAACGGGAAAACGAGCACCCTTGACTCCTGGAAAACTGCCATATTAACTGCAGGCAGATTAGAATCATGGCACAGAGCGTCCATATGGACAATCCCCCAATATTGAATCCTCCATACAGTGACCATCTTGGTCTATGGTGTCTTTTTTTGGGGGGGGGCTCAAAAGGACATCATGATACGTATTTGTAAGCATGAGACCCACCTTTGCTTGAAAATGTTCTCTGTGCAATGTCGAGCAACCAAAAAAAGTAGCGAGTAAACAGATGAGAAGTTTAAAATTGTTCAATGAGACAGCGCCTTGGCAAGAACTGCCAGAAGGGTTATTGAATGTCAATTTAGAATGTAGAAATACGTGTGGGCACACGTTAAGGCCTGGCAACCATATGAGGGAAGAAGGTCCTAGAAAGGTGTGGAAAAGACCAGAAATGGGGATCACAGGAAACGAAGGGAAGAGGGTCAACATTCCAAGGGTAAAAATATGGACTGTTGAAATGGCAGTAGATGAGAAATAATTCTTGCAACACACTCCAGTATGGCTTTATCAGTTTGGGAAACCTTTTAACTTTGTTAAATCATCTACAGAGATTCCACTTCCTAAATCATGGCTCTTCAGGTCATAGAAAGCAGTGTCCAATTCAACATTTTCAGGTAAAATATCCTTTGTGTTGTCAATCTCCCTCTACCACATGGTTTTGTAGAGCGACATTAGGACAATGAGGTTCCAAATTACAATCTGAGATTTGCCTCGTCACTGTTGGTGTGCTGCCTGTTGCATTTTTGCCATCCTCTTCATATTTCCGCACCTTATGACCTCTGTGATCATGCTTCCTTTGTTAGTTTTCACAATCCATCCTGGGCCTACTAAAATGGGAACTATGTTTAGTTGGGACAGCAGATCCCAGTCCCAGACAGCTATATCTGGGATCTCGAGCCTGCCGCCTAACTTAGTTTGTTTTTGGACTGTAGCTGATTGTCATCAACGAATTTCCAGTTCTCATCTTTCCTGTTTATGGCTATTGTCATCACAAGGAAGAGGTTTCCTTAGTCATAAAGAGCAAACTCTTGAGCCTGGTGACTTGTCTCTAATAAAGTGACCACTATTGCAGTAAAGGCTTTGGGGTATGATTCAGTAAGATCAGTTCTCATTGCTAAAAACTAGCAAGACGAATCCTGCCTTTCAAGTAAAGGTTCAACTGTGCAATTTAACCATTACACTGGAGATCGTACAATGCAAATGTAATGTATTTATTTAATCCTGTGGTTGGTAGAGAAGTCTGATGTAATTCAATGTTGAATGGACACCACTGTCTGTGAAAAAGTGTTCAAGGCATGTGAGCTGTAGATCACATGCTTTGCATACTCCTGCAATCTAGTGTTGGGGCTGGATGTTTGCAAGTTGTTTTTCTTCAAAGAAGTCTTTCCAGTCACGAGGTAGGTGACTCCTCCTTTAGGTGATAGTGCGCATGGGCATAGACTCCATTGTTGGATATTTTTTTTGCCCGCCATCGGGTTCGGACGTGTATTGCTGCACTCTGGTTTGAAGCCATTCTTCGGGTTCCCCTCGGTGTGCAATCAACTCTACCCGCGTCTGTATTGTTTTGAACGCGTATCCCACTTCTCCACGTATCATATCACTTGAGGAAAACCTCTATTTTGATCGAAGGTTTTGGCAAGGCTGTCCGGCCTAGCCGAGTCGGTCCACTTCGCAGTTGCTGGAACGGACTCCATTCAAATTCTGCTCTCGGTGCCACGCCAAGTATACGCGCACCAACTTGCACGAAGTGTGCAACTTGTGCTTGTCTCTGGAGCACAACGAACAGGACCGACGTGTGCAAATCGTTCAGATTGAAGAAAACGCTCTGTGATAGTCGGGTTTGATGTCGCGAGATGCAGAGTCAAAACGCCGAATACACTCCGGACATCTTCGGCGAAGGATCCAAGCACAAATTTTACGCACAAGGGGCCGAGGAAGAACGAGAGTAACTTGTCTCTTTTCCAGAATTTGACTCCGAGTTGGAAGAAGACTTGCCACAAGGTCAACGCACTGTGAGTACCGAACGCCCCTTCACCCAAACTCAGCCGAAACAAAAGGCTTCAGGTCCCACCCCCGCCTTCGGGCCACGGTCAGCACAGACGAGATGTTTCTGACGCCCGCCCTCCGGCTCGGCTCTGAAATACGTCTTAAAGCCTTCCGGCTCGGAATTGAGTCGGATGAAGTCTGGCACCAAGCCGAAACCTTCAGGCTCGAAGCCGAAAACCGCTTCGGAGCTGAAATTGTTCACACTGAAAACAAAGCCTCCTTTGGCACCGAAACCTTCAACGCTAAAGAGTGATTCTACCCCGGCACCGAAATCCTTGGTGCTGAAACCTACAACTGTTCCTCCGAAGCTGCAGAATCCGATTTTCGACGCCCCAACACCCAAATCAGACCCAAAACAAAAGGAACTTTATATAAATCCTATATAAATGTCACCTCAGAAATGCAAACCTGAGTCGAAGGACGCACCTTTCTTTATTCCTTTCAAGAGGAAGTATGTGGGTACTTACCCTTCCACTCCTCCTCTTTTGCCACGTTCCCCTACACCAACCTCTCCACCTTTGCATCATTTACTGATCACACCAACTAACTCTCCTCCACCACCTGACGACGATGATGATGGAGATGGGGACAATATTTTACCAATAGTCCCCTGGAAGGATTATCACACAGATTCACCTACAGATAACGACCCAGATCTTTACCCTGCAAAGCCTTCCCCTCCTGTATGACAATGTAGGATATCTAGAATTACTTGCTAGAGCTACAGAATATCATGGGGTACAGTTACACAAGGAATCTTTAGAGGAAGATTTCCAATTTGAAATGCTCAGTACCACACAAAGGGCTAGCCACACTCTACCTATGCTTAAAGGCATGATGAGACATGCCGATGACCTCTTTAAAGATCCAGTGCGGGCTCGCATTCTCACCCACAGGATTGATAAAAAAAATATATAAATCTGCTCCCTCAGACCCAGTCTTTATTAAAGGACAGTTACCACTAGACTCTTTGGTGGTCTCTAATGCCCGTAAACGGGCCAATTCACAGACTACAGGTGATGCTCCCCCCTCCAGACAAGGAGTCAACACTATTAGACGCCTCTGGTAAGCGAGTAGCAGCCCAAGCAGCAAATCATTGGTGCATTGCCAACACCCAGGCCCTGCTAGCCAGATATGCTAGGGCACACTGGGACGAAATGGAGCAGTTGCTACAAAACCTCCCAGGTGAGCGCAAAGCAAAAGCCCAGGAATTAGTCCAGGAAGGGAAGCTCCTATACAATTCCTCAATAAGATGCGTTTTAGATGCTGCAGACACCGCAGCTAGGGAGATCAACACTAGTGTGTTACTAAGAAGACCTGCATGGTTGAGGATTTCTGGTTTCAAACCAGAAGTACAACAGTCTATTTTAAATACTCCTTTTGACAAGGAACATCTCTTTGGGCCCGAAGTAGATAGGTCATTAGAAAAAAGACAGAAGTAGCCAAGTCCATGAGAGCTCTGCAGTCTCCCTCTAATCGGGGCTCCTTTCGTCGCTCCTTCTACCGTGGAGGGTCAAAAACCATGTCCTCAGACAATACTGCCACCTCTTACAAAGGCAACAGTCAATCTTCCTCTACAAGGGGTTCTTTAGAGGAGGATTTAGAGGTAACAACAACGGTTGAGGTAAGGGTTCCGCACCGTGTAATTCCCCCTCCCCCAACAAGCAGTGACTTGCCTATACTCCTCCCCCCGCCCTTCCTGTTCATTTAACACCTGTTGGGGATGTCTTCTGCAATTCCTCCCCATTTGGCAATCTATCACCACAGACAAATGGGTGTTAGGAATTATCCAACATGGTTATTGCCTGGAGCTTACCAGCAATCCTCCAAACATACCGCCACGTTCTCACAAAATGTAACAAACATTTGCATCTACTTCAGCAAGGAGTCCAGTCACTCCTCTCCAAAGGAGCCATAGAACCTGTACCGTTACAACATCAAGGGACCGGTGTGTTCTCCCTGTACTTTCTCATCTCCAAAAAGGACGGCTCCTTGAGACCTATTCTAGATCTCAGAACTAAAACTTTACATACTGTCAGAGCATTTCCACATGATAACACTTCAACAGGTGTTCCACATGATAACACTTCAATAAGTGCTTCCGCTTCTACAGCAAGGCGATTTTTGTCTACTCTAGACTTAAGACTCATATTTCCACATTCCAATTCATCCCGCTCGTTGCAAATACCTCAGATTCATCATAGCTGGTCATCATTACCAATTCAAAGTACTACCGTTTGGAGTCACCACTGCTCCCCAGCACATCTGAGAAGACAACAAATCCATGTCTTCCCATACCTAGACGACTGGCTCATCAAAGCTAGTACTTACCAAATGTCTCTCCAACACACTCAAACCACTATTCACTTATTTCACCAACTAGGGTTTGCAGTGAATGCGTTGAAGTCTCATCTATAGCCTTCCAACACACAAACTTATCTGGGAGCCACTATAGATGCTCACAAAGCTCTAGCCTCTCCCAATACAGCCAGGATTCACAGTATTCAGTCTCTTCTCACTTAGTTTCACCTCAGCCAATCATTGCCAGCAAGAGTCTTCATGAACCTGCTAGACATGATGGCGTCTTGTTTTATAATTGTTCCCCACGCAAGACTTCACATGTGTCCCCTTCAAGAATACTTAGCAATTCAGTGGAACCAGTCGCAGGGTCAGTTAACCGATCTAGTGTTGGTGGATGGCCGCACCCATCGCTCTCTGCAGTGGTGGAACCCACAAAATATATCCAAAGACAGTGCTAACAGCAGACTCATCGCTCACTGGTTGGGGTGCTCACCTACGGAGTCACACAATCCAAGAATTATGGACTCTAAAGTACAGGAGCCTACATATCACTCACATAGAGCTACTAACCGTGTCGCTAGTGCTCAAAGCCTTTGAAAATCACCTTATAGGCAAATCTGTCTCTGTCTGCACAGACAACATGACCGCTATGTACTACATACAGAAACGGGGGGGGGGGGGCACTCTCTCCAACTGTCACGCCTAGTACAAGCCATTTGGAAATGGGCCACACATCACAAAATGTATCTCCTAGCAGAACACCTTCCAGGAGTAAACAACCAAATTGCAGACCTTCTCAGCAGACAGACAGCAAATCCACGAGTGAAAACTTCATCCCAAAATTCTTCTTCCCTACTTTCAGGAATGGGGATTTCCTCACATAGACCTGTTCGCCACAGCTCAAAATGCAAAATGCCCAAGCTTCGCCTCCAGGTTCCCACACCCGCTCTCCAAAGGCAATGTCCTATGGATGAACTGGTCAGGGATATTTGCCTATGCTTTTCTGCCATTCCCGCTCATTCTGCTGGTAGTTCGGAAGCTCAGGCAAACATCCCTCACACTGATTCTCATAGCACCCACATGGGCACGTCAACCCTGGTTCACCACTCTGCTGAAGCTGTCAGTAGTTCCATACCAAAAGCTGCATCTCAACTAATTTCTCCTCACTCAGAGCCATGGAGAAATCAGGCATCCAAATCCCAAGGAACTCAACCTGGCGATTTGGCTCCTGAAGTCATAGTTTGGTTATTTACAATTACCACCAGACTGTATGAATATCCTAAAGGAGGCTAGAAGACCTGCTACTAGGGCATGTTATGCAGCAAAGTGGAAATGTTTTGTTATATATTGTAACAATATCAATCCCCTGGATGCTTCAGTACAAAACCTCATCTGTTATCGCTTTTGATTGCATTTAGCAGCAGTAGCTGCATACTTACAAAACAGACATTTATCTCTATTCAGAGTACCAGTGATTAAAGCCTTTATGGAAGGACTAAAAAGAGTAATACCACTAAGAGCTCCACCTGCACCAGTGTGGAACTTAAACATAGTCCTTACAAGGCTAATGGGACCACCTTTTGAACCAATGCACACGTGTCGACTACAATTTCTCTCATGGAAGGTTGCTTTTCTTGTTGCAATCACTTCCTTAAGGAGAGTTGGTGAACTCCAGGCACTAACTATACAAGAGCCTTTCTTTCAACTTCACAAAGACAAGGTGGTTCTTCGAACCAATCCCAAATTTCTTCCAAAAGTGGTTTCTGCTTTTCACATCAATCAGTTGAATTACCTGTGTTTCCTCAACCTGATTCTGTAGCAGAACAAGCTCTAAACACACTTTGTTAGAAGAGCTCTATTATATTATGTAGAAAGAACAAAAGATTTTCGTAAGACAAAGCAGCTCTTTGTTGCTTTTTCTCCACCACACAAAGGCAATCCCATTTCTAAATCGGGTATTGGAAGATGGATTGTTAAATGTATCCAAACATGTTATACTAAAGCAAAAAGAACATTGCCAATACTCCCTAGAGTGCATTCCACCCCCAGTAAAATAGGGGCTACTATGGCCTTCATAGGGAATATTCTATTAGCTGACATCTGTAGGGCAGCAACATGGTGTACACCGCACACATTCACCAAACACTATTGTGTCGATGTGTTAGCGAGGCAACAAGCGAATGTAGGCCGGGCAGTACTTAAAACACTTTTTCAAACTACAGCTTAGCCACCACTTTGGGAGAATACTGCTGTATAGTCTATGCAAATCAATAAAGGGTTCTGGCCCATAATCAGTAAGGCTAGACCAATCTATAGTAGAAACACCAACACAAATGCCAATACTGATATTTATTCAACACTTAACTGACCACAATCACACGTGACACTCATAGTGACTGTAAAACAAATATGTTTATTTTTTCTTTTTAATTATTTCTTTTAAAAGATCAATTTCAAAGTAAACCAGTTCATGTTACTATTTCAATGAACATTCCAAACAATTTTAGAACCACATAAATAATACAAACATATGACATATTTTGCAATCACAAATATAACACTACCTTACATTTCACATTAGAAAACATTTAAGAAATGTGAGCAAGCTCAAATTCCAACAAGAAAATAGATTGAATAAGTAAAAAGAGAGAAAAAACAAGAAGGAAACCCACGGGTAAGGTTGAGAAAATACACCACAACATCAAGAGTACATAAGATACAACACAGACCCAGGGAGAAAGTTTGCCAAACAGTACTGTATTCAGGTCGTCAAAAAAACTTAAATTCATTTGTTGTCATAATGAGGTGTAGATCTGATACTCAAAGATAAAGAACACTTGTTTGATCACAAACAAACGGTCAACGCGTTTCAAACCCCAATTGTGTTTTAACTGGGCTATCCTCAGGACCTGGCAAAAGAGCTAAAGAAAGAAAAGGTGCACGTGTTACCATTTAATCAAACCAATCCTCACGCACTCCAAAATGCCTCAGCCATTTTCAAGGATAGACCAATTTACCTTGTACAACCTTTATACTGGCACCAGCTGTGCCCCTCAGTAATGTAGCAACTGCCAATGTCCAAATGAATGCCACTATCTAAACAACCAAAGCAGAGGAAAAGATTTTTAAACCTGAACATGCTAAAAGCAGGATGACCAAACCTATCTTCGACTTACTTCGAGATTACAGGAGAACCTTAAAGGTGTTTGGATAAGGATGGCGATGTTAGGCTCCAAAGGGCGTCTTTGAAAAGAAAAAAAGCAAACGAGCCAAAAATCAGAAAAGTGATCGAACCGGCACCAGTTGCCTCAAAGAGATTTCGGCTCTAAATGCAATTCGACGTACCTTCATAGTGTCCCATGGTGGCTCAAGGGTAAATCTGTATTCTTAAAAAAAAAAAACTGCAACCGTGCGTGTTTGTCAATCTAAAAGACAAAGGAAGGGGGGAATTCTACCGCCATCACTTGCCGGCCTGTCACAATTGAATTTTAAAATACCGCAGTTAGTGAAGCCAGTCCTGTCTTACCACACGCTCCTATTTCTTCAACCGCGTACGATCATCCATCCATCAGGCAGCCAACATCAACAAATGCGGCTGAGGACGTGTTTTTATGATGGCAGCGGAGTCGGTTGTCACGTGACTCCTTGTTTGAAATAACTTTATTATCTCCTGACGAGAAACATTCTGCAAATCCCAAATGTAAGCCATGCTTGTAATTAAATATCGATATACTAGCGATTGTGGCAATCAAATGTTGTAGTGCCACTTCAAGGTTGCAACTTGTTTTATAGTAGTACTGACCGTACTTGTATCAATCAGTCCGGTGCACCATGGATGTTGTGTACACAAATGTCCATATGTCTATAGCCTCATTTTGTTTAAAAAAACAGGGAATTTTATTACACCACAACGGAGCCGGTAGTCATGTAACTACTTGTCTCGAATAACCTTGTTATCTCCCGACAAGGAAAACATCACACAACTTCCAAAATCCAAGCATGTTTGTGATGTACATATAATCGTGGCAATCAGGTGTTAAAATCTCACCACAAGGTTGCAGTTTGTATTTTAGTATAGCCCAGACCGAACTTGAATCCATCATTCCAGTGCACTATAGGAGTTGTGTACAAATGTCCCTAAGAATGCCATAATCAGGCTCAAGTTTCTTTGTAAAAAAACAGTTCTTGTGAAACAATGAGGGAAAGTATCCATAGAAATGAACAGCCACATTTTAGCATGAATTTAGTGCTCCGACAGATTTCATAAAGAAAAATACAAGCACATCAGTCTGTATTATAGTTTGTAGATTTCTGATAATTCATTTAATCCATCAACGGCTGTATTGTATTTCACTATCAGCATTGCTTCTCTTTGTAATAATGCCCTCTCCACATCGCCACCTCGTGGGTCTCTTTCAATTTTCGATAAAATATTCCATTTTAAATCATTCACATTGTGGTTTTTCAGCATCCAATGATTCACCAGGGGCGCATTTGCTGTCTGCTTACGAATCCGAGACCTGTGCTGTATCATGTGTTGGCGGGCTTCCTGATTGGTTTTCCCAATATACAATTTTGGGCACTGGCATAAAATGCCATATACTACATTCTTGGTTTTGCAAATAGTGAACAACTCATGTTTCCACTTGATGTTTTTGAAGCAAAACAGTGCACCTTCAATGGTTTGTGAACATACACATGTCCCGCATTTGTTGTGTCCAATAATCGGGGGTAGGCTCAATTGTGACCTCAATGTACTCCTATTTGATGGTTTTTGTGCTGCTGCACGGATAATTAAATTGCCTACACTTTTATCCTTTTTCAAAGCAAACAAAGGTTTGCTACTAGAAGTGTGTACTTTTTGCACTAGGTGCCAATTTTGGTTGATCACCTTTTTGAGAAAATTGGTGCGTGAACAGAACGTAGTCACACATACCAGACGCTCAGTGGGGTCTTTCTTTTTCTGTAGCAAAACATCTCTAGGAGTCCACCAGGCCCGTTTCATTGCATGTTTCAGTAGTTTTCTAGGATAGCCTCGTGACTTCAATTTTTCAAAAAGATTATTTGCATGAAGCATATATTCATTTTTTGTTGAGCAGTTGCGTTTTACCCTAGTTTCTCAGGGTAAAATGCAACTGCTCCACAAAATGAATAAATGCTTCATGCAAATCTTTGAAAATTGAAGTCACGAGACTATCCTAGAAAACTACTGAAACATGCAATGAAACGGGCCTGTGGACTCCTAGAGATGTTTTGCTACAGAAAAGAAAGACCCCACTGAGCGTCTGGTATGTGTGACTACGTTCTGTTCACGCACCAATTTTCTCAAAGGTGATCAACCAAAATTGGCACCTAGTGCAAAAAGTACACACTTCTAGTAGCAAACCTTTGTTTGCTTTGAAAAGGATAAAAGTGTAGGCAATTTAATTATCCGTGCAGCAGCACAAAAACCATCAAATAGGAGTACATTGAGGTCACAATGAGCCTACCCCGATTATGGACACAACAAATGCGGGACATGTATGTTCACAAACCATTGAAGCGCACTGTTTTGCTTAAAAACATCAAGTGGAAACATGAGTTGTTCACTAATTGCAAAACCAAGAATGTAGTATATGGCATTTTATGCCCGTGCACAAAATTGTATATTGGAAACCAATCAGGAAGCCAGCTAGCGCATGATACAGCACATGTCTCGGATTCGTAAGCAGACAGCAAATGCGCCCTGGTGAATCATTGGATGCTGAAAACCACAATGTGAATGATTTAAAATGGACTATTTTATCGAAATTGAAAGAGACTCACGCAGGTGGCAATGTGGAGAGGGCATTATTACAAAGAGAAGCAATGCTGATAGTGCAATACAATACAGCCGTCGATGGATTAAATGAATTATCAGAAATCTACAACCTATAATACAGACTGATGTGCTGTATTTTTCTTTATGACATCTGTCGGAGCACTAAATTCATGCTATAATGTGGCTGTTCATTTCTATGGATACTTTCCCCTCATTGTTCCACAAGAACTGTTTTTTTACAAAGAAACGTGAGCCTGAATATGGCATACTTAGGGACATTTGTACACAACTCCTATAGTGCACTGGAATGATGGATTCAAGTTCGGTCTGGGCTATACTAAAATACAAACTGCAACCTTGTGGTGAGATTTTAACACCCGATTGCCACGATTATATGTACATCACAAACATGCTTGGATTTTGGAAGTTGTGCGATGTTTTCCTTGTCGGGAGATAACAAGGTTATTCGAGACAAGTAGTTACATGACTACCGGCTCCGTTGTGGTGTTATAAAACTCCCTGTTTTTTTTAAACAAAATGCGGCTATAGACATATGGACATTTGTGTACACAACATCCATGGTGCACCGGACTGATGGATACAAGTACGGTCCGTACTACTATAAAACAAGTTGCAACCTTGAAGTGGCACTACAACATTTGATTGCCACAATCGCTTGTATATCGATATTTAATTACAAGCATGGTTTACATTTGGGATTTGCAGAATGTTTTTCTCGTCGGGAGATAAAGTTATTTCAAACAAGGAGTCGCGTGACAACTGTCCTCGGCCGCATTTGTTGCTGTTGGCTGCCTGATGGATGGGTGATCGTACGCGGTTGAAGAAATAGGAGCGTGAGGTAAAACAGGACTGGCTTCACTAACTGCGGTATTTTGAAATTCAATTGTGACAGGCCGGCGAGTGATGGCAGTAGAATTCCCCCCTTCCTTTGTCTTTTAGATTGACAAACACGCGCGGTTGCAGTTTTTTTTTATTTTTTTATTTTTTAAGAATACGGATTTACACTTGAGCCACCAAGGGACACTATGAAGGTACGTCGAATTGCGTTTACAGAGCCAAAATCTCTTTTATGAGGCAACTGGTGCTGGTTCGATCACTTTTCTGATTTTTGGCTTGTTTGTTTTTTTCTTTTCAAAGACGCCCTTTGGAGCCTAACATCGCCATCCTTATCCAAACACCTTTAAGGTTCTCATGTAATCTCGAAGTAAGTCGAAGATAGGTTTTGTCATCCTGCTTTTAGCATGTTCAGGTTTAAAAATTAAAAATCTTTTCCTCTGCTTTGGTTGTTTAGATAGTGGCATTTGTTTTGACATTGGCAGTTGCTACATTACTGAGGGGGCACAGCTGGTGCCAGTATAAAGCTTGTACAAGGTAAATTGGTCTATCCTTGAAAATGGCTGAGGCGTTTTGGAGTGCGTGAGGATTGGTTTGATTAAATGGTAACACGTGCACCTTTCTTTTCTTTAGCTCTTTTTCTAGGTCCTGAGGATAGCCCCGTTAAAACACA
The DNA here is from genome assembly GCA_963921515.1 of Calotriton arnoldi. NCBI lineage: Eukaryota > Metazoa > Chordata > Amphibia > Caudata > Salamandridae > Calotriton > Calotriton arnoldi. Next base: position 244,190 of record CAWUFW010013759.1, read on the forward strand.
ATTGGGGTTTGAAACGCGTTGACCGTTTGTTTGTGATCAAACAAGTGTTCTTTATCTTGGAGTATCAGATCTACACCTCATTATGACAACAAATTAATTTAAGTTTTTTGACGACCTGAATACAGTATTGTTTGGCAACCTTTCTCCCTGGGTCTGTGTTGTATCTTATGTACTCTTGATTTTGTGGTGTATTTTCTCAACCTTGCCCTTGGGTTTCCTTCTTGTTTTTTCTCTCTTTTTACTTATTCAATCTATTTTCTTGTTGGAATTTGAGCTTGCTCACATTTCTTAAATGTTTTCTAATGTGAAATGTAAGGTAGTGTTATATTTGTGATTGTAAAATATGTCATATGTTTGTATTTATGTGGTTCTAAAATTGTTTGGAATATTCATTGAAATAGTAACGTGAACTGGTTTACTTTGAAATTGATCTTTTAAAAGACATAATAAAAAATAAACATTTATTTGTTTTACAGTCACTGAGTGTCACGTGTGACATGCCAAGAACAGATGCTTACTGGGTAAGTAACATTTTCCTCCTGGGAACTCTTGTTGACTAAAGCCTGCCATAGTAGCACTGGTGTTTGCTTTTTCCACTCATTTGACCGCCGGCCCTTCTGAGTGGTAGTAGGTGAAGAGTAAAGTATATTGCATGTGCGTTGGGGATGCTATAAATGGCCCTATTATATTAAATGTAGCTATGCAAACTTGGCCATGAAACAACGACTAGGAGATGGGTGTCCTTCTTTTTTTTTTTTTTTTTTTTCCCCTTCCCCCCCCCCTCTCTCCTTCTTTCCTCCAAATGTTTGTCACTCAAGCACATGCTTCAGATCCCACACAATGGAGAGCTTTGTAATCCATAGAAAGCCACCACAAATGTTCTAAGTAAGTTCTTGATGGCAGGCATTCCCATGTGACTCCCCTGACTACTTTTAGGGAATGCATCACACATACGTCTGCCAGTTCTCATTACTAGCTCTTCACTTAAACTCATGTTGTGATACCTGAGCAAATGAGTGTAACATTCCTGTTAAGTGTTTACTCAAATATAAGCTTGTGGAGATATATATATTTTTTACTAGTCTGAGTTTTGTTTTTGGATGCAGGAAATATTCCCTATTCCCTTGATATACAACTGCCTGACTGAGTTAAAGTGTAGTGTAGTCACCATCACAATGATTTCCACTCCTTCAGTGTCTGCTTCTTCTGACTTTGGGTAGGCTAAGTGTGACCAGTAATATGCAGCTTGGTTGCTTCTTCTATGAGTAAATGTGATCTCGCAACAATCTGTATGGAGCATAGACAAAGGCTAGCAACGGGCTGTCGATGGAAACCCCTACCTGGAGACACAATGTTAACAAGTGGCTTGCTTTAAGTTTTAATTTATTCTCTCTCTCTTTCCCACCCCCCTATATACCTGCAGTGATCAGTGGCCCGTACGCAGGCCAGCAAATCCTGTTCAGTTAAACCTTTTTTTTTTTTGGGCATTATTCAAGTTCTGGAGGCAAAAGTAACCCAGTCATGGTTAGTAGACTTTTCAGAGTACAGCCCTTAACTCCTACGTGCTTGCATGTACAGTACTGATTGTTTGCCCCAATAGTGAGAGGTTCTAGAGTGGGAGCAGCACTAACCTCATCCTTAAAAATTCAAAACATCTTGCACCTAACCCCAAACAAATTTCTGGTCTTTATGCAAAAGTTTCCTGAGGAATAAAGCTCTTAACTAATGTAGCATTTGCAGAGTGATGCAACATTTAGCCCTTTTAAGTCAGCCAGGTACCTTTGTGATGGCTTCAGCTAGTGATTTCTCTGGTATGATGCCATTGATGGAAATAGAGTAGCTAAGATAATCTGCTTTTCTATTTGAACAGACCACACTTCTCTGCACTAAGCTCCTAACTCCTCTCAGTCTTGAGCACATGTCCTGAAAATCTTTGGGGGAACAGCAAGTGTCCTTTTCAGAAAACGCATATATCATCCTGAAAGCTTTTAACTTCCTTATCCAAAACGTTAAAGGTGAAACTTATCCTCTTTAAAATGCAGAGGCTGTGGAAGCAAACTCAAATGAAATTCTTACAAATTGGAACTGTCCAAATAATGCGATGAATGCAGAGTGATTAGGATTCAGTTACAAATGAATGTAGTGGTTTTTGAGCCCAGGGTAGAGCAGGCAGTGGCACCGTCTGATGCGGATATCAATTCATTGTCATGGGTAAAAGATGGACTGTGTATGCCTTCAGAGCCCTTGATCCAGACACAAATGTAACCTTCCATGGCTTTAATCTTTATTTTTGCAAGAGCAGTAGAAAGGCCCATTTAGCTTCCTCATCATTTCCATTATCTACTATTTCTTCCCACATGAGTTGTAATTTGTTTGCCCCACAGATGGATACCCGTCTCAACGTTTATTAAACTGGTAGAGAACCCTCCTTCATTCAAACCTTGTGCATGAAAACATACAATGTTTCCATTTTCCTACTGAAGACCTCAGGAATGGAATATCTCAATACTTGTGTCTGAATCCTATACCACTATCACAGGTTCTGGTGCACAATAAATCAGAATTATTTTGGAAGTCTGTGGTCTCATCCTAACCTACAGATGCCCCTACACACAACCTAAATACTTACCAAAGCAGCAATGTTTCTGTGAATGTCATCTTGGTGGCAAAGAATGGTGATTCTCCAAGTGTTCCGAGTAGAGAATCAAGATTTTATTAAAGACATAGAGGCTAGCATTAACCTTTTAATTGCCACTCCTGCAGCACCTTCAAGGAACTTCCAAACAATAACACCATCTAGAATTAGAATTCCTTAGTCAATAAATATTCCCCTTCTAGAACACTCTTCCTCTTTTAAATGTGTCAAGAATCTTCAACTCTTATTTTCCCTAATCTTCTCGAAACTGTCCAAATTCTCCTTCATTCACTGAGCATCTAAGAACAAAGCAAAAATGTCATTTCCATACTCGCAACTATGTATAGCCTGTGAATACATGAAATTATGATAAACCAATTTGTACATACATCTTTCATGCCATTCCCCACCTTTCCTTTTTTGTAATTTTGTTTCAAGGGAAGTGGTGGGTGGTATAATGCTAGCCTCCGTGTCTTTAATGAAATCTTGATTCTACTTATAATACTTGGAGAATCTCCATTTCATTACAAGACCGGAGGCTGCTATTGTGGTGTTGAAGGTCTTTCAACATGCCTATTTGCCATATGCTTTATTGGCCTAAAGTTTTGCTTTACAAAAGTACTTGCGTTTGACCAATGCTCTGCTTTCATAATCTTTCACCATACAAAAAAGCTTTACTTCCCATTGCACCCCTTATTGAATGTGCTTTGTTTCCTCACATCTATACTTGCTTGTTCCATCACCCGTTGAATCCATCTGGTGATAGTAGCAGTACTTACTGCACCATATGGTTTAACATAAGATATCAACAGCAGATTTTCTCCATCCCTTCTATATTACATAACTGTTCTTGTATGTTGATGAACATTCCACCACACAGTTTATTACATTTTGAAAAACATATTGTTTTTATCCAAATAAAAATAAAAAACTTCATCTGGACCATAAACCTTGTTACTTACCTCCAAAGCTTTTAAATCCAGCACTCTTTGGCAAGATTTCAAACATAACCATGTTAACTGACCTGAAAGTCTCTTCAAATCGAAGTATTTATTTATTGGCCAAGACTTAAACAAACTTGGCATCATATTCACATCCCATAAAATCTCATACCTATCTCTAGGAGGCCTTCTCAACCACATACTCTACACACCATAGTATGTAGTCCTACTTGCCTACCATCAACCTGAACATGTCCAGCTCAAATTGCTGGCCTATAACAATTCATTGTTCTGTAACTGAAACCTTTTTCCAAACTGCTCTAGAAGAAAATTATCTCCTTCTATAATAGGAGCCTCCATGGGATCCGAACTCCTCTCCATGCCCCAACAAACGCAGGTATTCCATATTCCCTTATACCTTCTTCTGGTTCCTGGTGCCCATGACTCCTTGAGCAGTTCAACAACCTTGTTCGAAAGTCCCTTGAAACATTTAGATCTCCTGACACCTTACAAACAAGGTCCATACCTTGCTCTGTACTAAAAGATGTTCCTCTCTGTTTCTTAGTAAACCTTTTCTTGCTGGAATCATAAAAGGTATTTTGCATGCCAATTCCCTCACGGTCGGAAACCACACTAGGTACACCCAAAAAGGAGTCTCAAACATTAACAGATGCCTCACTGTCCTAACCTTCAGAAGAACACTCTGGATCATTGCAAAAGGTGGAGAAACATGCTTGTATTCCTGTCCAAATTTGCAGAAATGCATCCACTGCAGATGCAACCGGGTCTGGCATCCAACTGAAATATCTGTCTATTTGGTAAGTCAACCTGCTTGGAAAAAGATTCACTTCCATATGCCCCCAATTCTCTATTCTTTTGAAATATAATTGATTCAGCTTCCAATCGCTAAATCCTTCAGATTCTGTGAATTCCAATCTGCTGCTGGATTAATCTGTCCTGATAAGTACTCTGCTTTCACACTTCTCTTGTGCACCAAACAAAAATACAATAATAATTTTTGCCAATTCTGACAAACCATGGGATCTGCTTTTGCCTAATTGATTGATGTGCCACTGCTGACACATTGTCCAGCCTCATCAGCAGTGTCTGACCTTTCAGTACATCCTTGAAGCTTCTCAAAGCATATAATCCTTCTGTCAACTCTAAGCAATATCCTCTCCTTCTCTGACCAGACTTCACCTGTCTGCTGTTCTCCAATCAAGCCCCTCAACCTTTCAAACTGGCATCGGTTTCCAAATCAAAATCCGTGACACAGCTAAAATTGGCATGATCATTCCATGCCTCCATATTGTTCAACCACCAATTTAGTTCCTCCTTTGCTTCCTGCTTCAGCACTATTCTGTCGCTGTACCATTGACCTTGTCTTGGAGCTTCTCCTTTCACTCTCTTCAATACATGATGATGAAAGGGTCTGGGAAAAGTAGCCTGCATTGAAGATAACCCTATCATCTGAGCTAAACCCTCAATGTCAACATGTTTTTTCTTTAGAACTTGCATTGTCTCTTTCCTGGTCATCCTCACTTTCTTCTCAGGTAAATGAAACACAACTTCGATAGTGTCTATCTAGAAACCTAAGAACTCCATCATTTGTGAATGTGATAAGATCAACTTTTCCTTGTTTATCAAGAATCCCAAATGGCTCGTTGCCAACATCAGTTTATTTCTCAATTCCTCGAAATCCTGAGACATTATCAATATGTCGTCTAGGTATACAATTAACCAAATCCCTCTCTCTCACTCAAATAAGCCATCACCTCTCTAATCACCTTGATGAAACACCATAGTGGGGAGGAAAGACCAAAAAGTAGGCCTTGAAACTGAAATCAACAATGAGATCACCGAGAGCAGGGAGTACCTGACCAGACAAAAAAAATAACAAAACTACAGAAGGATATTGAGAATTTCAGTAAGGAAAAGATATACCCCTACTTGAGAGCAGATTATGTGGAAAGCACGGGAGATACCTCATCTGATGACATTCTACCATCACACAGGAGAAAAGTCTTCTAATACCAACTCCAGCACGGACAGTTGGAACAGTAACCAGAGTTGGAACCCCAACAATATTAGGAGGAATCCGCCGCCTCCTGGACAATACGGGAACGGAATGATGCCCTACCGAGGACTGCCAATGTGGCGATATCCGGTATACCCTCCAGGGCCACAACACCCTTTCCAAACTCCCTACAACCCTCTTTTTTTTACACCGAGGTTGGGGCAGAGGGAGAGGAAGAAGAGGACAACTACAGAAACGAGTGCGATGGCAGGAACCACCTATGACACAAATGACACGGAGAAGCCACTCTGGGAAGAAAGACTAGTTGTCAACTTATCCCCAAGAGCACTTACCACAACTGAAGTAAAAGTATTACAACAAGCATTGGCATAGCCAATAGGTCTCGCCTTTGGGACCTTATAAGTGTTTAGCCATGCAACAGTTGTTGTTGTTGCACCAAGGATATTGTGCTGCATAACTAAATACTTAGAAGGTCCCAAAAGCGAGACCTATTGGCTATGCCAATGCTTGTTTTTCTTTGTTGCAGTTTTGTATAGCGCGAACTCGACCTGAAGGAACTGGAGGCTCTCTACATGAGCACCAGTTACGTTCATTTTCTATTTAAGGCACGGGAAGATTACGTGATGTGTCCAGAAACACAGGATGGTAGGCTGACGCAGAGACTAATAGCACTGATAGTGTTTTAAAGAGAGCAAGCATTGAAAAGCTGTGTTTGTTTATAAGCAAAGCCCTGTTGTCCTGAGGGGTCTTATCAGTATAAAACAAACGTGTAACAACACAACAGCGCTTGATGTAATGGCGGCTTTGTGCAGTGTACTGTGGGTGAGAATTATGTAATCTTCGGAGTGTCCCACTTCTGCTCCTTTGTGTCGACGACCAAAACACAGATGTCCAGAGTAGAAATGGCAGTGGGGAGAAAAAGTCCCCACACGCAGGTCCCACCATTAACAAGAACAAACAAAACCTTCGGTGCCTGTCATAGTTTTGTATTGCGCAAATTTGACCTGAATGTATTGGAGCACTATACATGAGCGCCAGTTACATTACACATGTTCACATTCATTTTTTTTTTAAGGCACAGGAAGATTACGTGATGTGTCCAGAATCACAGGATCTTAAGCTGACGCCGAGACTAATAGCACCAATAGCGTTTTAAAGAAAGCAAGCATTGAAAAGCTGTGTTTGTTTATAAGCAAAGCCCTGTTGTCCTGAGGGGTGTTATCAGTAGAAACCAAACGTGGAACAACACAACAGCGCTTGATGTAACTGCAGGCTTTGTGCAGCGTACAGTGTGTGAGAGAGAATTATGTAATCTTCGGAGTGCCCCGCTTCTGCTCCTTTGGGTTGACGACCAAAACACAGATGTCCAGATTAGAGATAGCAGTGAAAAAGTCCCAGCGTGCAGATCACACCATTAAGAAGATCAAACGAAACCTTTGGTGCCTTTCGCAGTTTTGTATAGCGCAAGTTCGACCTGAAGGTATTTGAGCGATATACATGAGCACCAGTTAGATTACACACGTTCACATTCATTTTCTTTTGAAGGCATGGGACGATTACGTGAAGTGTCCAGAATCACAGGATCTTAAGCTGACGCCGAGACTTATAGCATTGATAGTGCTTTAACGAGAGCAAGCATTGAAAAGCTCCGTAGTCGCACAGTGCACCCCTCTCAAATACATTCGACTCACCCCCCACTTTAAAGTTTACCGTGTGCCGCTAAGCCGCGCTGTGCATGCCTGGAGTAACGCAATCTCACAGTCGACGTGCTGAGCCAGGGAAATGCTTGTACCATTTAAATACAAGTGTGGGCTCCAGTGAGTTCCTGAGCAGGGGACAATGGCAGTGTGAGCAAAGCGCGCACCCTGCTGTGTCCGCAGCAGCAAGCGTGCTCGCCAGGAAACAAAGCACCAGTTAAAACTACAAGCCTAATCAAGCACTCGTGCTTGTGCTGGCATCCACGAGAGCGAGCAGTGGCACGCAGGCTATCTGTTTTCAATTAGCACGCGCGCCGCTGCTCGCTCCTGCAAGGTGGATGCCAGCACGAGTGCTTGAAAAGAGCTGACCAATTTCTAAAGGTCATCTAGAGCAGCGCATACGCGCTGCCTAGGCGAGACCTAAAAAGGACTGGGTTACTTGCCACACCCAAAATTGACAAATTCCAGAGGACTCACGAATTGCACAACTACTTTTGAAAAAATTTGTCTTAAAGCATACTTCCAAGGTAAACTGGCACCTGTTCAAACGGATACAGGCCTACGGAATCCTTCAACCTTCACCCCCAACATGGCTATGATACCACACAAATTGATAGCATTTGAACAGGCTGTTCTTAAAGAAGTAGGGAGCCAGTGGCATGCCCTAGCTTTTCAGAACACGTCTAAGAAAGAACCTGAAGCAATAAAAACATTGGCCAATGACAAAGAAATACTGATCAGACAAGCTGACAAGGGAGGTGCGACGGTCGTTATGGCTACAATAGATTACGAACATGTGTCTTCGCCAATTGGCTGTTCGCAAATACTACAACCCCATCAGACATGATCCCACAACAAGATTAAGAACACAGATAATTTCGATAGTTTCTACAGCCGAAACATAAGGGTGGATTACAAAACACAAGGCTGACTTCCTAATAAACAAAGACCCGAGAATCCCTTACTTCTAAATCCTGCAAAAAATTCATAAAGGAATCTCCCCACCACCAGGTAGACCAATAGTTTCAGGGATCAATTCACTTTTGGAACCACTTTGTAAGTTCTGCGATCACGTTTTGCAACCTTATGTGAAAAAAATGCCTTCCTATAGCCAAGACACACGGATATACTGAACATAATAAAATCTATTAACATCACCCATCAGATAGAACTATTGGTCACTCGAGATGTAGAGGCACTTCACACGAATATACCACAACAAGCGACTCTAGAAGTCATAGAAAATACTTTACTAGCAGAGAAGTGGTCCTCGAACACACCCATCAGTTTCATCATGTAATGTGCCATGTTGGCCCTCACAGAATTGTTTTTCAAACATGGAACACAGTTATACCAACAAACGCAGGGTACTTCCATGGGAAGTACCTTCACTCCCAGTGTAGCTTGTCTGTACATGTCACACTTTGAGGAACAATACATCTATAACACAACCAACCCATATGACTCCAACATCCTCCTATGGCGTAGGTACATAGATGATATCTTCATTTTCTGGAGTGTAGATAAAAAAACTTGTGAAACCTTCTGCACGTGGGTCAATACCCTTAACCCATATTTGAAATTCTCAAAGACCATCACAGATAAGAAACTACCTTTCCTAGATCTGATAAAGAAAAGGGGCAATGAGATAATAACTAGCACATATAAGAAGCCAATGGACAGAAACAGTCTGCTACTTTACAGCAGTCACCATCCAAAAGCCCTATGTGATAATTTGCCTTATGAACAATTCTTACGTATACTTCGCAACTGCAGTACAGTTCAGGATTTTGACACACAGTCACAAACACTAGTGGAAAATTTAGAGTGCTCCATGTAAAAACGGCACCCAAACGTGCACGGAATGGCAATAGAGATACACTACTAGAACCAAGAGTAAGACCGCAAGAAGATAGCCTCACATGTCACTATCTTTACATCACAATCTAACCAGATACTCAAGATTATCAACAAACATTGGCCAATTTTAAAAACCGGGCAATTGTCTCTCCCACCACCAAGATTCGCATTCAAACATTCAAAAAAATTGAAGGACATGTTAATACACACACGTCCACAAGAGATGAAGGTGTCGGACCAAAGACCATTGTGGGATCTTCCACCAGTGGTAGGTCATTTTCCTTGTGGTTCATGTGTAGCTTGTGCCTCCACGATCACCAGCATAGAGGTACAGCTCAGGATGGACAGGGTATGGACACTAAAAGTACATGCAAACTGCAACACAAAAAACTGTGTCTATCTTATCACCTGTCCATGTGAAAAACAGTATGTAGGAATGTCCACACGACCCATTAAACTGAGAATTAACGAACATCGCAGCACTATCTGCTGCAACAACTCCAACATAAAAATGAGTATGCACTTCCTGACTAGAGGAGAGGTCACACACCAGATAACCAATGCGGGATCATACTAGAAACATATCCTAACATGAATAAGCAAGTATTGTTTAGAAAGGAACAATGGATCTTCCGTCTTTATTCCAACACCATTGGGTTGAACAATGACATTTCGTGGCATGATGAATAGATACTCCATTCATAGGTTAGACTAGATCGGTCCAGGAAGGTACACATGAGATCACCTTACATCGTAACGTAATTTGAGGTGCTCCACCCTGTCTTCCTCATAAAGAACCAACAGCGGTTCTGAATGAAAACACCTAACGAAGGGAGTAACATTTTGTACTGAACAGTCCACATAGACTGTTCCGATAGCGAGACCTATTTCCACACTGCTGAATGGAACTACCTGATCATACAAAGCTAATCCTCCTCTTAATACTCCTAATATCTTGTAAATATCTTGTGACTTCCAGGATGACATAGTATAATACAGATAGAGCTGAAAAAACACACATGGAGGCCATTCCTCGGTTCCAAGACCAGCGGATTTCCTGCTGGGCATGACTTAGACTTATAAATTGAGAATACACTTTTAACAACCCCATTGGTAATGGTTAATAAGTAGAAGCTTTAGTCCAATATGGCTATTGACAATTGGTTTAATTATAGTGTTAAGATGGCTGCCACATAAGCAACCTTTTCCTCCCAATGGAAATAAATAACAGACTAAACCAGCCTAGTCAATCCCCGCTCTAGCGTTTGTTCGCAGGGCGGGTCCAATACCCTTCAACACCTGGTCCTTGTTAATCCATCAGGAACAGGTTAAATACTCCCAACTCCCTCGTGAGCTGACACTTCCGAGTACACTTGAGGGTAGGTTGTTCAGAGAGCCAGTCCTGACCAAATTGTAAGTACGGCATAGCCGCCAACGCTCCGCAGAACGGAACTCGGTCTAGGTCCACTCTCTCCCCGCAGCTCCGCTGTGCCGTCTTTTGCCTCCAGACCCCGACCTCCTCCTTGGGAGGTTCGAGGCTGCTGCCCGCTCCTGCGCCTGCTGCCCGCTCCAACTGGGACCAGACTGCCTGCAACCACCGTAACCTTTCTCAGCCGTTTTCTTTTCTTAATTTTTCCCTGTTGTGCCACTGTTATTGTGCCCATCTGTGTCTTGCTCTAATTCCACCACTGTTTTTATTTTCTCGTGCCTGCCTGTTCCTTTCGCTGCTGCTGCCCCTGCGGCCCCCCCTTGGAATTCCCCCACTCCCGCCTCCCAGCCTCTCCTCCCTCCCACCTCCCCTACTTAATGGCGGCCGCTGCTGGGGAGCGCAAGTACGACCTCCGACCCTCAGTCTAGGTCCACTCTCTCCCCGGAGCTCCGCTGTGCCGTCTCTTGCCTCCAGACCCCGACCTCCTCCTTGGGAGGTTCGAGGCTGCTGCCTGCTCCAACTGGGACCAGACTGCCTGCAACCACCGTAACCTTTCTCAGCCGTTTTTTTTCCTTAATTTTTCCCTGTTGTGCCACTGTTATTGTGCCCATCTGTGTCTTGCTCTAATTCCACCACTGTTTTTATTTTCTCGTGCCTGCCTGTTCCTTTTGCCGCTGCTGCCCCTGCAGCCCCTCCCCCCCGGAATTCCCCCGCTCCCGCCTCCCAGCCTCTCCTCCCTCCCACCTCCCCTACTTAATGGCGGCCGCTGCGTGGTCGTGCAGCGGACGCGTGCAGCGGGCGCGCCAAAGGCAAGCCCGTCTGCACCCGACCGCGGCCAGCGGCAGGAACCCTGGACCTCCCACTACCCTTCGCTACGACACCACCACCCTCCTCGCACTCAACCCTGGAAGATTTAGAGAATGCCAACAGGCCTCGCCGAACACGACCCACGGCCAGTTCTCCTGCCTCCACTGCCGCCAGACCCTCACCGCCACCCCGGCCTCCAACACCACCGGCGACACCCTAAAATGCATCCTCCTCAACGTACGCTCCGTACACAAACACGCCATGGAAATCTGGAACCTACTCGACTCTCTCTCGCCCGACATCACCTTTTTCACAGAGACCTGGACCAATGCATCCTCCGTCCCCGACATCAGCACCGCCATCCCAGACGGATACAAGATCCAGAGGAAAGACCGCCCCAACCACCCAGGAGGGGGCCTCGCCATCGCCCACAAGAGCACCCTCCGCCTCACCACCTCCAGCGAAACCTCCTCCGAACACCTGCACTTCCAGATCCAGACCACCCCCAAACCCTCATCTACAGACCCCCCGGCACTCCGAACACCCTTCGCCACCACCATCACCGACTTCATCGCACCCCACGCCATTGCCTCAACACACTACATACTCATTGGAGACCTGAACTTCCACCTCGACAACCCCAGTGACCCCAACTCCACTATCCTTCGTGACGACCTCGCCAGCATCGGACTTAAACAACTCGTCAACACACCGACCCACAGAGCAGGACACACCCTCGACTCCATCTTCGCGGCAGGCAACAGCATCCAATTCAGCCACACAACGCAGCTGCCATGGACCGACCACCACTGCGTACACTTCGCCATCAACAAACCCAAGGCACCCAAACCAGCCCCACGCCCACCTCGAAGGAACTGGAGCAAGGTTACCAACGAGCAACTTAACTCCACCCTCACCCGACACAACCACACCTGGGCAAACGACACAGCCAGAGAACTCCACACCTGGATCTCCAACTGCGCAGACGAGCTCGCCCCGCTACGCAACCCCGACAGACAACGCCCCAGGAAAGCCGCCTGGTTCACCACCGCTCTCCAAGAAGCCAGACGCACCTGCAGACGCCTGGAGAAGAACTGGAGAAACACCAAGACAACCGAAAACCACACCACCTACAAGGACGCCAGGATGGACTACCACAACCAGATCAGAGCCACCAAGAGGAACTTTATCCACAACAAAATCCTGGTCAACTCCACCAACTCCAAGGAACTTTTCAGTGTCATTCAAGAATTCACCAACCCACGCAGCGAAGCCACAGACATCACCCCATCCCAAGACCTCTGCGACAAGCTTGGAACCTATTTCCACCTCAAGATCAAAAACCTCTACGACAACTTCATCGACCACCCACCAGGCGCCACAGACGGCCCCCCGCCCGCCAGAAACACCAGCCAGCCCACCATCTCCAACTGGACACCGATCACGGCCGAAGACACTGCCTCGACCATGAAAAGCATCCACTCGGGGGGGGCCCCCACCGACCCCTGCCCCCTCACATCTACCACAGAGCCGCGGCCGCCATCGCACCCGGACTACAACGCACCATCAACACCACCTTCAAAACAGGCACCTTCCCAGACGACTGGATCGCGCAGAAGTCAGACCCCTGCTCAAGAACTATCGGCCCATCTCGCTCCTCCCCTTCGCAGCCAAAGTTGCAGAGAAAACAGTCAACAGGAAACTGACCCGATTAATTGAAGAGAACGCCGTCCTCGACCCGTCCCAATCCGGATTCCGAAGCAACCACAGCACAGAGACCGCCCTACTTGCCGCCTCAGACGACATCCGCACCCTCCTGGACCAAGGCCACTCCGCAGCCCTCATTCTACTCGACCTATCAGCGGCCTTTGACACCGTCTCCCACTGCACACTAGTCGCCAGACTACACGATGCAGGCATACAAGGAACAGCCCTGGATTGGATCCGATCATTCCTCACTGGAAGAAGCCAAAGGATCAGACTCCCACCCTTCCTCTCCGACCCCACTCAAATCACCTGCAGAGTCCCACAGGGTTCATCACTGAGCCCCACCCTCTTCAACATCTACATGGCCCCCCTCGCAGCCATCGTCCGACAACACGGCCTCAACATCGTATCCTACGCCGACGACACCCAGCTCATCCTCTCCCTCACCAAAGACCCCACCACTGCCAAACTCAACTTCCAGAAAGGAATGCAAGACGTCGCAGTCTGGATGACCAACAGCTGCCTGAAGCTCAACGCCGAGAAGACCGAAGTCCTGGTCCTCGGTACCACCCCTTCTGCATGGGACAGCACCTGGTGGCCGACCGCCCTCGGAAGCCCACCTACCCCCTCAGACCACGCCAAGAACCTCGGCATCGTACTCGACTCATCACTCACCATGAACCGACAGGTCAACGCCGTCACCTCCAGCTGCTTCAACATCCTCCGCAAGACCTTCAAGTGGATCCCCCCTGAGTCAAGGAAGACAGTCACCCACGCACTCATCACCAGCAGACTGGCCTATGGAAATGCACTCTACGCCGGCATCAACAAGTCCCTACTCCGCAAACTCCAGACAATACAGAACACCGCCGCCAGACTCGTCCTCGGCATCCCCCAACACAAACACATCAGCCAACACCTACGAAGTCTCCACTGGCTCCCCGTGGAGAAAAGAGTTTCAAAATCCTCACTCACGCCTACAAATGCCTACACAACAACGGACCGAAATACCTCAACGACAGAATCAACTTCCACGTACCCAAAAGAAACCTCCGATCTTCCAACCTCGCACTGGCCGAAACCCTGCGCATCCACAGAGCCAGAGCAGGCAGAAGATCCTTCTCTCACATTGCAGGCAAGACCTGGAACGAGCTACCGGCAGACATCAGACGCGCCCCCTCCCTGAACACCTTCAGGAAGACCCGGCTCTTCGGCTAAACAGATCTGCGGACCCCCCCCCCCCCCTCAGCGCCTTGAGACTTTCACGGGTGAGTAGCGCGTATAATTCCCTGATTGATTGATTGATTGATTGAACTCTTTCTAGACTCTGAATCAAGCAAGGCCAAATTGACCCAAACATTGATTACCTTTTTCAGCACGCAAACAGCGTGCTATTGTGCACAACTTGAGGAGGCACCAATTTTTACCCAAATTGGGTAAGTTATCAACTGTGATGGACTTTTAATTTATGTTGCGTGTCTTGTGGTGTTTTTTATATGTACAGGTGACATACTTTGGCACAAAGCATGCATTTGACACAAACAAATAAGCATGCTATTGGTGTAACAAAATAAGCACGTGTTTCACGATTTGCAAATCAGAATCAACATTGGAAATAATGATTTGGAAATATTGAATTGTATTTTTACTGTGTACTATGTGTCTTTGAACTACAAGTCATCGCTAAATAAATCACAAATCGATACCGAAACCAAGGTATGTGTGATTGGGAGAAAATCAATGAACCCATACATTAAAACTCCAGTCACTAAGTAGATTAGGTTGATATTGGTCCTTATGAATAGCTACTAGATCATTGTTAGGACTACACGGAAGCTAGAAACATGTTGACCCATAATTTTCTAAGATAACTAAAGTCTAATAGATAGCACCACACATTTTTAATATAGGTAAGAGAACTTGTTCATTAAAGTTTTTCCTGAGAAGTACCTCTTTCCTTAGTACCTCAACACCAATCTACTCCTTAAGCCCCCAAACCTGCACTTCACCAAACGGCAGACAAGAAGATCTCCGGCAAAGAGCCCCCATTGATCTGCTGTTATTTGAGTTGAGAATATTCTCCAGCTTATTCTGCTAAAACTTTATGCTTATGCTCTATTTCACTCGACAAAACTCTTTATGGGCTCTGGACTGACACCTATAATCCCTTTCCCATTTATCTGAACTTTAGTTAAGAATAGGGACGTTTCTTAATGGAACACGCTTGTTATAATTACCATGTCAATGCTTATTTTTGCTGAATTGATTCACTTGATTAATTATCAATTTATTAATTGATTAACCTTTACTGATGATTACTAAAAAAAAAAAACTTTAATAATCAAATGAATTACAAAAAGAGATAAAATAAAAACCTTTAACTCAACTATACTCTCTTTATTGACTCAACTTAAAGTAATGAAAACCGATATGGTTAATATTGAGATTTAATTTGACGTCCCAGCTGACAACAAAGATCCATCGGCCTGGGACAGGTACATGGGGTTCTTGTGGATGAGTAAGTGATAAACTGAACCCTGTGCGCCATCAATTGGTAGCAGAGGGATGGTTCATGTCACGAGACAAGAACTGTAATAATAATTAGCCTTAGTTTATCAATGCCCATGTTTTTAATCCCAAACTTGAACATTGACAGGGTTGCGGTTTCAAAGGCGGTTGCAGTGGTGAGGGTGTGAGTATCAATAGGGTCATGTGTTGCTATTGTCTTTGTTGAGATTTTTTTCTTTTTGTGCTTGAGATTTGTGGTGTGTAACCGCTAAATGTTGAGCAGTTGAAGTGGTTATCAGACGCAAGGTAGTCTTAGATCCCGGGATAAATAGAAAAATAAACAATTAAAGTTGGGTTGATATTTGTCTGCTAAGATTTGTGGTGAATATTCGTGAGGTACCATTGAATTGCACAACTGAGATAGGGACTATAACATTTTTGTGATTGTGCTAATATTTATTGGTGTTAGTGGAGCCTATTGCTCAAAGGGGAAGCTACATCAGTTAGTGATTTCCCAGTGGTCGAGATCAGATTTGTGTGTGTAAGAGTAGGGAAGTTGGAGGATGATAAAACCTTCTTTCTGATTAATTCTTGTGTGATTGAATTACTTTGTTTTTCTTTTGTGGAGCTGACAAAGTAATTTGTTTATTGTGCTTGCATAGAGGTGTAGTATTTGTGTGTTTGAGAAAATTTGTAAAAGAGGGGGAATCGCTACGAGGAGTGAGAGATTTCATCATAGTGTGCTGTGCTGAGATTGGTTGGTTGGTGTACTGTTGCACTGCTATTGGTTGATGATGGCACAGTGCCGTACTGGGATAGGTCAGTTGTTGATGGAGAGCTGTGTTGGGATTGATTGGTGTGTCTTCAAGTGTTAAAGTTGTAACAGGGTTGGAGGAAAGAAATTGATGTTTACGGAATTTAGAACAGACTCAACACATTGAATTTGAACATTGCACATTTATTGTTGAATTATTGCAAAAATGAAATGTTTTAAAACGCTAAAGAATTTGATGAGGGGTGATGTAAGAGTCCCAGTGAGGAAGGTGAAGAGGCGCCACCGGAGGGTGCACCAGCTCATTACATGATGAAAATTGTATGACTGCATACGTTTGTGGCTTTGTCAATGGCGCAAGATTACTAAAAATGAGGGGTCATATAAATTTCCACAATACGGTACATTCTTATTTAGAGGTCATTGAGCATTTGAGGGAGAAATTATTCAAGATGAAGCCACCTCCCAGACTCACACAACCTGAATCATTAAATGCATGGAAAAAAGCAGCTCATGCTAAAGACAAAGAGAAATATCAGAATGAAGCAAAGAAAGCTGTGCGAAATTACACAGATGCACAATGGGATGAAGGCAAGCAAAGGTGGGAGAAAATGTGTAATCAAGGGAACTAGAATGTACCCAGTTATAACTATAGAAAATGTAAAAAAGAATCAGAAACCGAAAAATGAGGAGGAAGCTGCAAAGAAAACAGACTGGGATAGTGATTCGGGATGATATTCTAGATGCTTTATTGGCTTCGCATCCACCACCTTATGTGACCCCCAACCGCAAATACTGGTGCAACAGTGGCTACAGCCCCTGTTGAATCAAGTGCAATTCAAATTGTGAGACCATTTCCAGCACTTCAAAAAGCACCTGTTGTAGTGGCTCGTACTGTAATAACTACTTGTGTTACTGTTTTGATTGTGATTGTTCCCGTACCAGTACCACCAGTTGTGACAGAATAGACATTGGCAAGGCCAGTTGCAACGACCCATTAAATATTATACTGAATCTTAAAGCTCAAGAAGCTGCAGGAGGAGTGGCTGTGACAGGGTTCATCCCAACATCACAGAATTCACAAATGGTTGCCTGGACACCACCACAAAATGTTCAATCTGAGACCGGGAAGAAGGATTGTCTTTACGGCACCCATTGCACAGGGAGAGACAGGACAGTTTGAGTATGGGATTTTTCCCTCGTGGTTCGAAGAAACTCAAAGACCAAGAGTGGAGAGATCAGAGAGACTACCTGCTAGTCAAGAGAAGGCAAGACCTTTAGATGTGCTGAAATTAAAAGAATTGGAAGAAATCATTAGAGGTTGTTTGGACTTTTCACAATTGAATTATTATTAGGAGGTTGAACTGATCTATTTGAGAAAAGAAATTACAAGGCGTGCGGCTACCACTCATGACAGACTAACTGAATTAGCAGGAAAATAGGAAGTGAATCTTTCAAAGAGTGTTCCATTACAGGGAGATTTAGGGCACAATTGGATGATGAAGTTACTGAGACAATGAGGTCTTCAGGGATGAGGTTACACATTGCGGAATTGATAAAATGTATCTGCAAATGGAGTGATTTTGACAGATTAGAGAGTAAACGGGCAAAGAAGCAGGAAAAGAAAAAGAAGCCATCAGAGGCCAATAGTAAGCCACTACCAGCTCCTACAGACTAAGATGAGGCATTTACCTTTACAATGAGGGAAATACCAGGTGGAGGGTACATTCATGTGCCATGGAGTTGAGGTGATCTTGCAACATTTATGAACAATTTTCCAAAATTGAGAGCGAATCTTGCTCAGTGGTATACACAAGTCGACAGATTTGTTAAAATTTCAAAGGTTTTGTGGACAGATCTAAATACGTTCTTTGACACTGCAGTGCAGAGTGATTTGTGGGCTGAGTGTAAAATAGCTCAACAATGGCCGTGATCTGAACCTCCGAGAGATGTACGTACACGTGCACCCTCACCTGTGGTAATGGCAAAATACGATAAGGTGATTACCTTTTTGAAAGGAAAAGTTCCAGTGAGAGACATTGATTGGCTGAAGATCAAAATAGCGACTCGAGGCTAGGAATCCGTGCATGCTTACTTTGAACGATTGTTACAGGTGTTCAAACCGCACAGTGGACTAGAAAATCCAGAGAAAAGTGATATGTGGAGTTTTGTGTCACAGTTTCTTCTTAGGTTGCGACCACAGATTAGTGTGCACATACAGCAAAACGTGATTTGATGGCAGACAAAACCCTTAGATGAGATCCTGAGGTATGCAAAATACTGTAGTGATGAGCCAGAAATGAAGCAGAAAGGGGGCGGTGGCATCTGCAAGATGGCCGACAGGATGTGCTCCTAATAGTTTCCTGTCCGACCCCCGCCATGATCCTGCATAATCCTGCCTGATATCACGCACTTGTTGTTCACCCTGAGGGCACAAACAGCTGGGTGGCTTCGGGGGCCGCTAACTGTCCTACAGGCTGTACGGACCTTGTGACTGGGCCCAGTGCCGCATTGGTATTTCGAGGGGCTGTGGAGACGATCGTGGTCCTACACTGTGAGTTTGAGGGGCAGCAGGGACGATTGTGGCCAGCGCTGTTGCTATTTGTGGCAGCCTCACTGCAGTGGTGGGGGGCGCCTGCTCGGACCACAGTTTGCCGTGCGGCTGGTCACTCAATCATTCCAGGAGGAGGTGGGAGTTACCACTGGCTAGCCATAGGTCAGCGGCCATACCCGATTGAATTCCTTGGGGGTTGGCGGGGGCCTGCATACAGCTCCCTTTGGTGAAGGACTCCTTTGCAGCGATCGCGCTGCTGTATGCCGCCCAAGCACAGGGGAGAAGGAATGTGCTGCACCTTGATGGCGGCTGTGGCAGTCTCAATTGCTGCCATGTGGGACACAGCTGCATCGGCCCTGAGGGACCAGCCCTGTCGGTAGCAGTCTACCTCCTTCCTTGGGACACTCCCCCCTGCAGCACTATGCAGAGAAGGTGAAGAGGGGAACTGCGGAAGCCCTACGGGGCCTGAAGGATGTGTTTTGGTGTGGTGAGTAGCACCTGGGGGCCCCTTATTCCTGCATGACATTGTTAGGTCCTGAGACGGGCTTATTTTGCTTTTTCCCCCCCTATCGCTCTGAGCCTTTGCAGGCGCTAGGAACATCTGTGCGTGGCGCCAGTGTCTGGCCAGGCTCTCCTCATTGTCTGTGGAAGAGGTTCAGTTGCGGTGGTGTGTGCGGCAGTCCAGACCACACCTGAGAGTCTGAAATACTCGGTGCGGGTGGAGGGGGGTGTCTGTTGTACTCCTAAGAACCTACGGACACTGGGAGGACTTTTCCTTGAAGCCTGTTTTTGCATTTTAGTGCTGAATTATCCAAGCCACGACTAGCGTCTGGGATGGGCAGACACAGGCAGGGGGGGTCACCCCAGGGTAACATGATGGACCAATATACGACCACTGCAACTCCTTTGCAGCACTCTATAAGGCAAATGGCTGGCAGAAATGACCAAGAACCTGAGGAGGAACCTACCAGGGCGTAGATGCTCGTGGCTATTCCTAGCTCCAGGGAAGCATTGGAGGAGAAAATCGAAACTGTCGCGATTGAGGTGAATCTCCTCCGCAGTAAGTAAGGTCTCCGATAAGGTGCAAGTGGCTGAAGGATCTATTGCAAAATTGCAGGCTGAGGTGGCTACCCTTGAGAAACAGGTGGCCACAGATGCGTCAAAAAGTGGGGCCTGTGAAGCGCAGGTGGAAGATGCGGAGGGGAGGTCCCGCCATAATATGAGACTCCTGGGATTTCCAGAGAGAGCTGAGGGGGCTTCTACTGAACAGTTTGAGGAGCACTGGATTCGTACCACCATGCAACCAATTGGTCTGTCTCCTTTGTTTGCCATTGAGAGAGTACATTGTGCACTGGTGGCGCCCCCCATGCCGGATGCTCCTCCACAAGCCCTCATCGCTTGCATTTTGAACTATAAAGACCGTGACTGTGTTCTACAGGTGGCCAGGGAGACTGATCTAGCCCATTTTGAAAATCAGAGGATTTCAATTTTTCCAATTACACTAATAAGGTCCAAAACCTGAGGAAGAGCTTCCTGGATGTCAAGGCCAAACTCAGATCCATGGGCAGTCGATATATATTGTTGTATCCTGTCAGATACCGGTGATTTTGGGAGGCAGGTTTCACTTTTTTGATGCCCCGGAGGATGTATTGCGCTTGTTGGAGGTGTGGGAAAAGGGGCCCAAAGATAAGGTCACCCCTGGGCGCTTGAGTCCCCGTGAGTCTGGGGGGGCTCCAAGTCCCAGCTGGAGACAGCGTGATGCAACAGCAGCGCGCCCCCTGCCAGTGGAGGGTGACCTGCAGAGGGTGCTCATCCAGGAGGATGGCACAATGGCACTTGTTCCCTCTGCTCAGGTGTGTGTTATGGAGGGGAGTTTACCTTCTCCTGAGAATGCAGTGGTGACTGATGCCTCGGCTATCTAATGGGACTATATATGACTCTGCCTTCTTTGATACTACACTGTATGATTTTCTTTCTTACGGGAGGGGGGTGTCCACGGAGCTTCTGCAGACTGTTACAGGTCACGATGTACACTCATCCTAGTTGAATATGAAGGGTGTTTTCTATCACTTATGCAACTATAGTCTGATACAGCATTTTATTCTGTGGGAGTTTGGGGAGATTCTCTACACAACAGTGGTAGGCAATGGTTGGGGGTTTTGGGGTTAGGCTGAGGGTCCTGTCAGTGGTAACATTATTGGATTTGCAGCATCTGTTGTTTTACTGCCTATCTGGGGCAGGAGGGACTGGGGTGATTTTTTTTTTCTTGTGGCATTGTTGTAAGCACATTCTTGTTTGTTGGTACAGTGCGTATGGGGGGTTGACTGCACGGGGCGGCTCCGTGGAGATCTCCAACACAGCTGCCAGGGAGAGTGGGATGGTGGTTCCGTTTGTGGTAGGTGACACGAATTCATGTTTGAACATTTGAAAGTGGTTACTTGGAGAGTCAGAGCGCTCTGAAAGTACACTACACAGTGCAGGATACACTTGTTTCTTCGCAGGCAGCAGGTGCAGATAGTATGTCTGCAGGAAACACATTTGATGGGGGAAGAAAGTCAGAAACTGGGGAAGAAGTGGCAGGGACAGTTATTTACCTCAACATACTTCTCCTATGCAAGAGGGGTAGCCATTTGGGTGGCACCCAGGGTCCCCTTTAGGCACACGTATAGTGAAGCAGATGTGGAGGGACGATATATTCTCCTGCAGGGTACACTGGATGGGAGACCTCTGACGATCCTGAATATGTATGCACCTAATACTGTAGATTGCTTGTTCTATGATAGAATGCTAGACCTGCTGGAGGATGTGGTGGATTCTCCCATTATTTGGGCTTGTGATTTCAACTGTGTTGGATTGAGACAGGGGCCATCACCCGCCTAGACAGGGCACTAAGCCTCTAATGGTGCATTCCCTCACCAAGGTCGTGGACTGTTTGGGTCTCCTAGATTGATGTAGTGCGCTACATCTGGAGGGTTGGGCATACACATGTCATTCTAAATCACATGGTACATACAGTCGCTTAGATCGCATTCTGCTGGGAGATCTGACCGTTTCACAAATGACTACGGTAAGTCATCTGGGACGGTTCTTTTCGGACCATGCTCCTGTTTTGCTAGCGCTCCGTTGAGGCCCCGAGAGGGATGGGGCACGCACTTGGCATATGCCCCCCTGACTTCCTCACTGATGCAGTAGGTCGAGAGGCACTGGCAACATCCTTGACAGATCATTTAGAGCTGAATTGAGGCACACTGCAGCACAGGGTGGTGAAGTGGGAGAAATTGAGGGTTGACATTAGAGGGTCGTGTATAGTAACGATTTGTTGGGTGCGCTGCCAAATGGAGGCTGAGCTTAAAGTGCTGGAGACACATTCTGCAGGTGCTCATGGGGACTTACTGACATTGCACAGGGACCTTCACAGGCATTGAAAGAGGCTTGACGGGTTGAGTCTTAGGACATACCATCAGTGGTTACATAGGGAGGGTTGCTGGCTTGGATACTCTGATGGGAGGTCGAACCTCCTCCCATCTTATACCTCAGGAAGGCAGCTGGGGTGGGAGTCAGCAGTAGAAGGGAGATTCTGGCCGTATTTGTAAAATACTTCTGGGTCATATATAGAGCCAGTCCAGTGGGCTCGGAAGGGGAGCTGGATGACTTATAGCGCGGGGTGAGTCTAATCCAGCTGGAACCCGATCAGAGAAAGGAGTTGGAGGAGGATATCTCACTGGAGGAAATGAGAGGCTATGCGAGCGCGCAATAAATATAAGGCTCTGGGTGAGGATGGGTTCCCAGTGGAGATCTATCAATCATGCACAGTTACACTCTAGGACAAATTGTTGGAGGTTTTCAGGGAGGCGTGGGAGATGGGAGTCCTGCCAGAATCAATGCATGAAGGGATTATCCGCCTCATGTAAAGCCAGGGGGGACGCAGCAGATCCCTCCTGTTATAGACCCCTCACTATGCTAGACTTGGATGTCAAGATCCTTTGAAAGGTCCTGGCAATCAGACTGAGGGGTGTGTTCCGAGATATAGTCCATGAGGACCAATGTGGTTTTATACCAGCGCATAGCACCACTTTTAATTTGTGCCACCTTGCCCATGTTTTACACGCGACGTCCGGAGACATACAAGACTTGCTGCTAGTATCCTTAGACCTGGAAAAGGCTTTTGACACAGTTGAGTGGTGTTGCATGATAGCGGTCTTATGGGGTATGGGCTTTGGACCCAAATTTTGTGGATGGGTACGACTCCTTTCTCTGAGGTCTGGGTGGTGGGCAGAGGAACTAGACATGGGTGTCCCCTATTGCCGCTCCTGTTCGCATTGGCAATCAAGCCCCTCGCTTTGTTGTTGTGCCGGGAGATGGACCACTGGGGAATTTGGATGGGGGTGTCGATTCACGTCATCTCTTTATATGCAGATGACATGCATCCCCGGTGGAGTCAGTACCATTGTTGATGTGACTGACCTTATTTGGTAGCTTCTCAGGACTTAAGGTCAATGCCCGGAAGTCGCTGTTGTTTCCTTTGTGGGGATTGATTGGGATGCCATCGGAACAGCTGCTGTATGTGGGACCTCATTGGGAACTGGAAGGGTACTAATATCTGGGCATTTGGGTCACGCACACAGAGGAGGCTCATAGATGTCTCAATGTGGAGAGAGTAGTGAGAGGGCTGGAAAATTCCATAGCATTCTGGAATAGGCTTCCCCTATCCACAATGGGCAGAGCGGCTGTGGTGAAAATGGGCTTTCTTCCTCGATGCCTATATCTTGTTCAGAATTCGTTATTTCTGCTTGACACCTGCCTATTTCGCAGCCTTGACAGTCTGCTGGTCTTGATGATCTGGGCTGGTCACCACACCAGGGTCTCCTTCCTACACTTCGGAGGGACTTAGACGATGGGGGGCTGGCGGCCTCGGACCTGCAACTGTATTACTATGCAGCGCATTTGCAACACGCTGCAAGGTAGATGACAGACTTGAATGGCTGGAAGAAAAGATTATTTCAGGGCATGTTGGGGGAAGACACACTACTGCGGCTGTTGATCAAGGGGGGCAGGTCGTCACAGCCTGTTCCACATTTAGTTAAAACTACAGCAATGCTATGGGAACAGGCGGTTCGGAAGATCATACGTAGGGCCCCCTTTGATAGGGAATTTAATTTATGGGATCTGGCACCATTTTGAATGATTTAAGAATTGAGAGGTTGTCACTTGACAGCAGACGTTTACCCGGGGGAACGCTTCATTACCTTCCAAGATGCGCAAGCGACGTTCAGAGTAGGACCGGGGCAATTTCTGCAATTTGCTAAATTGGGGCATGTGGCACGGGAGTTGTGGTGTGACTTTCCGGATGCACCAGGGGCATCGGAGGTGGTGGTGGGGGGTCTCTTCAGGTGAGGGGAGGGGTGCCATTTGATCACATTATTCTATAAAATCCTTAAGGCGATACGCAGAAAAAAGTATGTAGCACATGGGGCTTGGGAGAGGGACTTAGGAGACGCAATTTCTGACTCTGATTAGGCGCATGCTTTCGAATTGGTTTGCACCGTTTCATGTAATAATGGGTTCAAGTTGTTACATTTCCATTTTTTGCACTGCACCTATATTACACCACATAAACTGAGTAGGATTGACCCTGCTAGGGGTGCGCTGTCAGGAGGTGCGATGTGAGGAGGAGGGTGCTACTTTCTTACATTTGGCCTGGGCATGTAGTGGGATCCAGTCTTTTTGGAATGAGGTGGTACCTACAATAGCAGATGGCACGGGACTGGCGATTCCATTGTCCCCGTTAGCTTGTTTGCTGGGTGTATTGGCTAGACCTAAGGGCCAGAAGATTCCTTACAAACTTACTCAGCTGGCCCTTCTGCTGGCAAAGAGGAGAGTGGCCATTGGTTGGCTGGGGCCTGGGAGGCCATGGCTGGAACAATGGCTGAAAGGCTTAATGGAGTGGGGGGGGGCAGTAGAGTAACAACATATGCAATTAACGCGCATGGATGAGCGCGCAGCGGCAGAGTATGGCTTGGGGACAGCTACTTGAACATTTCACAGATGAGGGTGACTCCAGTTCAGCTTCCCCTACAGATGATGATGGGTGATATACTAGCTGCAACTATGCTTGTATAATTTTAATGATGACCGAATGAGTACTGTCTTCCTATGATATATAAAGATTTTTGCTCGTTGGCTTGGTTCATGTAATGAAGTGTTTTTGCTTCAATAGGGATTTCTGTAATGATGCCTCAGCTGACATACGTGATGTAATTCCCTTGTAGGAGTTCTAGTGCTCCTGTTACTCTGCCTTCCTATGACGTGGACCCGAACCATAGCACTGTCTGGTTGTTTATTGCAATGTGTTTTCTTACATTTGTTTATCATGAGAAAACTAATAAAATACAGTTATAAAAAAAGAAGAAATGAAGCAGAAAAGATTGAAGGAGAAATGTATGCTCACACAGACAAAGATGGCACACAAAAGTTCAGAATTAATTATTTGACGGGAATGTTAGTGGAATGGAATGTGTTGGTTTTCAAGCTGGCGGGCAGGTTGCCCAAGGAGCAGTTGGTGTTTTACAGAGTAGGAGTAGATGGTGCTGCAGACTTTGCAACTTTGAAAACTACTGTTTATTAATTAATGAATAGATGTTGGTGTATTGTTCACACCACAAAACATGTAGACGTGTTGGACTAAAAATGTGTTAGCTGAGTTATCCATGCATTGTATGTCTTAAGTTAGCATTCGCGGCACCATTTTATTTCCAGCCGCCATTTTGAGTCGTGATCGAAAATTAACTTATGTCTCTCTAATGTTCTGCCCCAGCTGAAAGCAGCTGCAGTCGTTTTCATTTCTCCAAGGTTGAGCTTCGCTGTACTAATGAATACATTGTCTTTGTCTCTACATACCTTTCCCCCTAGATAGGCCTGCTCCCACCTTTAGAGCGGCAGGTGCAGGCATAGTGACCTTGGCGCTGAGATAGCATGTGCCCGGTCTCAGGATCGAAACCCATCCTTCTGTATCTCCTTTGTTCACCAGACACCAACTGGAAATTTCCAGTCAGGGCGGGTTTTTATTGGTTTTGAACTGTACTTATTGTATCACCATGCTTGCTGAAGTCAGTCCCTCTGCAGCAATCCAAGGAGGCTGGTCAGACCGGACTCCACTCGAGTGTATCCTGAATAAAGCTTACTTAGTTTGTATTCTCTACTGTCTGACTCTTTATTTGTATGGAAGGGTGAGAGGTGGTCGCGAGTGACCCAGGTGACCCTAATCAGGTCATTTCCTTCAGTTGTTGCCCGAACAGGGACCCCATTGGGTGACCCATCCTCGCCCGCGGACGGGTGGGGAGGTCGGGCCACGTCGGGTCGGACGGGCGGACCAGGGATCCCTGCATGAGAGAGTCCTGAACTCGCAGCTGCCCCGTCTGTCTGACCAGTCAGTGCCTCGCCCAGCGATCATCCCGACTGGGGTCCTGAATGGCGAAACCCTTGGATCTGACCATTTGGTCCGAAGAGTCGGCAGTGGAGAATAAATTTGTTCGACCTGTGTGCACCAGGTGAGTTTGTTTTGGTTCTTTGTGAATATGGTACCATTTTGGTTTGGATTTGGTGTGGTGTGCGGACCGCTTTTGGCACAAAGTGTCTGTGAACACTTTGCCGGGCAACATAACGAATTTGGTATATTTTTGAAAATGCCTGGGTGTAGTAAATTTTGGGTTTCTTGTTGTTGTTGTTCTGCTGATGTTCGACTGGAAGAGAGTCCGCGGGCGCCTCCGGAAGGCACTCCGAATTTTGAAATGTATGTAAAACATGGCATTGGCCCTATTATGTTTAGTACATTATGGCACAAATATACGAGGGACAATGCCGAGTTACAGTGGCCTTTGACGGGCACCTTTGATGAACAAAAACTTCGTTTTTTACAGAAGTTGTTTGCGAAAAGGAGTAGGCAGTCGATGTTTGATTCCCTCAGAACATGGCAAAAGGGGGCTAAACAGAGGCGAATGAAAGCAGAGAAAGAGACCCGGAAGGTGAGGACGCAAACATTGACTCAGAAAGCGGTAGCGCATGATAGAGAGATGCAGGAGGTAGGAATTGAGCGTGCAGATAGGAGGTTTCGATTGAATACTGATAAATCATATGTAGCCCGAGAAGAAAATGGCGCTTTTGCAGTGGAACTGATAGATGCTCGACCCCCACCCCTGTATGCCCCACAGAGGGTATATCCCGTTCTTCCCCCACAGGCCCAGCTGCCCAGTTCTTCTGCCTCTGCTGTCTCTGCTTCTGTTGCTCAGTCTGCCTTGGCCACGGCACCTCCTGTCCTTTCTCTGTCTTCGCCGTCTGTGGCAACTACGACTGTTAGCATACCTGCAGCACCTATTGCTTTGGTATCCCTTTCGCCAGTTCTTACACCCACGACCCAGCCAGCAGCAACGTTAATGCCCACTACCTCTGTTGTCACTCCCACTGTTTTTCTCCATTCCACGACATTGCAGAGTATTGGGACACCAGTGCGCGGCCCCGAAGATAGAGACTGGACAGAATTCAAGGACCGATTAGGGCGAACGCTGATACGATCTGACGTAGGCGAGGTTGAAAAACAGGTAGGAGCTAATCAGGGTGCACAGTGGGCCCGGAATCCCATTTATGGCGTGGAGGATGTGTGGGATGTGATGAAGGATTATGAGCCTTTTGTACAGCAACATGCCCATAAGCACATGTCGATACCAAAGGGGATGATGGACGGAGCGCTAGAGCAAATCAAACACTCACCCCCAGTCAACTGATCTGGGTTTAATCCATCATCATTCTTTAGCTCACTCCACCACCCCAGTTCAGACATGGCCATATGCAAATCAGTCCAGCCCGAACTGCCAAGCCATGTCTTCCCTGGACCGGAAACAAGCATCCTGGGACCGGTTTCGGGTTCAAAACCCTCATCAGCCAGGCTATCTTGAATCTAGTGGCAAAGTGAGCAAGGGACCCACATCTGGGCATACCCTGCCAACTTAGGGCGAACAAAGCGATACCAAAGAGGATGATAAACGGAGTGCTAGAGCAAATCAAACACTCACCCCCAGTCAACTGATCTGGGTTTAATCCATCATTCTTTAGCTCACTCCACCACCCCAGTTCAGACATGGCCATATGCAAATCAGTCTGACCCTGTGCCTCATGGGAACAGTCCAGCCCGAACTGCCAAGCCATGTCTTCCCTGGACCGGAAACAAGCATCCAGGGACCGGCTCGGGTTCAAACCCTCATCAGCCAGGCTATCTTGAATCCAGTGGCAAAGTGAGCAAGGGACCCACGTCTGGGCATACCCTGCCAACTTAGGGCGAACAAAGCGATACCAAAGGGGTGGATGGACGGAGCGCTAGAGCAAATCAAACACTCACCCCCAGTCAACTGATCTGGGTTTAATCCATCATCATTCTTTAGCTCACTCCACCACCCCAGTTCAGACATGGCCATATGCAAATCAGTCGGACCCTGTGCCTCATGGGAACAGTCCAGCCCGAACTGCCAAGCCATGTATTCCCTGGACCGGAAACAAGCATCCTGGGACCGGTTTCGGGTTCAAAACCCTCATCAGCTCAGTTTGCCACTGGATTCAAGATAGCCTGGCTGATGAGGGTTATGAACCCGAAACCGGTCCCAGGATGCTTGTTTCCGGTCCAGGGAAGACATGGCTTGGCAGTTCGGGCTGGACTGTTCCCATGAGGCACAGGGTCAGACTGATTTGCATATGTCCATGTCTGGGGTGGTGGAGTGAGCTAAAGAATGATGATGGATTAAACCCAGATCAGTTGACTGGGGGTGAGTGTTTGATTTGCTCTAACGCTCCGTCCATCATCCCCTTTGGTATCGCTTTGTTTGCCCTAAGTTGGCAGGGTATGCCCAGACGTGGGTCCCTTGCTCACTTTGCCACTGGATTCAAGATAGCCTGGCTGATGAGGGTTATGAACCCGAAACCGGTCCCAGGATGCTTGTTTCCGGTCCAGGGAAGACATGGTTTGGCAGTTCGGGCTGGACTGTTCCCATGAGGCACAGGGTCAGACTGATTTGCATATGGCCATGTCTGAACTGGGGTGGTGGAGTGAGCTAAAGAATGATGATGGATTAAACCCAGATCAGTTGACTGGGGGTGAGTGTTTGATTTGCTCTAACGCTCCGTCCATCATCCCCTTTTGTATCGCATAAGCACATGTCGGCTACTCTGATCGGTCTTTGGGAGCAGCATTTCAAGGGTGCAGCACCGCAGATCATATGCAATATTAGGGATCATGTGTATGTTACTGATATGGAGCCTGCTCATGTGTTTGGTAATGTTGCAACATTGATTGCTTATCGGGGAAGGCTACTGGAGAAGAGCCCCACCCAGGTGTCTCAGTACCCGATGAGGGAAGTGCATCCCATATATCACCCTGAAATACCAGAGCAACGGGATCAGCATGATGTCGTTATTAGACCAGGGGTAGCGGCCCGTTTCCAAGAACAGTAGGTCTATACCCCGTGGAAAAGGAGTGAAGTCTTGTCCCTTAAGACCCAGTTACCTGACCATAGGAAAAATCCTACTGCATATTATAAAGAATTGACTGAGGCCGCTTCATCAACGGTGATGACGCTTGCGGATATCGAAATGTTCTTTGGTTTGTTGGTGCCTGTTGATATTTGGAGGCAGGTACATACACAGGATCATGTTGCTGAATTGGGTGGTACCTGGGATCAAATTTAGGTATGGGACCAGGATAGGAAGCCTGTTGAGAAGCCTAAGGCAGATATACTTGCTCTGCCTGGCCGTATTGTCACTTATATGCATTCCCTTATCCCACCCCTAAAGATTGATTGGGACAAGCTATCGGCTTGTCGTCAGAAGAAAGATGAGTGTGTTTGATTTTTTCACCCGGTTTGAAAATGTGTTTTGGATTATAGTAGACAGGACTTGACGATTGAAGGTGGTATGCGTTTGTTTGTCAGTAGGTTTGTTTCAAATTTGCTCCCCGAGATCGCGACTCGATTACAGGCTTCCGAGAGCACCTGGTCCACGTCTTCTCCTTCTGTTATCTTGAACATGGCGCAATACTACGAGCACAGGGGGAATGAGGATAAGGAAAAGATGGAGAAAAAGCATAAGGATTTGAATACGAAGGTGTTGCTGCAGCAGGCTTCTTGAGGGAATGGTAGATGACGTTGTAGTCCGGCCCGGCAGCTTCCTCGCACTAGCAGGAATACTACACCGGTAGGGCCGAATCAGTGTGCATATTGTAAGGAGGAGGGACACTGGCGCAGCGAGTGTCCGGTGCTTTTGCAAAAGGTGGCAGCTCCTAGAGGACGGGGCTCTCGTGGACTGGGTCGTGGAGTTGGGGGCCAGGACAGGGCTCAGACAGCTGAGACATCGCAGGGTCGTACTGAGCAGAACTACTTTGACGACCCTCGGGACAAACAGTACTACCACGATGACTATGATACGGATGAGGTGACAGGGATGTCTTACAGCTAGGACAGTCGGGGACAGGGTGAGGGACCAGTTTTGATACCTGTAGACCAAAGAGGTCCGTACGTTAGTGCGGACGTGCATGGTTTGACTAAGGAGTATTTGGTGGATACAGGTGCGATGAACAGTTCTATTTCTCGTTCCTTGGTCCCTGGGGCGGCTCTGTCTGACCATAATAATGTTTCAGTAGGATTATCTGGTGTACCGGTTGTGAGCCCCATTTCCAAACCTCTTGCGTTGACTATTGGTCCCTTTACTGTGGATTCGCCATTTCTGCTGATGTCTAATTGTGGAGAGAATTTGATGGGTCTGAATCTATTGAAGAAATTGCATGCCACAATATATTGCTCCCTGGAGGGTGTCTATATGTCAATGGATCCGAATGTTGTGTGTGCTACGCAGCCGCAGTCCATGCAGGTAACAGCAGTGGGACGGTGGGGCCGTGTAAGGGGGGATTTCGAGGGACGATGCAGAGGAAGATTAAATCAATAATTAATTTTCCCTCTGCATCGTCCCTCGAAATCCCCCCTTTCACAGCCCCACCGCCCCGCCGCTGTTACCTGCACGGACCGCGGCTGGTGTTACGCAGTGCCTGTCTAAAGATGCGCCTCTCCCTGTTGAATTTAGAGATGTGCCACACACTGTGGGCAACAGGCGACACAGTTGTGGGTTTGTTGCAGATATCGCCTGTTTCGATTCGTTTCAAGGAAGGTGCAATTTTACCTCGCGTTCCTCAGTATAAGATATCACAGGCAGGTGAGCGTACTCTGATAAAAATTGTGCAAGACTTGATTGAGAAAGGAGTGGTTGAGGAGACGACTGCTAATGTTTGTAACAGTCTCATTCTTCCGATCCTCAAACGAACGACTTCGGGTCCCTCTGAGGATCACGAAGATGTTTATCGGTTTGTGATTGATTTGCGTGAAGTTAACAAAATAGTGATTCCCCAGTTTCCAGTGGTCCCTGACATTACAACTCTATTGACAATGATTCCTTCTTCTGCTAAATTCTTTTCTGTCATTGACTTGAAAAATGCCTTTTTTAGCATCCCAATTCATCCTGACAGCAGGTATTTGTTCGGGTTCACCCTAGCTGGCAGGAGCATTAGATTCTGTCGCGCTCCTCAAGGCTATTCAGAGAGTCCGAGTATCTATAGTCAGGCGTTGAAAAGTCAGTTGGATTCTTTGTCGCTTCCTACAGGTATTGTATTACTCCAATATGTTGACGACCTGCTCATCGCCTCAGATACAGAACAGGGTTGTAGAGATAGTACGGTTAAACTGTTGCTTCATTTAGCTGGCCATGGTCATAAGGTATCCCTTTTCAAATTCCAGTATTGTCGACAGGAGGTCACCTATTTAGGTCACCTACTGTCGAAGGAGGGTAGGAGATTGACCCCTGAGCGCATCAGTGCCATTGTGAAAATGCCTGTCCCGTGAACCCAGAAAGATGTGCGCGCTTTTATTGGCATTACTTCTTATTGTCGCCAATGGATCCCAAACTATTCCCTACTACCAAAACCTCTGCTTGCACTAACCACTAAAGACGTGCATGAACCCCTGCCTTGGACGCCAGTGTCAGCAGTCTTTTGAGCAATTGAAAACTGTGCTTTGCTTGGCTCCGGTGCTTGGTACTCTTAACTATACCAAGCTGTTCGTGCTGTACGTACATGAGATGGCTGGTTGTGCGCTTTCTGTTCTAACCCAAAAATTTGGAGATAGGCAACGGCCGTGTGCTTATTTCTCTGCTGTGCTTGACCCTGTCGCGTGAGCCCTTACGAGCTGTCTAAGAGCGGTCGCGGCTGTGGCTGTATCAATACGACAATCAGCAGGACTCGTACTTGATACCGACCTCACAGTCATGGTACCCCATGCTGTGGATACACTTTTGAATAAGACAAGGACGCAGCACCTCACCAGTGCACCTCTGACAGGTTACGAGCTGACGCTCTTCCAAAAGCATATCACGATCAAACGATGTGCCACTCTGAATCCAGCCACGTTACTACACCTCCCTTCTGAGAATGAGGAAATTGGCATACATAATTGCATTTTTCGGACGGAGGAAGAGACGAAGGGACGGGTAGACTTGACTGATGTTCCCTTATCCGAACCCCAAGGGGGACTATATGTCGATGGCTCGTGTTTCAAATTACCAGATGGCACCACCACTGCAGCATATGCAATTAGTACACTGCACACGATAGTTGAGACCTCACGAGTTCCCTATCAGTCCGCCCAGGCAGCTGAACTAGTCGCCCTTATTCGAGCCTGTGAGTTGAGCGAGGGACTGGTTGTTAATATTTATACTGACAGCCAGTACGCCTTTGGGGTCTCCCATAATTTTGGGCGGCTCTGGGCAGAGAGAGGGTCCCTTACTTCCCATGGGACATGCATTCAGCATGGTCCTCTCATATATAGGCTTCTGTCCGCTTTGAAGCTCCCTAAGAAATTGGTGATTGAGAAGTGCAGCGCTCATAAAAGGGTTACTGACAAGGTGGGTGAGGGGAACGCTTTTGCAGATCAGACAGCTAAGGAGACAGCCCGCACTATGATGAAAAGGATGTTTGTAGCAGGACCAGCCAGATGGGTACCCGAGTTCTCCATGTTTGAGGATACACTTGAGAATGTTAAAGAAATGCAGAGTGAGGCCACGATGGAGGAATTAGCGGTGTGGCAAGAGAGTACAGCAAATTTGAATGATGAGGGATGTTGGATTGATAAGTCAGGAAAGCAGAGCTGGATGTTGCCAGATGCATATGTTCTTCCTGTAGTGACAATGGCCCATGGCCCAGCTCACATCAGTGCTAAGGGTATTTGCAAGTTGTTAGACCCTGTATGGCAAAATTACAATATCTCTAAGACAGCTGCCCACTTAGTAAAATACTGCATGGTGTGCATGATGCACAATCCTGGCAAGGGTACCCCTACTCCACCCAGTAATTTTGCATCTCCCACTTTCCCTTTTGAGGTTCTTCAAATGGACTTTATAGAAATGGACAGGGTCAATAATTTGAAGTATGTGTTGGTGGTTGTTTGTGCGTTGAGTAAATGGGTTGAGGCTTACCCCACTAAGGAGAATACAGCCATTAGGACTGAAAAGGTACTCCTGAAGGAGTTCTTTCTTCGCTTCGGCTTGCCCTGTTTGATTTGAAGTGATAACGGAAGTCATTTCAATGCCAAGGTTATCTAGCTAGTTTGCGAGGGCTACATATCAGACAGAAGTTCCATGCTGCAAATCACCCTCAGTCAGCAGGTTTAGTTGAGAAGTACAACGGTATTCTCAAACTGAAATTGGCAAAGATTCAGGAGACCACAGGGTTGCAGTTGCCAGATGCATTACCATTAGCCCTTTTGTGAACAAGAACAATAGCACATTCTAGGACAGGATTGTCACCATACGAGGTTGTGTTTGGGATTCCGGCGAATGTCTGGGGCGTGTCACGACCTCGTAAATTCTCCAAGATTGAGTATCCTCTACTGATTGATTACCTGTACCAGTTAACTGAAAATCTGCGTTCTATTCACCAACAGATCAGGGACACACTCCCCGCAGTACCTGAAGGGCCTGGACATGATATTCGGCCTGGAGACTGGGTCCTCATCAAGAACTTCCAGCGGAAAAGGAGCCTGGAGCCTAGGTGGAGGGGGCTGGAGCAAGTCCTCCTTTCCACCCGCACAGCTGTGAAGGTCTCTGGCCGAAAGAACTGGATTCATTCCTCCCACTGCCGAAGGGTGCCCCTGCCTTTACCCTACGACCAGTGGGTGAGGGATGGTATCGGGAACTCAGAGTGTGAGAGAGTTCCACGATTCGTCCCTTTTTCCGATGCCAAGCTTACGTGGACCCAAACGGATGCCAAAATTGAGGAGCCCCTTCCCACTAGCCCCTTTGTGCCTGACCCCCCTTTCACTGACCCTTCTGTGCCTGGAGTCATAAGGTACAATTTGCGCCCCGACGGAGGAACAGTGCACCAAAGGTTAAGTCAGATTAGCTAGGGATGGACTGCGCAAGTCAGGGTGTACTTTGCCTATAGTACCAACAGTGTTAGTTCAGGGTGAGGCGAGATTGGTGCATTGTTCGGACATTGGACAGGATAGACCGAACGTGCTCCCCTGGAGAGGGGTACAGTATCCTGGACGACGTGGGATTTATCGCGAGCTACGACTGAGCAGCTCCACCGCCGGTGCTCAAGAGCGCCACTGTTGATGAACAATAGGAGTCTACCAGTGAGGCTCAGACGGACACTGGGAACACTTGCCCCTTGCCATTAGTTTTCTTGCATTCCCTTTTCCTTGCTTTACAATGTATCCATTTGGTCGGCCTGTTACTGAAGCAGAACAGCCATTTGCACCTCCACGTCCAGTGCGGGGTTGGTCCACAAAAATTAAAATAGTTTTTGTGTCAATAATAGCAATTACACTAATAATTGTATTGGGGGTATCCTGGTTCCTGGCTGAGAAGTATCCTGTACATTCTTTGGTTGGTACAACACCGATCCCTCCTGAACACATTTTTGTTACTTTGGCCCCTCACAAAGTAGAGCATCGAAAGTCTTATAAGGATAATGTGTTCATACAAATGTTGCATCAGGCTCATAGGTGTCAAACACGACTAAATGTTGGGTTTGTGGATTACTTCCTTCAGTAACTCATAAAAGTGATAACTTTTTGTCCATGCCATTGTCATACATCAGTAGTTGCGAGGGTTGGTTTGCATTGCTCAGTATGGTGCGTCCCCATCCCCAATTCGATACTCTGGATAGAACATGTGCTGATTCTCGCACTGTGGTACAGAACGTGCATTTCCAGCATAGAGTTCCCGCCCGTGGTCTGACAGGCCAAGAGGCATTTGGTACATTGTTTTTGAGGTCCTGCATGAATGCATACAAAAGTGTAACAAACGGGACCTGGTCTCGAATGGAAATAGCTGACTTCCAGGGATTCAACACTTCCGAGTACTTCCAGTCTTTCCAGGCTCGTAATGTCACTGAGGACAAGCCAATACCAGTGTCAGTGGTCAATATAACAGCTAGTTTCTATGTCCAGGGGGCTGGGAGGATAAAAGTAGGGGAAAACAGATGCAATTCTCCATATAGGTTGAGAACGACTGATAGCCCGCCCTTAATACCACCCCCTAATGTCTATTTTGTATGTGGATCCCAGGGTTATGACTGGCTCCCGGAGGGATGGTCGGGCAGGTGTTATCTCTCTTTTCTTTCCCCCTGTGTATATAGCTCCATCTAATTACCACAAAGACCATAGGCTGCAGGGTCGGAGTGTACACTTGCCCCGAGTCAGAAGGATTATTGACACGACAGATATAGATCAGACAGATACCACCTTTCAACAGTTTGAGGATGCTATGAAGGGTATCGTACCTTTCTGGGGCCCCATGGCCAATAGCCTCAAGCTTCGTCGGCTCGCCAGAGTTGTGGAAGGGGTTATTAATACAACAGCAGGGATACTGACAAATATTATTGCTAAGCTCCAGGCTATGAGGCTCGTCCCCTTGCAAAACAGGATGGTGTTAGACGTCATCCTTGCTGATCGGGGAGGGGCCTGTCGCGTTATTGGCAGTAGCTGCTGTGTGTGCATTCCTGACCACGCCCCCAATGTGTATGCCACCATACAGAAGTTGCACAGGCTTTCATCTGACATACACCAAGAAAATGGTACTTGTACCCTCTCTGGATGGTTCTGGGGTTTGTTCACGTCCTGAGGTTGGAAGATTTTTATCTTTCTGGTTGCAGTTGCTGGTATTATCTTTACATGTTGTCTATGCATACACTGCCTCCCTGCTTGTTGCGCTTATTGCGTAAGTACTCTGAAGCCTAAACCAAAGATAGTAGCCCCTGCCACTAATTCCACGATCATGATGCTGAAGGATATTAACGATATTACGTTGATTGATGAAGGTATCTTCGAATATTGATCATGCACACGTCAGCCTATAGTGGTAACGTTTATTTTCTGCAATATGTTACCTGTTTCTAGGTAGTCCTACAATGGTTTAGCGTATGCTAAAAGGAGTGTCTGTTGGAATAAAAATGTGTTAGCTGAGTTATCCATGCATTGTATGTCTTAAGTTAGCATTCGCGGCACCATTTTATTTCCAGCCGCCATTTTGAGTCGTGATCGAAAATTAACTTCTGCCTCTCTAATGTTTTGCCCCAGCTGAAAGCAGCTGCAATCGTTTTCATCAAGGTTGAGCTTCGCTGTACTAATAAATACACTGTCTTGGTCTGTACATACCTTTCCCACTAGATAGGCCTGCTCCCATCCTTAGAGCGGTGGGTGCAGGCAGAGTGACCTTGGCGCTGAGATAGCATGTGCCCGGTCTCAGGATCGAAACCCATCCTTCTGTATCTCCTTTGTTTGCCAGCTACCAACTGGAAATTTCCAGTCAAGGCGGGTTTTTATTGGTTTTGAACTATACTTATTGTATCACCATGCTTGCTGAAGTCAGCCCCTCTGCAGCAATCCAAGGAGGCTGGTCAGACCGGACTCCACTCGAGTGTATCCTGAATAAAGTTTACTTAGTTTGTATTCTCTACTGTCTGACCGACTCTTCATTTGTATCGAAGGCTGAGAGGTGGTCGCGAGTGACCCGGGTGACCCTAATCGGGTCACTTCCTTCAGACGATAGGGAGGATGATTCATGGGAAGACCATATTTCAAACAAGAAAGGATGTGCCTGCAAAATTCAAGGACACATGATTGAAAGATGATTGTTCTCTGGTGAGAAGATGGGGAGTAGACCTCTTTCCAAGAGCATGCTGAGATCCTATAGGGCGACACGAAGAAGAAAGAACAAAAATGTTTCAATTGCGAAATTGTGTGTTTATATTAGTGCATGTTCCTAGCTAGTTTGGAAGATGAGATGCAGATGTGATTCTTCCAACCTTTGATGCAGAGAAGACTGATACCCTTTTCCCCGACTCGCTGAGAGGAGACTCTGTACTGAGTTTTCTGGACATCTCTTTGAGAGGTCTTAGTTTATTTCTTGTTCTGCTGTTATTGGAGCTGAGAATATTTTCCAGCTTATTCTGTTAAAGCTTTATGCTTATGCTCTATTTCTTTTGACAGAACTCTTTATGGGCTCTTGACTGACACCTACAATGCCCTTTTCATTTATCTCAACTTTAGTTTAGAATAGGGACGTTTCTTAATGGAACGCACTTGTTATAATTACCTTGTCAATGCTTACTTTTGCTGAATTGATTCATTTTTATTAATAATTGATTAATTGATTGATTAACCTTTAGTGTTGATTACTGAAGAAAATACTTTAATAAACGAATGAAATGCAAAAAGGAATAAAAATGAAACCCTTTAACTCAACTCAACTAAACTCTCTTTATTGACTGAAATAAAAGTAATGAAAATGTATATAGTAAATGTTGACATTTTAATTGATGTCTCAACTGACAACAAAGATCCATTGACCTGAGAGAAAGATACATGAGGTTCTTGTAGATGAAAAAGTGACAAACTGAGCCCCGTGCTCCGTCACTGCTTTGCCACCATCCATGCCTGGATGTTTGAGGCTTACCTCGTATCAAACAAAACTCTTTCCATCCTCATTGTGCTCAAGACCAAACAACAATAAAGTTAAGATGGCCTTCCATCAAAGAATCTAGATAGCTTTGGACCTCAACTGAGCCAAAGGTGGCAAGTCACTTCCACACGTCCTTGAGCTTCAAGACTATTATCGATCAGACAATGAAACCTGCATGGTCCCAACTATCACTGTTTCAGGTAATGAAGTTCTTTCTTCTGGAAGAAAACTTCATATCTGCTGTGCAAATTCTGGACTTCTCATACCTTGAGAAAGGCAACTTCCTGCTAACAGCACCCCCGAAATCCCACCTGAGCCCTCTGAAAGGCTTCTTGCATGCAGCAGTCCACCTGATCATGGGTCGCCAGGTGCTCAACAGGATCACACCCTTTTTCATAGAAGTCCAGTGGCACCCCTTGGGAGCGCACAATGACTTCAAGCCGAGCTGCATTATTTTTAAACCACATCACACAAAGATCCCACCGTATGTAGCCTCCAAGATAGGAATCTCTGACAACAACCACAATTCCTGGAGCAGCAATACAGGAAACCATAAAAACAATACAGTAAGCTTTCTCCTACAATACCCCAAGATCCTATAAGCCCCTTCCTCCTTCCAAAAGTAAACAAATCTGCTTATCTTAACACAGCATCTTTCCACACCCATACACCTCTCCAATGATCTGCTGTCTCCACTCCAAAACCCTCTTGAATCCCCTACTATTCTGGAGTGCCCTATTATATTTCACTGCAGCCTTTCTAGTGACTTATGCCGCACCCCCCCCCCCATGTACAGTACTCTGTTACATAGTAGATAGGATTGAGCTCTATAATTCATTAAAGGTTGATTACTGACACCAAGTTATAGTAAATGATATTCAGAAAATTACAGCATAAGTGATCTCCTTGGAACAAAGCCCAGTAATTCAAACAGTGGCTTAGGTATTAATTTCATTTTGATAGTTATACAGCTGGTGATTCTTGAAGTGGTTCAGCCAACATGTGTTTTACCCTATGTTAGCTGGTCAGCCGAAGTCTTTTGAAGGCTTAGTAGTGTCCCAGTCGGGGTCCATGGCCAACCACCGAAGATGGTGGGCACATCTCCCTAGAGCTGTGGCCGGGTGGCCCGAAAAGTATGCACCATCTGGTGTAATCCGAACCCTACAAGCGGCTACAACACCTCCCCCTGTGACGGGGACCGCTCCTTTTGAGCCTGGGGTAGTTTCTACTCATTTTGCCTGTGTCAGGAGCTGACGACGGCCTGTAAACTGAGACGGCTGCTAAACTGAGACGGCCGCATGGCAGTCGGCCTGTCACAGCCTTGACGTGGCTCAGGAAGCCTGTTTCTCCTCCCTTTGTCGCCTTGCACTGACAGACTTAGGCGAGTGCTTTAGGGCGCCATAGCAAGTGGGAAGCCCTCCCTGCCTGTCTCCCATGTCGCCCTGACTGAATTGTACACTGGGGAGGCCTCCAGACATTAAGGCGTGGCTGCAGAGGCCAGTACGACCCATGTGGAGGACACCCCAGACCCCGGCAGTCTTGTGTAAGAGGGACTGGCCTTCGCCGCGAGTGAGAGGCCCTCCCTGCCTATCCCGTGCATTGCCCTGACCTGCTTGTGCTCCGGAGGGACCTCCGGATGCTGAACCACAGCTGCAGAAGGTGACACAGCCCATATGGGACCTGCCTTGAGCCCCAGATGCTGTAAACAGATGGGACCTGGTCTGGGAGACCACACTTAGGGGCCCATTACGATGTCGGGCGGAAGCACTACCGCCGTGCTGGCGGATGCAAAAACCACCAGTTACCGTCCGCACGCAGCAGTCCACACGCCCGCCCGATTACGATGCGAAAAGTCAGCCAAACACCGCCGGCAAGCCAGCGACACCGTCCGCCATCAAAGTGTGCCCGTACACGTAGCGGCGCAGCCCAATTGACACACACCGTCCGACGAAACACGTACCGCCCGGCGTACAAATTACGATGCCGCAAACAAACGGATCCCACGGCTAAGAGACACCGTACGTCAAACCGAAGCGGTAACACGAACGCCGAGCACGGACACCGAAGAAGCGGCTCCCCGAGCATGAATCCAGCACTGCAGGCCCTCCCTATGCTCTATCTGATGCACCACCAAGGACGCAACGTACCGCGAAGACGCAGGTAGGCACACACACAACAAGTGCACGCAAACAGCGCACACAGTGCAAGGGCGGAAAAGCGGACAACCCCCACCCCCGCGTGTACACGACACATCCACCATTGCATCCACATATGACACACAGGCCAAATTGTAACATCTCGTAACACATGTGTACACACCACCTGGGACTAGGAACCAACGACCCCGTCACGGCCCCAAAGCGGCGATGACGCTGCCACACATGCGCACAACGCAGAGGCCAACCGCAGCGCCATGCATGCGTCGCACACAGACACAGGGACACAACCAAGCAGCACACACACCAGCCCCACCCCGAACGCACATGACACGTGACAGGCCTGCCACAGACATGTCCCCAACGCCCAATTCACGGTCAACACCCAACGTCACACAACCGACGCACACATGTCAGTGAAGTCACGCAACAGCAGGACACACCCCAGTGTAACAAACATGGCAAAGCACACAGCGGCGGCAACACCAACCAGGAGAAGCAGGGCCCCTTCGGGAAGAGGAACGCCAGTACCACACTGAAACACCCATACCACCCTGCACACATGAACAAGACATACAAAACGGAACACCAAAGAGCCCGGGGACCGACAACAGGTGGCCCAAGAATAACATCCACACACAAGGCCCAACGCAGAGCGGAAAGGCAGCCTGCCGCCCACACAAGGGAGAGCAGACAGCACTGAATGACCTTCCATTCCAACTCCGAAACCACAGCCCTACGAAAGAAGCCGGTGAATACAGCCATTGTCCAAAAAAAGACCAACACAGGCATGCAGAGGAGACCGACCACAGGGCAGATAGCGCATATCACCGAAGAACACTACGGACGGGAAAGAAAAAGAAAACACTCCCCATGTCGGCCCCATGCAAGTTATCTGGAAGGAGTCACACATCACTGACCTTGAACAGTCTGAGAAGCATGTGGGATGAGGGCCCGTGTCCTCCGCACAAGCCAACAGAACACAAGTCCTGTCTCCCTACGACTACACAGAGCTCACAGCAACCTCGGAGCGTGCACATTGCAGACTGCACACACAGCCGGAGCACGCCACCACAACGCACCGCTGCAAAATGGCACTCTCAACACACCTACCCAACTACGCCGGACAGGTCAAGCTGTACAAACACAACCTGATACAGATATTGGGATGCGAACCCCTGTCCCTGCTGAACGTAAGTTACCGACTGACTTACCGCATCACATTGTTCAGCTGCGTCATACCCGTCTTCTACTGTCGGAGGTGTCCCTTCCACCATCCTGTGGAGTTGTGTCTCTCCAACGCGGCATGTCTAAAGGCGGACCTGCTACAACTATTCCTCCCTCTGGACGCACACGACAGGGTCTGCTCTGCCTATGGGGGCATGGCGTATGTGGCCAACATCGCACCCGCACTGCAATGGGACCACTGTGCCTCCACACGACGGATCATCGAGCACAGCTACATCGAATGTCACCCAGCATGCCCCATCATGCTCCTCCAAGGGACAACTTACGAACAACACCTTGACAGCCACCATCCGCTACATTGGCTGGCAAACATGTATACCACCAATGACATGGAAGCCCTGCTGGACGGCATCGCATACCTGACAACCTGTCAATTCGTCGGACCCCGACGCAAGTCCCCCAATTGACCTATGATGTCCAACCCCGCACCCATGCTTAGCTTCCGCACGGACTGGCCAGTCACCACCACAACAGCCATACCAAACGACCGGCAACTGTTACCACACCATCAACGACATCGCCATGACATCGGATATGACCGGGACATGCACACTGTTCCCCATCACATCCAGGAACACCGCATGCATCGTGGGAGGCAGTGGCATGGGGTCTGTGTATCGCACCCACATGGACGGAACTGCACGAACAACCAGGACACGACATGGATCCAGCGCCCATGGACACACACACCGCTCAGTGGACATGAATAGGTCGCCTGGAGTCTGTGGGTGCTGCACCCCTCCCACCCCCGCCCCGGGAATCCCATACCAGGACCTTTGCATGGACGACAAGTGCATACAACAACAACACGACCCCAGTGACTGTGACATGTCCAGTAACCACCACATTGCAACAACAAGTGGCACGCCGCTGCATGCACGCAAGCCCATGCCCTGATGTCATCTCACATGCACGCGTGCATGAGGAACAACCGCAGCAAACCTGTCACATGGAACTGAGATGGACTGTGCCCATGATGCCAAGCGGTCTGGTAGGCTACTTGTATACCGTCTGTGTCAAAGTCCGCAGCTCCGCAGCTATACGTAAATGTACATTAGCACAGCCTTGGCCAAGCAGATGTAACTCTGAAGCCCACATCCCACATGCAACAGCTAATCACATGTAACCCTACACCCTATCCCATTTGTAATCATGCTCAGTATATCCTCAACATGTATTCCGCTGCCAGTAGTGTCCACTATACTGCATCACAGAGGACAGAAGACTCAATATAATGTTTGAAACCAAAACTGTCTCCGCTGATTCAATACACAAGTACGAATGAGAGAGGATGAGAGTATGTGAAGTACACG
This sequence comes from Calotriton arnoldi, assembly GCA_963921515.1. NCBI lineage: Eukaryota > Metazoa > Chordata > Amphibia > Caudata > Salamandridae > Calotriton > Calotriton arnoldi. The sequence goes on from CAWUFW010013759.1 coordinate 286,899, forward strand.
GCAGTCGTGACATGACCATGTAGTCCACTGGCATTGGATGTCAACGCAAATGAGTAGCACAACTGTGGAAGACACACATGTGTCGTGTGAAGTCGTATGGACGCAGTGCTCAGGTGGGTGGGTGTGACGGGTAGATGCGCACATGCCAAGTTGGAGCACGCCGTGTTGGGAGGGGTCATGAACAGTACACCACCGCTTCCCTGGGCATTGTGAGAGGACACCTGTCGGGGGGAAGTGAACACGTGTGTGCACAGCAGCCGGGCACACGAACAATGCGGTACCAGGCGCACACGTCAGCCCACCCTCTGTGGACAAGCTGGATCCTGTTGTGCGCCCGCCATGCCCCTTGACAAGGCACACACAGCCCCAGTCGACCAGGTGTAACCCCAACATAGTCAATCCGCACAGGCGATACAGGGCACGGGATGGCAGTGGAGCATGGTGTGTGAGAGGTCTCCTCGCGCTCCTCCTGGTCATATCACGCAGGCAATAGAACCTCAACGTGTAGCATGGCACAAGTCAAATGGAAGTGTAGGGGGACGCACCACAGCACGAGCAGCACTGACGTCACGGGAGGTGGCTCGCACCATCCCATCCATTGCCCATTATTCCAACCACGCCACATGCCATTGCGACAAAGTGCAAGCGCGTGCGCCACCACCCCCGAGCCCTCCCCAGAGAGGCCAAAGAGTGAATGTGTGGGCCATCAGCTACAGACGGACGCGGCCTGGCCGCAAGGGCAGCCACAGCCTCTGGGTGTCGCAGGTGGCGGATCCGGAAGGCGAAGACTGTGATGCATAGTCCATGCAGGCCGGGTCTCCATTTGGGGCACCACGCAGGTGGACGGCGTCCCGCCACACATCATACCCTGAGACAGCCCACTCGTGCAACTGGACCCACACATACACTCCTTGCCCTCTCTGGTGCGAGCTTGGGGCTGCCTGTGCAAGCGCTAGCCTCGCAGGTGCACATGCATATTGGGGGAGCGAGGGGAGGACATGAGGGCTGGGGCGAAGATGACTGTATCACTGTCAGTGAGTACAAGGGATGACCCAGATGTGGACAGGAAGAGACGTGTCCCGTGTGTACTGCAACTAGTCGCCAATCCAACTACCCCCATGTCCGGAATGTAAGCCCGCACCTAGGCCCGCCCATCCGCCACATCGAATATACCACCAGCACAACAACCTTCCCATTCGAAACACTGACTGGGGGTGGCGACCAGTGAACAATCATGTGTAGCCTACCCACGCGTACATGTGGGCCCTCCATGATCCATGTCACCTGCGGCAAAGTCATGACATGCGCAATGAGGGAAGTGAGGAGAGCTGTCCGCCCCACGCACAGAAGGTGCATCAGCTCCACAGACCCAGCAGCGAGTCCAGCAGGGGTCACATGTGCAGGGGCAGCTGTGCCTGGTGTGAAGGCACATGCATATAGACAGCACATCGACCAATGTGTAGTCTGCCCACATCTACAGTCCATCATCATGCGGACATAGGAATTGAACACAGGGCAACACATCTGAGTGGGTGCACCCACCGTGACCAACAATGCGCAATCATCGACGTACCCGCCCTGTGCATGGCCCCCCACCCAACGGAGGCACATCCAGTGCCACCATCCCACACACACAAGCCTTCCACGAAACATGCTGTGTCCAATGGTCAGTACAGAGTCAGCGCCCATCTGGTGGATCCTGAACAGGAGACACATGCACACACATGCCAGCTCCCACTATGTACGTCTGCCACCTGGCACGTGCAATGTAACCTCTCACCTGTGACGTGTGTCTGCAAGCACACAGCCGTTTTGGCATGGGGCTGTCAATGTGGACACCTGTCAATGTTTCGGGAGGTGTGATCCGTACAGTGCTGTACATAGGGTGCAGTGCTGACACCTACTACTGTCTCATATCCCCTCGTGCCACAGGTCCCACTTGTTTTGGCCGCTCAGCCTGTGCCCACATCGTCGTCTGTCGTGTGCCATACTCATCCAGCCTCGGAAGCAGTGCCATGCTCAGCAGACATTCATGTTGCCGTGGCGTTGCCGCTTGACGAATATGCAGTCAGTCCCCATCAGCACGCCCGCAAGTCATTGGGGCCTAGATCCCCATGTGCATGCTCATGGCAGTGGTTTGTATCACTAGCCATTGCCATTGGTGGGAGACCTGTGTAAGTGTATTGTGGCCGTGCCGTCCCTGCTTGACAGCTGGGCTGTGACTCATGTGCTTGCTCAGTCATGTCAGTGATGTGAATGCGAAATTGCTATGTGTTGTGTTGCTTTGACATGTGTCCACTGCCATCTTCCCTAGGCGGAGACCGAACATTGACCGCCCATACCAATTGCTGGCGGACATGGACGATACTGAGGTCATAAGGAAGTTTCGGCTGGACAGGCCAACCCTGCATCGACTGTGTGCCATGTTGGAACCCCATCTCCGTCCCCGCAGGGTGTATCCGACAGCATTCACCCCCACGGCTAAGGTGATGGCCGCCATGCATTTCTTCGCCACTGGGTCATTCCAGCACACAGTGGGCAGTGGAGGAGGGATGTCCCAGCCCATGTTCAGCAAGGTGCTGAGGGATGTACTGGCAGCCATGATGCTGTACCGAAACAGGTACATCAGATTCCCCAGGGCTCGTGAATTGGCGGCAGTGAAGGGTGCATTCTATGCCCTTGGCAGGATCCCACACGTCGTTGGTGCCATTGATTGCACACATGTTGGCCTTGTTCCACCACAGGCCACTGAGCACCTGTACCGCAACAGGAAGCACACGCACTCCCTGAATGTGCAAGTGGTGTGCCTTGCGGACATGGTGATAACCCACGTGTGTGCAAAGTTCCCAGGCTCGGCCCATGACGCACACATAATGCGCAACAGCATCTTGCCACGACTGATGTCCAATCTGCAACAGGATCGTGGCTGTATTGTCGGTGAGTATGTGGAGTGGTGTAGCGTGCTGGCTGTGCGATGCTGTCCCCTGTCCAGTTGGAATAGCAACGGTTCTCTGTGTCCCTCACACCCAGGTGACTCTGCGTACCCGAATGGGGCATGGCTGCTCAGTCCATTGAGAAATCCTCGCACCCCAGCAGACGTTCGCTACAATGAGGCACATGGGAGGACCAGACGTGTGGTCGAGCGTACCTTTGGCCTCCTCAAGTCCAGGTTCAGGTGCCTGGACCGCACCGGGGGTGCGCTGGCGTACTCCCCACAGAAGGTGTGCCAGATAGTGGTGGCGTGCTGCATGCTGCACAATCTGGCCATTCGGAAGCAGATCCCCTCATCGTGGATGACGGAGATCAACCAGGGCCCCAGCCCGCAGACCAGGACAGCTCGAGTGAGGAGGACAGCGGAGAGGATGAAGCTGGGAATGTGCGTCAGCAGCTCATCGCCCGCTACTTCACTTGACGGTGAGTGTCCATGTACGACGGCTGATGTGGCTGTATCTGTGCAGGTGTGTGTGTGCTGTGTCAGGGTGGCCTTTTGTTCACTGCGTGCTGTGTGTCAACGCTCCATGGCCAGGTTAGTATGCCACTGTTGGTGGCTGTGGCATTGTGCCCTATTGCTCTGTGCGATGTGTGTACATTGCTTGTAGTTGTTGACATGTACTGTGTGATGGGTGTGTGACACACTCATTGAATGTGCTCCTGTTCTGTCTCCCACCCCTAGGTCCCTACAGGCCCTCCGGTTCCATTGCCATGCCACGCATCAGGTGCCGTTCCGCTCAAGGTGGCCGTTGTATTCCGTACAATTAAAACACAGGGCACAGACAGCAGTTTGTGGAAGAGGTGCATTTATTTCAAACTGTGACATGTGATTGTGTGTAAGGTGATGACAAAAGTGGTGCGTGCAGTGACAATGAGCTGTCGGTCATGGCTGCGTGATGCTCAGGGTGTACCCACTGGTTCTATGTCCATAGTCCAACACACACATGCCATCCAGATGGCTGTGTGGAGTGGGATCGTAGTCCAAGTCAATGCAGTGGGTGGTCAAGGAAGGCTGGCTGGCTGCCTCACTTGCGTCTGGAGCGTGCGAAGTCCTCCCGGGAGATCTGTTTCCACTTCGGACGGCCCCTTCCACGTTTGCGAGGGGGTGCCTGCTTGCAACCTGCTGGTGGTTGAGGTGTGCTCACTGGCTGTGGACGCAGGGGAACTGGACACTGCTGCTCGACCCTGCGCCCCGGCAGGTGGTGGCGGAGGGGAGCTGCTGTCCCTGGCTGTGACCTCACCGCCACCACCAGCTGGCCCATGAGGTCCACGAGTTGGCCCATACGGGCGTCCATGGACCTCAGCACCCCCAGCACCTCACGCGTGTCTGTAGCAGACCTGGCCCATTGTCCTTGGGCCTCTTCATAGGCCCCAAGGACCCTGGCAATTTGAGGCAGGGCATGGTTCCCAGGGGAGACTGGCGTTTCCCTGACCCTGCTCCTCCTACCAGTCCTGCTGCCACCGGCCTGCCCACTATCCACATTGCTCACCACGGTCCTCGCCCTGGCTCCCATGGGGGATCCAGTGGGCCGGGCCACCACCTGCGCTGGTGCTGGGGCCAGCGAAGACGTGGTAGCGGTTGCGGCAGTGGTAGTGGCCGCAATGACCGTGGGTGTGTCCGCAATGACCGTGGGTGTGGCCGCAACGACAGTGGCTGCAGGGGGCTGTGAATGTACAACAGCCCTGGATGATGGGTTGGTGGGTAGGTGGGGGCCTGGGGAGCGGCTGGGCCCTGCCACACCGGATGGGCCTGCTGGGTGGTCCGTGTCCGAGGAGGAGGACAGATCCTCCACATCCGTGTGTCCTTGTGGGGGCTTGCAGGCTGGCTGTGCTGGCTGCTGTCTCCATCCCCAGCATCCAGCAGTTCGTCACCTGTGGGGAGAATGAGATTTGTTAATGTGTTGCACCTGGCGAAGTATGTATTTGTCGTCTGACATTCACAGTTCGTGCAATCTCGTACATGGGTTTCCCGGAGGCGTGTGTGTGGCTGTACCATTTGTAGTTGTGTGTGCTTGGCAATGGGACTGTGTGCTGTGCACATGTGGCATGGGACGGATTGGCCATGCCGATGGGTGTGTTGCTGTGCTCCTACTTATTGTGACTCTGGTGTATGCGGGCTCCTGGCCCATCCTGGGTCTGGTTTGTACTTTGCTTTTGGGGTTCAAATGGGACGCTTAGGAACGCATATGGCAACATGGGGGCCATGCCCCAGAAACGCATTTGGGATGGAATATGCTTTTGGGCTACATGCTGTGAGCCATGGGTGCCGAACGTGACATGTGTTGTGGCAGCATGACAGTGCATGGTCTGAGGTGTGTGCATGCCTGACATACCCTGCATATTTGCTGTCTGTTGTGATTACTGGACATGGCATTGGACGCATCGTTATGAGTGTGTGATGGTTGTGTGCCACCCGACGTATTGCAGTTGTCCCATCTCCTTGGTGTGCGTGCTGCCCTGTGCCATGTGCATCACTGCAGTGCTCGGGGGTGTGGCCCATGTTGTGTGTTGTTGCTCACAGTGTGGCGTGCGCTTCATTGACTTCTGGCACATGGTTGGTCATGGGCATGTATCTTAGCGTGACTGCTGTATGTGTGGCAGCTGTTTGGATGACATGCCTTTCATGAGACTGGGGCTGACGGATGGGATGGATGGTATGTTGTATGTGCATGGTGTGTCTGTGTGTTTGATGGGTTCAGTGGTGTTCGTGTGCATTTATGTTGTTCCGCTCTGTTGCGTCTAGTGTTGTTTGTCTTACATAGGCGTAGTTGTGGGGTGTGTGGTTGACAGGCAGTAGGGGCTACATGGACAGGACTTCAATGGTGTTTCGGTTGTGTGTGATGGGTTGCACAGTGGCTGCCGTGTGGTACTATATTCAGTGTGGCTTGTGCATGCAGACGTGGCTCCTTGGGTGTTGCTGTGTCTGTGATGGGTCATGTGGGGTGTGAGTCTGTGGTTCATGTCCGTGTGCACATTGTTCACTTGTTCGTGACAGTGGGCGGTGCTGCGTGTTCGTCTGCTACGTGACATGTCCCATGTGTTGGTCGTGTTACGGTCCTCATGCCTCCAGTAATCCAGCCCTGTCCAGTTTCCCACCTGCAGGTTGTTCGGGCGTGCACTGTACTGGATGCCACATGGTTCTAAGCGGGGGGTGCTCCATGTTGCAGGTCTGTGGGGGTGGGGGCGGTGTTGTGGGTCGTGGTGATGGCTGGACACCCACTGACACCGATTGTTGTGGACCGTGATGTCTACCTTTCGGCTGTCGGTGTGCACTGCGGTGGCTGACACGTGGCTGTGGGGTGTGGGGATGCTCCTCCTTGCTGTGCTGTGGGACTAGGGGCCTGGTGTGTGTTGTACTTGAGCTGTCCACCCTCCCACCCACTGCACTTTGTGTTCCTGCCACTTACCTGTTACTTGTCGGTTAGTGCAGCTATGGCGGACACATGGGTGTGGTGGGTGCTCGTTGTGGCGCTTCTGGCATACTTGGGGACCTGTTGGTGGTTACGTGGCTGGCTGAGTGTACACATGCCCCCACGTATCTTTCAGTTGTTAGGTTTGGGCTGTGTGTGGTGGTGTCTGTTGCATGTGTGTGTGATGTGTTGTGTATTGTGTGCTGGACATGGGGGTGTTTGTCCCTGGGAGCTGTGGCATGGTGGTAGGGAATGTGAGTACATAGCGGTGTGCTGGTATACATTAGTTTGTACTTACCAGCCTCCAGTCCCCCTGCTACTCCGGTGTGGATCTCCGGATGGATGATGACTCGCACCTTCTCCTCCCACGCTTTGAAGGTCTTGAAAAGCGCGGGATTCCCTCCGCCAGTGACGGCAGCCAGCTCTCTGTTTTTGCTCTCCTTCTTCTTGACCAGGCTTTTGACGTCATTCCACCGTTTGTTTATTTCTCCTCTGTTCCTGGGCAGGGTCCCGACTGCATTGACCTGGTCTACGATCCGGTTCCACATGCTGTTTCTGGTGGCTAGTGGTGTGTGCTGGACCAGGTTTCCATAGATTTGTGGGTGCACCTTGATGATCTCGTCGACCATGACCGTCAGCTCAATGGGCGTGAACTTGGGCATTCTTTGTGGTGCCATGGTGTTTGTGGTGCTGGTGCGGTGTGTGTTGTGTAATGTGCAGGGGGTTTGTGGTGCCGGTGTTTGGTGGTGGTGGTGGTGGTGGTTGTGATGTGTGCGTTTCTGTGGTGTGCTGCTGTCCTTGCTGTGTCACTGTGTCCTCTCCTCTCCTCTCTGGTTTGCAATGTTGCAAGGGGTTGTGGTCTGTGGGAGTGCTGCTTTTGTACTTACCTATGTGGGTGTGTCCTCATGGTCTGTTGTTTTCAGGTGTGTTGTGTCTGGTGTTCTGGCCTTTGTAGTTTTTGTTTGTCCAGGGGGTGTTTTCGGGATGTGTACTGTGCTTGTGTATTTGTGCGTGCCTTGCTGTGTGGACTTGTTGGCCATGTTGTGTGCGATTGTTTTTGTCAGCGGATGGTTTCTGTGCAGGGACGTGGCCGCCATGGCTTCTGCCGTGTCAATTTTCATCGGCGTTGTTTGCGCTGGCGGGCGGTATATTTGTAGTTTTCCCGCGCTCATGGCGGTGCGATCGTAATTTCACGTGCGGTGTGTCGGCCGTGAGGGCGGGCGGTTTTGTGTTGTCGTGCGTGTTTCCGTCCGTGGCGGGCGGTTTGACTCCGACTCGGACGAGGGCGGGCGGTATCTTGTGTGATTTTTCCGCCGATGGCGGTTTTCGGTTTGTGTCATCGTAATGGCGTGGTCGGTGTTCAGACGGTGTGTGCGGGCGGATTTTTGCCGCTTTCATGCGTGGCGGATTTTTTTACGCCGGGTATCGTAATGGGCCTTTTAGCTACTAGCGACCTTGCTGAATCATTGAGAGCTCTAGGTATGGAGGCTTTCAGCCATGGTTGCTTGCTTTTTTCCATCTGCAAATGCACTGTTTCTACTGTGGCGATCCCCGGCTGCTGACGACCTGCACATGTCATCTGGTTGGGCCTGACGGGCCCTCGGGAATCCCGCGCTGTGAAGTTAAGTGCCCCCCCCTTTACCCCGAAAAATTCCAGCCATCTATACTCCTCTGTTACGGGTCTTATCAATCTGTTCTTCCTCTACGGTGCGGTAAGTAGACATAATATCGAATTTTTTATATCGATATACATAAATATCGAGTTTAGTATATCGATAGTATTAAATATCGATGTTATGTATATCGATGTTAAAAATATCAATTTTAAGTGCTGTAAAAAATATCGAAGTTTGTAATGTCGAATGTAAAAATATCGTTATGTTAAAATATCGTTATTGTACTATATTTTAATGTATTTAAAGTTTGTTTTGAGTATAAAAATAGTTAGTTAATGTTATAAAAAATAAAAATTGTATAATATTTTTAGGAGCGGGATGTTGGGTTTATAGGGGATAAGGGTGGGGAGTGTTTTAAAATAATGAAATACATTTTTTTTAAATTCGAAATTTAAAAATATAATTTAGAAAATATATTTTCGAATTTAGAAAATATGGTTTTAGGAGCGGGATGTTGGGTTTATAGGGGGTAAGGGTTGGGGAGTGTTTTAAAATAATTGAATTACATTTTTAATAAATTTGGAATTTAAAATTATAATGTAGAAAATATAGGGGCCTATTAGGATCTCGTGCGGATCGCCACCGCCGGGCGATGGCGATCCGCCCGCCAAATGTCCCTGTGTCACCCCCACCATATTAGTATGGCGAGGGGCACCGTGGCGGACGGAAAGACCGTCCGCCGCTTTTCCACCGGTCGGATTGCCGGCCGGGCGGAAAAGGCACACAATATTATTATGCCTGCGGTGAAATGCCTTTCCATGGCGGAGACTCTACCATGGAAAGGCATGCAGTGAATGGCTTTGGGGGCCCGTTGCGGGCCCCCGGGGGGGTGGGTGGGTGGCTGCACTTGGGGGGGGGTACCTATGGTACCCCCCTTCATTGCCACACACAAGGTGGCAGGCACCGCCCGGTGCCTGTCACGTTGTGCATACCAATGCACAACATGCAGATTTTACATTGTGGCGGGTGCTGCTTACAGCACCGCCCGCCCCAATGTAATAGATGCAGGATGCGATCGCCAGGGTGGCGGTCGCATCCTAATGGGCCTAGCGGGACCGCCGCACCTCTGGCGGTCGGTCCCGTTTACCGTTACGGTGTCCGCCCGCCATCGTAATGGGGCCCATATTTTGGAATTTAGAAAATAATGTTTTAGGAGCGGGATGTTGGGTTTATAGGTCATAAGGGTGGGGAGTGTTTTAAAATAATTTAATTACATTTCTAATAAATTCGAAATTTAAATTTTTTTATTTAGAATTTTTATTTTAGAATTTAGAAATTATTGTTTTAGAATTTGGAAGTTGTGTTTATAGGGTATAACTTTGGGGAGTGTTTTAGAAGTATTGTTTAAATATTTAAAAATAAAAACATATTAATAAAATAGTGAAAAATATTTACAAAATAGGTGTTTATAGTGTATATTTTGAAAAAAATATTATTTTAATTTATTTGTTTATTAGTAATAAAATATTAAAATGTTAAATGTAATATTATTAATGTAAAATATTAATTATTATATTATTTATTAAAATATGATATAAAAATGTAAATATGTATTATTTTAACACATTTAATAATAAATATATATTCATTAAATAATCAAAAATATAATATTTTAATTTTAAGTTTTATGTATAGTATATAGATAAAATATTATTTATATGTGAAATATAATATTATTTTAAACATAGTATTTAAAAAAATATAAATTAATAAATTTTGTAAATTTTCAAATATTTTAAATAATTATAATATATAGTGTACTAAATTATTATAGGAATTATTAAATAATTAAATTTTAATGTAGAGTATACTTAGTGATATTATATTTCTTGTATTGTGAAAAGAAAATTAGATATGTTTAGTGTCTGGTAACTCCTTTGACTTTATATTAATTAGAGTGGGTATAGTAAATTAATTATGTTTAGTGTCCAGCACCTACTTTTATTTATTGCTAACTGGAGTGGGAATAGTAAATTAATTAAGTTTAGTGTCCAGCACCTACCCAGAATTAATGCTAACTGGAGTGGGAATAGTAAATTAATTAAGTTTAGTGTCCAGCACCTACCCTGACTTAGGAGCCGATTCCGATCTCGCTGGGAGAAGGCTCCGTCCGACTCGGATCCGGAGGGCTTTCCGACCGACTCGCGCTCCGGGGCTCTGAGCGCCCGAGTACGATGCGAACAAGCGCTGATGGACACGGGTCGCTCGGAGCCCCATTGAAGTCAATGGGAGCCTGTTGTACAATGCGTACATAGGCTCCCATTGACGAAAAAGGTACGTTGCGCACAAGAGCGCCCCCTGTAGTGGGTACGCGTCTGTGCCACCCGCACTGTACATGCATGTGTAGGGGGGACCCTTGGGTTGCCCCCTGTGATCAACTCGTAAGGCTACGGGTGAAGGGGGTCCGGCGCGGAGCCCCAAAGTCCGCTTCCCGGAGCATTTACGTGTCGGAGGCTCCGACTCCATCCAGCTGTCCGAATCGTGCATCGTACTGGCTCGGTCGGAAATCGCCTCCATTGCACGGCACGGTTTGCTTATGGACGAGACGTACGGAGCGGTTCGGACCCGGAAACGATTCGGTCGGCGATTTCGCGTTTCTCGCATCGTACTTGCTCACTCGTACAGCTATGCGAGTTGGTCGGAAAACTCGCGTACGGCTCATACTTTTTCCGGCCGGATCGCGTTCGGAGCCCTTCCGAGCGAGATCGGAATCGGTCCCTTAATAGTAACTGGAGTGGGAATAGTCAATTAATTAAGTTTAGTGTCCAGCACCTTCACTCACTTAATAGTAACTGGAGTAGGAATAGTAAATTATTTAAGTTTAGTGTCCAGCACCTACTCTGAATTAATGTTAATTGGAGTGGGAATAGTAAATTAATTAAGTTTAGTGTCCAGCACCTACCTAGAATTAATGCTAACTGGAGTGGGAATAGTAAATTAAATAAGTTTAGTATCCAGCACCTACCTAGAATTAATGTTAACTGGAGTGGGAATAGTAAACTAATTTAGTTTAGTGTCTAGCACTTACTCTGACTTAATGCTAACTGCAGTGGGAATAGTAAATTAATTAAATTTAGTGCCCAGCACCTACCCTGAATTAATGGTAACTGGATTGGGAATAGTAAATTAATTAAGTTTAGTGTCCAGCACCTTCCCTCACTTAAAAGTAACTGGAGTAGGAATAGTAAATTATTTAAGTTTAGTGTCTAGCACCTACCCTGACTTAATACTAACTGGAGTGGGAATAGTGAATTATTTAAGTTTAGTGTCCAGCACCTACCCTGAATTAATACTAACTGTAGTGGGAATAGTAAATTAATTAAGTTTAGTGTCCAGCACTTACCCTGACTTAATATTAAATGGAGTAGGAATGGTAAATTAATTAAGTTTAGTGTCCAGCACCTTCCCTCACTTAATAGTAACTGGAGTAGGAATAGTAAATTATTTAAGTTTAGTGTCTAGCACCTACCCTGACTTAATACTAACTGGAGCGGGAATAGTAAAGTATTTAAGTTTAGTGTCCAGCATCTACCCTGAATTAATGCTAAATTGAGTGGAAATAGCAAATTAATTAAGTTTAGTGTCCAGCACCTACCCAGAATTAATGCTAACTGGAGTGGGAATAGTAAATTAAATAAGTTTAGTATCCAGCACCTACCCTGAATTAATGGTAACTGGAGTGGGCATAGTAAATTTGTTAAGTTTAGTGTCCAGCACCTTCCCTCACTTAATAGTAACTGGATTAGGAATAGTACATTATTTAAGTTTAGTGTCTAGCACCTAGCTTGACTTAATACTAACTGGAGTGGGAATAGTAAATTATTTAAGTTTAGTGTCCAGCACCTACCCTGAATTAATAGTAACTGGAGTGGGAATAGTACATTATTTAAGTTTAGTGTCCAGCACCTACCCTGAATTAATACTAACTGGAGTGGGAATAGTAAATTAATTAAATTAAGTGTCCCGCAACTACCCTAAATTAATATTTGCTGTGGTGGGAATAGTAATGTAAATATGTATGTATTAATTTGTAACGTTAAAAAATTATTATAGTTTGTAGTAGTTATGTATTTTAATTATAACCTAGTGATAAATGGAAATAAATAACATTATATATATAGTTAATTAAAACATATTATTTAATACAGTATATTTAATAAAAACATAATTTTTCACATTAAATACATTAATAAAATGATACACAAAAAAATAGACATTTTATTTTTGTATTGATGTTTATTTATTGTAAATGATTTTGTAATCAACAAAAAATATTTCTTTTATTAAGTTTATATAATATAAATCAAGACGTAGATAAAAAATCATATTTATTTTACAAACACAAAATATTTTGTACATATGTATATTTTTAAATTTAATAATTATGTAAACAAACTTTTTTATATTGGAATTTTTTTAATACAGTTATGTAAACTTTGTAATTTCAAATAATGTAGTTTTACATTTGTTTAGAAACATTTGAGAAAAAAATATATTTATTAATAACAGTTGTTCATTTCAGTTTTGTATTCTGAACATTTGTTATTTAGTTACATATAGGGGTCGATTCCGATGTCGCCAAAAGTGCCTTCCCAATGCTGTTCGTAGGCTTACCTTACGTCCGACCCGTATCCGGAGCTTTTTCCTACAAACCAGCAAGTACGATGCGTATAACAGGCAAATCTCCGACCGAATCGTCCGCTCCGATTCGTGCACTATGTCAGTAGCGAACAGGCTCAGGAAACACGGAAAGCGAGTCGTACGGAGGCGCAACCTAACCAATTTCCGGATACGCAAGTACGATGCGTCCCCAATACGCGTCGCACAGGGCGCCGGCTCCAGCACGTCACAGCATCCGGACGAGGCATATGAATGAAAGCTCCGAGTCGCGCCAGAACACGATCAACGGGGACGAGACGGAGCAGCCATGTATCCAATCGCGCATGTCTTCCCTATACTGTACGCCCATCGTTACCGATGCGCACGACGCAGAAGGTAAGTTAGACACCTACCACACACCAAAATGTCACGAGTACACGAAAGGAAACACCACCATAGGGGGGTGGATGATTATCCCAAATAGCATATCCCACCCATAGGGGGGTGGATGCTTATCACTCACAGTATTGTCCACCCCATAGGGGGGTGGATGCCTATCACTCACAGTATTGTCCACCCCATAGGGGGGTGGATGCCTATCACTCCCATTATTGTCCACCCCATAGGGGGGTGGATGCCTATCACTCCCATTATTGTCCACCCCATAGGGTGGTGGATGCCTATCACTCACAGTATTGTCAACCCCATAGGGGGGTGGATGCCTATCACTCACAGTATTGTCCACCCCATAGGGGGGTGGATGCCTATCACTCACAGTATTGTCCACCCCATAGGGGGGTAGATGCCTATCACTCACAGTATTGTCCTCCCCATAGGGGGGTGGATGCCTATCACTCACAGTATTGTCCACCCCATAGGGGGGTAGATGCCTATCACTCACAGTATTGTCCTCCCCATAGGGGGGTGGATGCCTATCAGAATGACCATCCCCACTCATAGGGGGCAGGTTGCCCATCAACACCAGGATACACACACATAGGGAGACTAAGCAAACCACCCCCTCTACCATCTTTGCAACATTGCATGTTTGTATGTGAAAAATGCTCACAACACAGATCGTGGCAGTGGACATACAATGTGACTCACAACACATGTGTGCCCAAAATGTTAATGTGTGTCACTAATATCCTGCAGCAACTTATCACTGTGGTAATGGGGTCTAAACCCCCCATCACCACAGTGACCAAAAGCTGATTGTGTGCATCAGAATTCCTGCATCTACTGATCATTGTGGTAATGGGGTCTAAACCCCCCAACACCACAGTGATCAAAAGTTGACTGTGTGCATCAGAATTCCTGCATCTACTGATCATTGTGGTAATTGGGTCTAAACCCCCCATCACTACAGTGACCAAAAGGTGATTGTGGGGTTCAAAATTCCTGCATCTACTGATCATTGTGGTAATGGGGTCTAAACCCCCCATCACTACAGTGACCAAAAGCTGATTGTGGGGTTCAAAATTCCTGCATCAAATGATCATTGTGGTAATGGGACATAAACCCCCCATCACCACAGTGACCAAAAGGTCATTGTGTACATGAAAATACCAGCATCTTCAAAACAGCATGCATGAGTCCGTGTCCAAATTGCACAAGCAATGTTGTGGCAATGCAGTGGTTGTGTCACATACAAACATAGAATTGGTCTGGCAAATATTGCCGTGTATCACAAGAACACCCTCTGCCATGTGCAGACAAGCAATGGCCATGACCCTTGACAATGGCTCCAGTGAACAGTCAGACAATGTGCAAAGTGAGCACTATGAGGAATACACACATATCTACACCAACAGACACACACACACACACACACACACTAAGGAATCCTGTGGAGACTGTAGAAGTTATGTGAACAAGTCCCATACCATGTCAGCAATGGGAGATACCAAACATGATGAATGTGCAGGCCGATGAGCCAGGAGACACAGGGACACTAGGGTAAAACCTCCCAAAAACATACTGCCAATGGCCTGGAAAAGACATAACAGTGCAGTGGTGCCATAGCACAAACACAGACACCATTACAATAGAAAGTTCATGATACACATCATCAACATCATGTACATAATATGCAACACCACTGGATAACAAAAATGGCTTTATTCAGCAATAAAATATATATGAATGTTCATGCCACGATGCAAAAAGGCCAATGGCCAGTCCATCAAAAAGTCCAACCAGGGTAACAGGTGAAAACTTGTCATCCATTTATTGCCTGCACTGCTATGGACCAGGGACATCTCACCCCTTGGAGGGGCATACATAGTGGCAGGCCAGGCACCGCAGGGACAGGATCAGGGGACAGGAGAATGGGGCAGGGGAGGTGTGGTGGGTGCAGGAGTGATGCCAGCAACTGCAGTGGAGGGGTCTGACACAGTGGGCGCCGTCACCACTGCTGGGCACAAGTCAGATGTGGGGTTTACCTGCACCACTGCAATGTGCAGGACAGATGTGGTGGACGGGCTCTCAACTGCAGTGCCCAAATCAGACGGGTGGGATGTCTCTCCTACTGCAGTGCCAACATCAAGAGGAGTGAAATGGGGTTCAGATGAGGTGGGCAGGACAGAGGGGGGAGACACGGTTTACACACCAGTGGCAGGAACAGGCTGAGCATGTGAGGCGGAGGTGGAAGTGCATGTGGAAGGGGGGAGGGCCTAAGCATCCTGGGTATGCGGTATGGGTGTGTGGGTGAACCTGGTGCAGGGAATGGCCGTAGGACCTGTGTATTTGCGTCCGGGGTGCTGCAGGATGGAGAGTGTGAGGTGGAAGCCTGTGCCTTTGGTGGTGTCTTACCCTTCCTGGTCCGGGAAAACTTGCGGGTGGGGGCCTCAGTGTCCATACACCTGGGGGAGGGTGTCCGTTTTGCAGGGGAACTCCCCTCTGTGCGTGCTGACTTCCTCTTCCCCCTGTAAGTTGGAGCAGATGGTTCTGTGGGGAAGAGGCCAAGGTCACAGAGGAAGAGCTGCTTGGAAGTGGGGGCAGTAGGTGAGGCAAGGGAAGGTGTTTTGGAGGGAGAGGCATCTGAGGAATGCGGAGTGCTTGTGGATGCCTGTATGTGTGTCTGTGACCCATCCCCTGTGTGTGTGCCATCAGTCCCCGGAGTGTGCATGCTTGTGGATCGAGACTTTGGCTTGCGTGTCTGTGTGGTGCCATTGCCTGATGTGGTGCGTGCATTTGCAGGTGTGTGTGTCTGTTGGACAGGCAGGGGAGTGGTGACTGTGGATGTGGCAGAAGTAGCAGGGGTGAGGGCCTGTTGGAGGAGGGACACTGCTGCCGTCTGTGTGGAGGCCATGGCCTGATTGGTCCGATGTAGGGCAGGCATGCTTGATGAGATGCCCTCCATGAAGGACACCAGTTGTGTCAACAGACTGGTGTGGGAATGGAGGACACTCAGCTTCGCTGTCTGACCTACATGGAGTTGCTTCAGTAAGTCCACAGACTCCACACTCAGGGGAGACAGGGGCAGGTGGTGCGGTGCCTGGCACGAAGGAGACATGCTCCCTTACATGGGAGCCTCCACGGACATCTGGAATGGGAGCAGAAGGGAGGGTGGAGATGGTGGTGGTGGTGGGGTCAGACCTGCTAGGTGTTGTCTGGAGGCTGCTGGCACCCGCCTCCACAAGGGAGTCATCACTGATGCTGGCGTGTTCCTCAGCCAAGGTGGACGTAGCCGAGGTCTCCTCATTGTGGCCCCCTCACCCTCCATTCCACTGGGTCCCTCCGAATCCTCCGCAGCGGACCCTGTCTGGCGCTCTGGCTCCTCATGGTCCATGGAGCTGTCTCCTCCAGTGTCCGTAGATGTAACTGCAAATCAACATGGTAAACAGAGAAACATCAGTCACCTGTATAGACATCACACATCACAGTCAGAACAGCACATGACAGCGCACGTTTGTGCATCATTTGCAGTAAATACTCTTAAGTGCAGACACATATTTGCAAAACACACGTCAGTCGGCCAGCAAACCATGCCCCTCATATCCTACATGTCCATGGAGACATCAGTCTGGTGCATGTAGCCAGACACGACTCATTTGTGCACACATGCACCACATAGACAGTTGCCTGAACGGCAGGATTTGTAATGGAAATGTGTCAGTACACACATATACCATCTCCTGCCACTGAGTTTGTACATATGTCAGGTAAAGGGATGGCCAAAGTAATAGTCAGTAATATGTATATGCTTCTTTCACCACACACCATGATGTGCTCATGTTTTGCTGGACGATGCCACAATTGAGTGCATGCAGGACAACTTCCAGCACTGCAGGATACACTAGAGCAAATTAAACAACATGCTACAGGGCAGTCTGGGTAATCAGTCATTGCTGCCTTCTGTCACTGGGGCAGTGCATCACAAAACAAACAGTCTGCACTGTATTTCAATCATGTAGTTGTGGGGAATATAAGCCATGCATCTGTCAAGTGCACATGTTGCCCCACTGCTAACCACATGTTAAGGCAAATGATGATCCCACTTCCAACATATGCCACAGTACAGTGACAGCAAGCACAAGTCTGGCAACATGAGCACATCACAGTCTGATGACAATGAAGTATAGCTGCCTGCACTTAAATTTTGGAAACACCATCAGGCACAGTCAAGTGATTACACACCGATGTTTGAGCCCATCGTGAAGATCCAACAGCCACATGTCAGCTGTCTGACCACCAAAAAATAATTGACACCCCAGGAGTCTAAAAAGCTAGCCCACTCCACAATGAGACAGAGGCTGACACCTGATTGCACATTGCACAATGCATTCAATTTACTTTGACACACATGATTAGGAAAACTGAGTGTACACCATGTCCAGAGTAGACATACCTGACCTGGTCCATGTGCAACATGGGATTAGCCCAAACAGTAGGCATGTGTCCATGCATGTGTGACACACATGATGGACATACTTCAGAGATCACAACATTGTCACACATGCTGCATGTGTGTTTGGGTAACACCCCAGACACATATGGCGAGGCAGAGCATCAACTAGGACACGTATGTATGGCCCACACAGAGTGCATATCACATATTTGTCAATGTGCAGATACATGTCAATAAATTCCACACTCATGAAGGCCAATACATACTGCCAGTAGCAGATGCGCTCCCCCACATCAACCTTGGACAACAGCAGCCCCCCCCGTGAGACATGTCACTGACTGAAAGGGACACACCTGTGTATCAGATGAGGGAGGGCCATTACAGAAATAATGGACATGATTCTAGTTCAAGCAGACAGACAAACTGTGGTAGCGTAACCAGGCTGAAGGAATGCAAAGATCATGTTAGACACAGTTCACAGACAAGGCATGCACTTACCCCCTCCTTGCTGCTGTCTGGCCTTTAACAGCCCATCCAGGTCAGGGAAGACCACTGGCAAAATCCGGCGCATGTGGGGGGTCAGGGTCCGGTGTCCGCCCCTACTGCGAGGAGGCGACAGCTTCAGCAGGACTCTAGCAATGCGTCTGCTCCAGCCACGTAGGTCCTGCCACCTCCTCTGGCAGCTGCGGTTGCAATGCCTGTGGACCCCCACAGATCGAACTGCCCTGGCAATGGTCAGCCAGATCTCCTGTTTCTGATGGGCATCAACCTGTGAGGATGACAAAGTTAAAGGGCCATTAACACACATACAACATGTTTGTGCATCACACAGTTGGATAAACATGTGCTGTTCACAAGGGCATCTGATGTACACAGGTAGTGCAACTATGTGGATGGACACTTGTCCTGCATCACCAACATGGAAACCTTGCCTGGGTAGTATGATCGTCTCTAAATGCACTCTCACAACACAGTACCTGTTCAGTGCAGGTACCTGCACACTTTGCGTGTAACAACTACTGAGTGAACATGCTAGCCAATGCTTCACACAATGCCATTAGTGCTAGTCAGACAAGATGCACAATGAGAGAGGATGTGGACTGCACACTCACCTGCTCCCCTGGTTTCCCATACAGCTTGCTGTACTGTGGTAGGAGGCTGTCCAGCAGGGCCTGGTTTTCCTCCTCTGTGAAGGCTAGGGCCCTCTCCACAGTACGTGCCATCCTTGGAGCCAGAGGATACAGAGACAGCAGCAGTGGTAGCAGAGATGTCTATATGGAGCATTCAGTGCAGGCAAGTGAGCTCTCAGGGCAAGACACAGCCTTAAATTTGTGCTGCAGAGGCAGAATAGGTCCCATGCGTACAAAGCGATAGGTCCGACTCGTTCGCATCCTATGAATTAGTCCAATCCATGAGATGCGACGCATCGGACACGCCTACCGCAACTTTCAAAATACCTGCATCATGACAGTTTAGATTTTGATACATTTGTACTAAAAGTTAACCGAATCGTACCCTACGCGAATCGTGCATGATGCAAAATGCGCGTCTGTCACCATGACGACCAACAGGCAACCAGTGCGTCCGGCTCGGTCAGGATGTGTCAGACGCGTGTATTGAAAACTCACCCGCGTCGAACAGCATTGAATCTAGCTTGCAATCGGTCAGTCCGGCTCGGTCAGGAGGTGTCAGACACGTGTATTGAAAACTCACCCGCGTCGAACAGCATTGAATCAAGCATGCAATCGGTGAGTCCGGCTCGATCAGGAGGTGTCAGACGCGTGTATTGAAAACTCACACGCGTCGAACAGCATTGAATCAAGCATGCAATCGGTCAGTCCGGCTCGGTCAGGAGGTGTCAGACGCGTGTATTGAAAACTCACACGCGTCGAACAGCATTGAATCAAGCATGCAATCGGTCAGTCCGGCTCGGTCAGGAGGTGTCAGACGCGTGTATTGAAAACTCACCCGCGTCGAACAGCATTGAATCAAGCATGCAATCGGTCAGTCCG
Source organism: Calotriton arnoldi (assembly GCA_963921515.1). Taxonomy (NCBI): domain Eukaryota; kingdom Metazoa; phylum Chordata; class Amphibia; order Caudata; family Salamandridae; genus Calotriton; species Calotriton arnoldi. The sequence goes on from CAWUFW010013759.1 coordinate 306,439, forward strand.
GCTCGGTCAGGAGGTGTCAGACGCGTGTATTGAAAACTCACACGCGTCGAACAGCATTGAATCAAGCATGCAATTTGTCAGTCCGGCTCGGTCAGGAGGTGGCAGACGCGTGCATGCAATGCCCACTCATCAACTCAGACAATGTATGTATGAATAATGGCATGCTGTATGCCCTGTGTGGATGGAGTTCTGCACATGTCAAATGGGACAGACACAATAGACAAGACTACTCACATTATGATCCTAGCTTACAGTGCAACTATAGCAGTGTTTGTGAGGGACATGACTAGTGTGAGTGACCACTTCACAGATCATCCTCCTATGCTTGGCCACTGTCCCAGGGGATTATTGTGTTGTGTAGGTCATACATCACATCATGACAATGTCCAGACCATGACAGTGTTGTGCATGGTGACAAGCTGTCTGTATGTAGTGTTGTTGCTAGGTCGTAATACCTTGTCCATGTCTGTGTACATTCAATGCATGTGCTATTTGACATAAGAATCTATGGCTGATACTTAATTGTGTGTGTGTTGTGCATGTTACAATTGATCACATGGAGAGTGTCAGAGAACAGTGAGTAGTCACAGTACTACACAGGAGTATTTGGTAATACATGAAATAATTGTGTGTATGTTCATGCTCACATTGCTGTAATTTCTGGATTAGGTCAACCTCAGACATCTGACTTCACTGTGTCATCATTGTAAGTGCCACGCAATCTGTTGATACTGTATTACTTGAAGTTTAAATCATATAGTAATATGTGTACATACTTTGTCATGTGTTCCTCAGGGCACCAAATGTCCACAGACCCTTCCCGGATCTTGAAACCATGGTGGAGCGTGAGTGCATGAGGAAATACAGGTTCACAAGGGCATTAATTTTGGAATTGACAGACCAGATGTCACCACACTTGCTACCTGGACGCACATATCCCTTTGCCCTGACCCCCAAGGTGAAGGTGATGGCGGCACTACATTTTTGCCACCGGTTCGTTCCAGTTTACTGTGTCTGATGCTGGTGGGATGTCCCAGACGATGTTCAGTCGAGTGCTCCGGGATGTGTGTGAGGCCATGTTGAGGTTCCTCGACCTGTACATACATTTCCCCACACCGCCACAGTTCCGTGCCATTAAGGATTACTTTTATGCCCTGGGACACATGCCACATGTGATTGGATCGATTGATGGGACACATGTGGGTTTGTTTGCACCACGAGCCCATGAACAGGTTTACAGGAATCGTAAACACTTTCATTCAATCAATGCCCTTGTGGTATGTCTGGCGGACCAGATCATCTCCCATGTATGTGTGCATTTCCCGGGATCTGCACACGACGCATACATAATGAGGATGAGTCGGATCCCCCAGCTGATGTCCCAGTTCATGAATGAGCGTGCCTGGCTTGTTGGTGAGTCAAGTTGTCAGTGTCAGTTGTGTGATCATTGTTTGTCAGGTTGTACCCTGTTGTTGCTCAACTGATCCTTCATATTTGATAATTTTAGGAGACTCTGGATACCCAAACATGCCCTGGTTGCTGACACCACTCAGGAACCCGGTCCACCTGCTGATGTCCATTACAACGGGGCACATGGGCGGACCAGGCGTGTGATTGAGCGCACATTTGGGCTGCTGAAGACCAGATTCCGCTGCCTTGACCAGACAGGAGGTGCCCTTCAATATTCCCCAGAGAAGGTGTGCAAAATCATTATAGTGTGCTGCATGCTTCACAACAAGGCTGTGAGGAATAAGCTACCGCTCATTCAGGATGACAGGGACCAACGTCCTCCCTCATGGGAGGATCCAGGCCTGGGGAACGTTGCCAGTGAGGAGAGGAGGAAGAGGAGGTGGATGTCAGGAGACAGCTCATTGACAACTTCTTTGCTTGAGTGTAAGTATGCATATATGTCTGATGATGCCTTTCCTAAGCGTGATGTGTGTATGTAGGACAATATGTTGTGATGTGTGTGGGTCAGCTAATTTACAGGCTCATTGCCGTTGTACAGTGTATGTTAAGTTATGATGGTCTCCACTACATTGTTGTATTCACTCCTAGCAATTGGTCAGAATTTACAATGGACAATAGTGAGTCAATGATTGGATATGTCCTCATGGCAAGTTGTATTTAAGACTGTACTATGTCTCTCCTTCACAGGCTCCTTTGGCTGTTGTGTGGGTACACACAACGCTGTTCCATAATGGATTTTCAATTTGGACCACTACTCTCTGACAGCCAATCTATTTGGTCAGATTTGTCTTTTCTTTGTTTTATTTGGATACTTGGAACTGTCATCAGTTTGCTTTTGTGTTGAGCAGAGCTTCTGCCTGTGTAATAAACCTGTTACACACATTGATGTTTGCCTTCTCCGTAGCAAAAACATGCTACAAGCGTTCATATCATGTTTTTCTGCCATGGTGTTCATTTCATTAGACAATGGTCTTTGTTTGTGCGGTTCAATGGTTTTTATTTGACCACAGTGGGTGCAATGTTTAATGTTGCATGTGCTATGTATGTTGTGCTGACCTTGCGTGGCTATCTCTGGTATGTGTCATGTGACATTTCTTCATGAGGCAGTAGATGAATTGTAAGCTGGTCCCTAGGATCATGCTGTATTATGCTAAAGTTGCCAGAGCCAAGCTGACATAATAGCTTTGTGTGTGACATTTTAGCACACATTCATTCTGTGATTGTAGTGCAAGATGCCTTTGAGTCCACATGAGATCATTTTGGTACTGTTGAAGCGCTGCGCCACAAGGTTGAAAAACAGGACTCTTTGTAATGGTAGAACTAGTCAGCACGGATAGTTTCGTCATGAACTGCTACACTTTGTTACACATAAGTGGAATACTTGCATTACATTGACGCACAGGGCAATAATCTACACAGATGGAAGATCTACGTATACGCACCAGCGCTTTGCTGTGCATATGCTGTGACCAGTACTCCTACTGTCTGAGGTGAGCGGTTGACCCGTATTGCCACAGAGTTCTTCAATGGTTTGTAGAATCTGTCACCATCACAGGGAGGGTGGTGCTTTCCACACTGAGGTTGTAAACACATTTCACCTGTACTATTATGTTTGAATATGGAATTGTAGGTTGTTTGAGAATCATGTTTACTGCTGCTGGGGCTAGCTCGTATGCTGCATTGTAGGACAACAGTCAGAGATTGTTTTTCCCACACGTGAATTATTGAACATTACACACACTCTGATTCCTGATTTGCTGGACAAGCATGGGTGAGTGAGCGTGAATGTGTGCATTGCTACCTTGCTTCGGGGATGTTGTTGGTGCTGGCTACTGGGTGGTAGAATCATTGGGTGTCTTCTGCATATATTTTGTAGAGATGCTGAGACACCAGAGGTAGTAGGTCATTGGAATGTGTGTTCTGATGTGCAACTTATGTCCAGCCATCCTTCGACAACGGCCTATTTTGCCGTGCATACTTCTGTATGAGAAGAATCACTACCACAGAACTCATGCACCTCAGTGTGAGACAGGGCCAGGTGATACAGATCATGAGCTAATAAGTGGGTACAGTGTACAATTCACAGATGACACAGGGATTGTGTGAATATGAATTTATTAATGTGCATGTGACAAAATCTAACAGGTAAAGGTGATTGCATTCCCAAATTTATTATCCACAGTTCATAGAGGAGTTGGAAGTGTTGTCAGATGAAAATCCTTCTGAGCGAAATCCACAGTCCATTTGGCATTTAGTCCAACTTACATGCTCCATCCCATGTGGGAGAGTCCAGGGACTGTCAACAAAGTGAATGATTTGCACACAATGGAGGATATCAAGAGCATTTCTTTGGTTCCGGGGGGGATGCATGTCCATCAGTCTCTCACTTGCCATCCTTCCTTGGACGGCCCCTCCTCTTCTTTGTTGTGGGTGGACCCTCAGTATCAGGCTGCAGCAGCGGAGGGGACTCTACGCCAGACTCCTCATCCCTCCCTGTGTCAGTTGGCGATGTAGAGGCAACAGGTGTGGAGTGCACACGGGGAGGTGGGGTAATGTTGGTGGTTATCTGGCGTAGGCATGTAAGTATGTCCCTATGCACCGCCGTGAGATTGTCTATTTTCGACCAGTTGGACTCCATACGGTCCATGTGTTGGTCCATACGGTCCATGTGTTGGTCCACACGGTCCATATGGTTGTCCATCCGGTCGCAATGTGCAGCCTGCTGATGTTTTATGTCCCTGAGGATCCCGACAACTTGGCCAAAGTCTCCGGTGCATTCGCGATATACATCGAAAATGCGTTGTAACTCGGGGTCAGCTTGTTGTCCGACACCAGCTGTGGGACGTGTCCTCCCACCACGCACCCTCACACCACTCCTTTCCCTACCCGCACGGACATTGTCTGGCGTAGCACGCACTGACAGCTCCTGTCTTCTTTCATTGTTGACAGGGCTGGTATTTCCTGCCAAATCCAGATTGGGCTGTCTTGCTGTGCTCCCTGGGTTTTGTTGTCTGGGTGTGTCCGTGGGGATCCGGGGCATCTGGATGTTAATGGACGTTGCAGGAGTGGTCGCTGGGGCTGCTGATCGTACTGGTGCCGCATGCTGACCCACACCGGAGGTGCCAGGTTGGTTCCCATCGCCCGAGGAGGTGTGAGAGTCAACCACACTGGAGGTCTCAGTGTCCGACGTTGTGCTGGAGCTGCTGGTGGACTCTGAATCTTCTCCAGATGATGCCCTCTGTTCTGGAGTGCCTGTGGGTAGTAGAGAGACACAATGTTAGTTGTGTATTTTCAGATGTTATGTTGTCATGCACAGCCTAATGTGAGGATGTTGTGGATAATGTTGCGTTTCCTTCTTATTTCTACTCCTCAATCGTCACAGACACTGAGATATTTTGTAATCGGACATTGTTATTTTGGAGACATGTGGTTTACTGAGCATGTCCAGCTCTGTGCATCAATGTACATGTATTGTTATCCTTGACTGTTCGTATAAAATTTTTGGCAAGTGTCACACTGTGCATGAGCCAGGTGTGTTGTTATTTCATACATCAGTGTTTTCACTATGACATACATACTGTAACTAATCTTATGTTTGGCAGGAATTGTGCATCTGTGCTTGCCTTTGTGGAGTTTCTCACAGTTACATTGCTGGGGTGACATGCAAACTCACTCTCCTGAATGTGTGTCATCATTAGATGATTTTGCTTGGATGTATGTGTTGATGTGAACAATCAATGACATCACATGTGTAACCTCGTATGCAATAGCAACGCGTTTCTTATGACAAATGCATTGTTACATGGCAGTCCTTGTAACACAGCTCATTACATTGGCATGCAGTAGGGGAGTAACTGACATGAGTAGTTGTATTATGCAATAATGGTATGATCTGACATTCCCTAATGTTTTCCACACTGGACTTGTAATGGTGAATAGTATAAGTTCGAACTCCTGCGCACAGCCTACAGCAAGTTTGTGTGATGTTTCGCATTGTGCTGTTCTGCTATGTCCCAACATGGTTGTTGTTATGCGTGTGTATTTTTTGCATTGTTTGTGAACGTATGCAATGTGAGTAGTCATATTTATGTTGATAATTTTCATCACTTTGCACACATGTGTATATCTTGATGTGGTGCATTTTGTAGCTGCATACTTTTGCACATGATCACTTCATGTACATTCTACTTGTTCTCCATGGACAGAGAGATCTTTCCCAGGGATGGTCTTTTGCCTTTTCATGGTCAGAGCTGTAAGGTACAGTGTGTTTAGTGCTTGAGTTAGGCTGTGTTGACTTCTACCCCACTTTCCAATGGCTAACAGACCAGCTTACTCATCATTGTCAGAGGAGCAATGACAGTGAGGGTGGTATTTTTGAAGGATGCTGAGACCGCTGACTGATGTTGAATTATAATGCTACACACAACAATGCCTTGTGCACATGACACAACGCAAGAGTGTCAGCCGTCTTGCATTACACCTCACATCTACTGTCCGTGGGCATTGTCCCGGATGTGTGTTTATCTGTGTGTGTTTTGTGTTATGTGGTGTGACAGCTACTTAGTGTGTCCTGTCCTCCACACACATTTGTAGCATGCACATTGAGGGCACATGTGAAAGATCTATACCTGTCAGTGTGTGTAATGTGCAGTTAAGGTTATGGTCTGTAGTTGTGTGAGTAGGACAAGAACTGGCAGTAGATATTTCCAGATTTCGTACAGGATGGCCCTGTGTAGCCATCTTGACAGGGCATTTGCATTCACTCTCAGGGACAGCATAGTGACAGATGTGTTTTTGTGGGACTGGGGGGGACTATTGTGTGCTGGTGGCAGTAGTCATTGCTTCCACTCCTCCTCCCACCCAGGACAAATGGGCCAGCATGTTCCAGGGTTCCATGACAGTGTGTACAAAGTTACATTCAAGATGTCTGACAGTGGTGCCTGCAGTCATGCTGTACAGGACTGCCTACAGGGCCTTGTGTTCCCCACACCGTGGCCAGTGTCAGCCATCTTGACAGGGCATTTGCATTCACTCTCAGGGACAGCATAGTGACAGATGTGTTCTTGTGGGACTGGGGGGGACTAGTGTGTGCTGGTGGCAGTAGTCATTGCTTCCACTCCTCCTCCCACCCAGGACAAATGGGCCAGCATGTTCCAGGGTTCCATGACAGTGTGTACAAAGTTACATTCAAGATGTCTGACAGTGGTACCTGCAGTCATGCTGTACAGGACTGCCTACAGGGCCTTGTGTTCCCCACACCGTGGCCAGTGTAAGCCATCTTGACAGGGCATTTGCATTCACTCTCAGGGACAGCATAGTGACAGATGTGTTCTTGTGGGACTGGGGGGGACTAGTGTGTGCTGGTGGCAGTAGTCATTGCTTCCACTCCTCCTCCCACCCAGGACAAATGGGCCAGCATGTTCCAGGGTTCCATGACAGTGTGTACATAGTTACATTAAAGATGTGTTGCTGTGGTGTCTGTGGCTGTGTATTTGGGGTGAATTTAGACAATTTGTACATGTACTCACCAGGTTCAGGGATTCCAGCTAGTCCAGTTATGGCCTCCTGTGGGAGGAGGTCCCGCACCTTCACCTCCCAGGTGGTGAAATGCACTGGTTTATGATGTCCACTGCCAGTCTTGGTGCTCAGGGCATGTTCTCTGGCAATGAGCCTCTTTACCCTCCTGCGAACGTCATAATACCGGTTCCCGATATCCTCCTTTGTGCGCAGGGTAGGTGAATGGGCATTCACCTTGTTAACAATCCTCTCCCACATCTTGGTTCTCTGGGACTGGGAGGTCTGTTGGGCCAAGCTGCCAAATAACTGTGGCTCAACTCGGATGATTTCATCTATCATCACTTCCAACTCAGCAGCTAAGAACTGTGGATTCTTCTTTGGGGGCATGGTGATGGGTGTTGGTGGAGATGTGTATGTGTGAGTGGAGGTGTGTTTCTTTGGTGCTAGTTGTGTGGATGTTGTTTGGTGGATGGGATGTGTGTGTTTGTGGTAGCTAGATGAGTTGTCTGTCTAGTGGTGTGGTGTGCTTGCATGTCTGTCGAAGTAGCAAATGGTGTTGGGAACTTTTGGCTCCCTTTATATTGGTTGTGTTGTGGGTGTGTCTTGTTATTTGAAAATGTGTTTTTTGGAGATGACAATGCGTTTTTGGTAGTCTTCTTTCTGTTTCCATTGTTTTTTTCTTTTCATTTTGTAAGTCGATTTGACAGCACTTGATGCTTGTTCTTGTGTAATTTGTTTTGGACGAGTCTGTTCCATTCATACTGGGCCATGTGGCATCGTTGGCGTCCGAGTCTGTTGTGTCGTGTTGATGCTTGCCTATGTGGCATCGTTGGCATCCGAGTCTGTTGTGTCGTGTTGATGCTTGCCTATGTGGCATCGTTGGCGTCCGAGTCTGTCGGGTCGTGTTGATGCTTGCCTATGTGGCATCGTTGGCGTCCGAGTCTGTCGGGTCGTGTTGATGCTTGCCTATGTGGCATCGTTGGCGTCCGAGTCTGTCGGGTCGTGTTGATGCTTGGCTATGTGGCATCATTGGCGTCCGAGTCTGTCGGGTCGTGTTGATGCTTGGCTATGTGGCATCGTTGGCATCCGAGTCTGTCGTGTCGTGTTGATGCTTGGCTATGTGGCATCGTTGGCGTCCGAGTCTGTCGTGTCGTGTTGATGCTTGCCTATGTGGCATCGTTCGCGTCCGAGTCTGTCGGGTTGTGTTGATGCTTGCCTATGTGGCATTGTTGGCGTCCGAGTCTGTCGGGTCGTGTTGATGCTTGCCTATGTGGCATCGTTGGCGTCCGAGTCTGTCGGGTCGTGTTGTTGCTTGGCTATGTGGCATCGTTGGCGTCCGAGTCTGTCGGGTCGTGTTGATGCTTGCCTATGTGGCATCGTTGGCGTCCGAGTCTGTCGGGTCGTGTTGATGCTTGGCTATGTGGCATCGTTGGCGTCCGAGTCTGTCGGGTCGTGTTGATGCTTGCCTATGTGGCATCGTTCGCGTCCGAGTCTGTTGTGTCGTGTTGATGCTTGCCTATGTGGCATCGTTGGCATCCGAGTCTGTTGTGTCGTGTTGATGCTTGCCTATGTGGCATCGTTGGCGTCCGAGTCTGTCGGGTCGTGTTGATGCTTGCCTATGTGGCATCGTTGGCGTCCGAGTCTGTCGGGTCGTGTTGATGCTTGCCTATGTGGCATCGTTGGCGTCCGAGTCTGTCGGGTCGTGTTGATGCTTGGCTATGTGGCATCATTGGCGTCCGAGTCTGTCGGGTCGTGTTGATGCTTGGCTATGTGGCATCGTTGGCATCCGAGTCTGTCGTGTCGTGTTGATGCTTGGCTATGTGGCATCGTTGGCGTCCGAGTCTGTCGTGTCGTGTTGATGCTTGCCTATGTGGCATCGTTCGCGTCCGAGTCTGTCGGGTTGTGTTGATGCTTGCCTATGTGGCATTGTTGGCGTCCGAGTCTGTCGGGTCGTGTTGATGCTTGCCTATGTGGCATCGTTGGCGTCCGAGTCTGTCGGGTCGTGTTGTTGCTTGGCTATGTGGCATCGTTGGCGTCCGAGTCTGTCGGGTCGTGTTGATGCTTGCCTATGTGGCATCGTTGGCGTCCGAGTCTGTCGGGTCGTGTTGATGCTTGGCTATGTGGCATCGTTGGCGTCCGAGTCTGTCGGGTCGTGTTGATGCTTGCCTATGTGGCATCGTTCGCGTCCGAGTCTGTCGGGTCGTGTTGATGCTTGGCTATGTGGCATCGTTCGCGTCCGAGTCTGTCGGGTCGTGTTGATGCTTGCCTATGTGGCATCGTTGGCGTCCGAGTCTGTCGGGTCGTGTTGATGCTTGCCTATGTGGCATCGTTGGCGTCCGAGTCTGTCGGGTCGTGTTGATGCTTGGCTATGTGGCATCGTTCGCGTCCGAGTCTGTCGGGTCGTGTTGATGCTTGGCTATGTGGCATCGTTCGCGTCCGAGTCTGTCGGGTCGTGTTGATGCTTGCCTATGTGGCATCGTTCGCGTCCGAGTCTGTCAGGTCATGTTGATGCTTGGCTACATGGAGTCGTTCGCGTACGTGTCTGTGGGTTAACGCTTGGCTATCTCGAATTTTGCGCGTACGAGTCTATCGCCTCAGGCTCCTTTCCTGCTGACTCGGACGTATAATATATTTTCCGGCCGAGTCGGTCGTAAATTTCAAGCTTCGCATCGTACTCAGCTATTTGTAAGGCGTGTGTACGGTTCAGTCGGAAAAAATGACAGGTCCGTGTCGGGTAGTACTTTTTCCGGCCGAAATCGGAATCGACACCATACTGTTAAGTTTTTAATAATATAAGTTTTCATATTTTTCTAATACATTTTTAATTTTATACTTTGTAAAAAAAATTAAACAAATACTAATACATTTTAATTCATATTATTAATATATAAAATATTAATATTATTAATTATTACATGGTTTAATTTTTATACATTTTTTTATAAGGTTCACATTTTTTAAACATTAAATAAAATATTTCATGTTTTTTATAAACGTATATAACTTGTAAATAAATGGAACTATAATAAATATTATATGTTTAATAATATTTATTATTACAATTTTACAATGCTGGAAAAATGTTACATGAATTTAAACATATAAGTTATAAATTGTAGTATTTTAATTAAACATTTTAGTAATTTATATATAATGTAGTAATATTTTTTTAATCAAAATAGATTTATTTTGTATGTTTAAAGCTGCCATATTTGTTTGGGGCTTGTATTTTGTAACCGCTCGCGTTTGTTTTGGGTTATTTCGAAGGGGACAAGCTCGCGGTTGGGAGCTGCGTCGCGTTGAAGAAGGTAAGATTACTTTTCTTTATTTTAACTATATTTTTAAGTAAATTTGAAGGTAGTTAGGTTGTAGTTAGTGTGTGCAGTGTTAGGGTTTTGAAGTTTTGGCGTTTTTTATGTGTAAGTTATGTTTTAGCGATTTATGTATCGTTATTTTTTGAGGCCTAGTTTAGAAAACTTAAAATACGTTAGAATATGTCTGAATATGGTGTGTATAATGTTTGTAATAGTGTTATATTGTGTATTATGTGTATATTTGTGTGGGTGGGAATGTTGTATTTTTTACAGGTTTTGGTCGATATAAGTGGCGGTTACAGAAAATTGCGTTTTTTGATTAAGGAAGTGTATATTAGTTTAAGTAACTAATTATTATTTTACACTCCCTTAATTTTTCGTGTTTTCATGGAGCGTTTCTTTTTTAAAACACTTTTTCAGGTTTTTATGGTTTATCGTTTGTGGATTTACCGACGGAAGATTACTTATGGAACAGTTGGATTTTTACATTTTTTTGGAGGTACTTTTTTGTCTTATTGGATTATGAGATACCAGGATTGTTTTACAATATTTGGGATTTTCTGTCTACAGCTACGGAAACGGTAAGTTAATTTAATTATTTATTGTGGGAGGGAAATGCTAAAAGAGTTCGTGTTATTGTTGTTTATATTTTCATATATTTAATTCATATGTCTATATATTTATTTTTTAATAAAAATATATTAGACAAATTAATTAATTTTGTGAAAATATAAAAAATATTTGTATGCATTTTAATTATTTTTACAGAAAAGTATTATATATTTTAAACTACATTGATAATTTAGAGTAGGCTTTTGGCAATTATTTCTAAGTATTCTAGGCCTCTTGTTGTTGGGTATAGTCTGACTTGATGTTGTAGGTATTCAAACATTTGTTTAGTTTGTTTGGATAGTTTAGGCCTGATTTGTGTTACAGATTGCTCCATTCTTAGCTGTTGGTAGCTTTGTTCTTTTTGGAGGGAGAGTAGGAGTTTGTGTAGAGTAGGTGGACCTCGTCCTGTTGTTGCTTGGAAGGCATTATGCCAATCTTCAACAGCATTGTTTGTTTTTGCCTCTTGGTTTAGTGTGCTAAGGTATATATTCCACCATGGAATTTGGTATTTTGGTTGTCTTCTATGTCCTGATCTATGGAGTCTTCCAACCCAGGTATCTTCAAAATAGTCTAGGAGGGGACTTAATTTTTGCTTGTGTTGCCGGTAGTAAGGACTTTCTATTAATAGGTTGTAATGTTCGGCCATGTCAGTAACTGGGACGTAGGCCAGTGCAATAAGTTTTTTTATTTGGTATGCAAATGAACTGTTTTTCGCATATTCAACACTTAGGGGCTCATTACGATGGCAGAAGGACCGGCACCACCAGCCATGCGGTGCCGGTCTTTCCGCCATCGGAGCCCGATTTTCCCACCGCCGAATTAGGATGGCGGTGGGAATCCCAATCTGTCCGCGGCGGACTGAAAGACCGTCCGCCATGGTTCCGCAAGGCGGTCCTTTTCCGCCCGCCTAGCGGAAATAAACTAAGCGGCAACATTGCGGCGGTGCCTTGCAGGCACCGCCGTAGGGATTACGATATCCCTTTCCGCCAGTCTTTTCGCGGCGGACATCCCACTGCGAAAAGACAGGCAGAAACGGAGTCGGGGGCCCGTAGCGGGCCCCCCTCGTGTGGGGGGGAGGTAGCTGGGCACTGGCATTTCCCTGCACTGCGTGGCAGGCACCGCGTGGTGCCTGCCACGTAGTGCAGGGAACTGCACAGCATGGCATTTTGGCATTGCGGACAGTGCTGCTGGCTGCAGCACCGTCCGCAATATTAAAGGCCCTGGATGCGCACGCCAGTATGGCGGGCGCATCCTAATTGCAGTGGTGGGACCGCCGCATGTCTGGCGGGCGGTCCCAAACACCGCAACGATGGCGGGCGGACTCGGGTCCGCCCGCCATCGTAATGAGCCCCTTAGTGTTGATTTCTGAAGGTGTCTCCGTATACATTGATTGAAATGATAGTAGCAACCCTGAATTGATGTGTGTGGGTAGGATTTTAGAATTGCATTCATCATTGCCTGCTCAAAATCTATAATTATTTTTTGTGGGAAATAATTATTTGTTTCTTGTTTAATTTTAGTTAGTACTTCCATATATGTGGAGTTTTGTTTATTGGATAGCAAGGCGTATATCAAAGGGATGTTGGTGTTTTAATATAGGGCATGGACAGTGTATAATTGATAGAATGGTTTGGGACAAATTTTAAAAGTCCCGTCCATCATCCATGTTTTTGATTGTTGTAATTTTATTAAATTGTTTGCGGTTGCAAACATAATTCTTCTTTTCTCTTTGGATCTGTTGTCATAAAGAACAAAGGGTTCTTCGTTATGAGTTATAGATAGTTCTGGGGGAATTACTACCTCTTCAAATGTTTTTGGGGCAGGTGTGGTAGTTGTTGTGGCTTTTTTGTTCGAGCTATAGTTCTTTTTAATGAAGAAATAGAGGGCATTTGCCCAGTAGCATGTTGGGGTACTTTGGGCAGCATCTCTTTAAGTATTTGGGTGGTAGATTTCTGTGTGCTAGTACAAGCTTCTCTTATGTCGTCTAGGGTATTCCTAACCTCTATTTCAGTCACATTTGGGGGGTGATTATGTTCCCTTACATACAAAACTGTTGTTTTTTTAGTTGTTGCCCTCCCATAACACTTATTTGAATAGTACTTGCTACATTTCCAATTTACTTTAAGTCCACTTTGCTTTTCTTGGGTATAGACATACCCCATGTAGCATAGCAAAAACTTTCCTTTCTGGGAAGTGATAAATTGGGCGCCTTCTGTCATTGTGATGTTTTAAATGCTATGAAAAATGTATATAAAAATTAATAATACGAATATTATACATGTTTTTTACTTAATACATACTTATTGTTATTAATACACTTACAATGTTGATTTTGAGCTGCTTTTGAATGGAGATGTTCTTTCTTTGTTGGTTGAATTCTGTTTTGTTGCTGATGTTTCTGTTGGTAGAGTAAAACATATTTTTAATTATTTTGTTCAATTGTATATGGTGTGGGGTGGGGTTTTGGGATGAAGTTGGGGTTTGGTTGGATTTTTTAGATAATTTTTAAAATGCATTTTGCTGAATACTTACTTTGGGACCTATTACGATGGCGGTCGGATGACCGCCGCCGGCCCGGCGGTCATCCGCCCGCGACCGCAACACTAAAAACCGCTGGTCACATTAGCATGGCGGTGACGACCGCGGCGGTGCGATTTACCGCCCACCACTTTTCTGCCGGTAGCAGTCCGCACGCTTGCCTGGCGGGCGGAGCTGGACCGCTAAAATGGGGCCTGTGCAGGGCCAGGCTCTGCCGGCATGATTATGATGCCGGCAGTAGCCAGCCTTTCCGCGGCGGTGGAACCGCCATGAAAAGGCATACGGAGAATGTCTCCGGGGGCCCATTGCAGGCCCCCATTGTGTTGTGGGGGGGATGTGGGTGCACTGGGGGGGGTACCCATGGTACCCCCCTACTTGTCCCTGTACCAGGTGGCAGGCACTGTGCAGTGCCTGCCACGCAGTGCAGGGATATGCAGGACATCCTTTTTTGGACAAAGCTGCGGTGCTGCTGGCAGCAGCAACCGCCGCAATGTTAGATGCCGCGATCCGGAGTGATTTTCCGACCGCCCTCCTAATGACCCCCTATATTTGTTAGATGATTTTAGAAGCTTGTCTGTAATTGTTCAGATGCTTTGAGATTTATCTGTAGAGGAGACATAGATTGAAAAAAAGATATATATTAATTATTTGTTAATGATAAATAGTAGTTTTTGAAGATTAGCATTACTGTTATATTTTAAATGGTATTTTACTTACTTTTTGAAGTATGAAATCGATTTTTCTTTAATGAAGTCCTTGCTTCTGGTAGAAATCCGGCAGAGTTTCTTCTTTTTGATTCTTTTTGGTTTAAGGTGTAAAATAAGAATAATTTTTCGTTCTTTATATAGTGTTTAATTAATTGTTTGGTTAATGTGATTGGTTTATTTATATATTGTGTGTATTTTATTGGTAGATATTTATTGTTTTAATTGCTTTGGTAGTTTTCCATATATGGAAAACGCTAATTAAGAGTCAGTTACTTCTTTTTTTTTTTTTTTTCAAACAGGTTCAATTATTTAAATGTGCATTATATTATATGTGATGTAAAATAATGTGTGTATATTATTTAAAAATAAAATTTAAATAGTTATTAATAGTGTATTTATCGTTTAATCTTTTATAATATGTTTTACTATTTTCTAAATTTATTGTATTAGATTTATTTTGTATGCAGTGTATGTTTATTGATTTAAATATATTTATGGTGTTAAGTTTTGTTTGTTTTATCCGTTTTTAAGATATCAATATTTTTAAAAAACGATAATATTGCTATCTATATTATTGTGATCGATATTTTTGACATGTGGGATATTTTTAAACAATGTTCGATATTTTAAATAACAATATTTATGTATTCGATAATACTGTTATCGATATTAATGTTTGACAATATTGTGGTGTCGATAATAGTGTATTTTTTTAATTAAGTATAGGGTATCGATATTAGTGTAATCTATATTTTTGTGTCGATTAAAAATGTAGGTCGCTATTGTGTCTGTCGATATTATGTCAGTGATTCCTACGGTGCTGCCTACATTGGGGCTCAGGGTGAGCCTATGTCTGGCTGAGTAGACATTTTATCTGAGTACCCCATGTGTCCCTTGCTGGATATTTAACAAACAAATTTACAGTGAGAACGTGTGTCTCCAGCCGGCCTTGATATATCACCACTATTATTCCATATCATCAGTGACCGAGCATATCCTACTGTGTGTATCGGTGCTCATCATGGACAGCACTAAATCAACTAGAATGTTGATACTACCAGGTCACAGGACATTGCAGCATAGCCAATCAGATGGTTAATCCACCCATAGCTTGGAGGAATGCCTCCTGCCCTCAATCTTGGACCCTCCATCTGATAAATTAGACCTTATTCTTCAGGAAATCCGTGACTCCAGAACCGCCATTGAGCACCGCATTGGCACGCTGGTGACAGATTTGGGGTTATTGAGAGATGATCATCGTAAACTTCCAGATAAGATCAAATCTGCAGAAAAAACCTTATCCTTACTTCCCCTCAACAGGCATCGTAGTCTGCCGCTATTGCTGATCTTCGTGAACAAATCACCACCTTGCAGGACAAAGCAGAGGACACTTAAGGCAGGGCATGCCACAATAACGTACGCCTTATTGGAATACTGGAGGGAACGGAAGGTTCTAATCTGATGTTTATTGAACAAAGGCTCCAGACAAAAGTAGCCCCACAGGGACTGTCTGCCTTATTCATGGTGGAATGAGTGCATAGAGCGCCGACCCACCACCTTCCTCCTGGGGCACCGTCATGACCTATCATTGCATTCATTCTCAACTTTAGGGACCGTAATGTTCTATTACAAAAGGCCAGAAAAATGCACCCATACTCATTGACAACACACACATATTCCACATCCAGGATTACATGTTAGCAGTCCAGCAATGACGGGTATCCTTCCTGGCTGCCAAAAACAACTTCGGGTCGAGGGACTCACCTATGTGCTGATGTTCCCGGCACGTTTGAAGGTTGTCCATGGTCTACATACTCTGTTCTTTTACAATTCAGAAGCGGTGTGGGACTAGTTGGAACAACACTAACTCAACGCACATCTCCCTCTCCTATTGTAACCACCAACTAGTGAGGCACAGAGACCTCCCCATCGTGGGACTCCCCGAACGACATCTTCAGCGGCCCCCTCTCCTCAACAGGCATTGGAATGCAGACGAGCTGTAATAGCCACAATCTGTTCCATCAGGACACAGCAACTGCAGCCCAACTCTAGTTCCTCTGCCAGTGCTGCTTCTTATTTGGATTTCAGTACCAGCATGGCTCTCTTTCCATCAGTCACACCACAAACTGCAGACAACGCTATTTAAGTCTGACTTTTATATGATTGCTACTTTTTAAAATTTTATTTAAAAAAGTTTTGTATAGCGTGAACAAGACCCAATCGGGTATCGGAGTGCTTTACATAGGCAGGTTGACAGACAAAACGGGGCGCAATAGGGGCAAAGCAAGAATAAAATACAATAACAGTAATGTACAACAGTAATAACAAGAATGTCGAGAAGGATGTCGGAGCCATGCCATTCCAGAATATCATGTTGGCTGTGTCAGCACTTTAGCCCAGAGAGGAAGTCATAAGTAGAGTTTTCACTTCCCTTTTGAAGGACTCTGTTGATGGACTCAGTCTAATTTCTGTAGGTAGGGAGTTCCAGATTCTCGGGGCGACACCTGAGAAGGCACAATTGTAGTTTTTTTTTTTTCTGTTTGTTAGGTTTCAACAGCAAGGTGCTGGAGCTCCTGGACTGTTCCCATGAGGCACAGGGTCAGACTGATTTGCATATGGCCATGTCTGAACTGGGGTGGTGGAGTGAGCTAAAGAATGATGATGGATTAAACCCAGATCAGTTGACTGGGGTGAGTGTTTGATTGGCTCAAACGTTCCGTCCATCATCCCCTTTTGTATCGCTTTGTTCGCCCTAAGTTGGCGGGGGTATGCCCAGACGTGGGTCCCTTGCTCACTTTGCCACTGGATTCAAGCAAGCCTGGCTGATGACGGCTGGAATGCCAGAAACCGGTCCTAGGATGCTTGTTTCCGGTCCAGGGAAGACATGGCTTGGCAGTTCGGGCTGGACTGTTCCCATGAGGCACAGGGTCAGACTGATTTGCATATGGCCATGTCTGAACTGGGGTGGTGGAGTGAGCTAAAGAATGATGATGGATTAAACCCAGATCAGTTGACTGGGGGTGAGTGTTTGATTGGCTCAAACGTTCCGTCCATCATCCCCTTTTGTGGAGCTCCTAGAGGAGCGGGTACCTCCCGAAAGGACTAGCTTATTTGCAAGGTATAGAGGAGTGTTGAAATGAAGTGCTTTGTGGGTCATGCATGCCAGTTTTAGTTGTATCCTTGCCTCGAATGGTAGCCAATTTAGAGCTTTCAAAATCGGGGAAATGTGGTTGGATTTCTTGGAGTCCGTGATGATCCTTGCCGCAGCGTTCAGTGAGGCCCAGAGAGGGGCCAGCCTGTATCTTGGTAGACCACAAAGCGTTGCACTGCCATAATCTAGTCGGGAGAGCACTAGTGCTTGCACAGCAGATTTGAAGACCTCGGGAAGAGTTTGAGTTTTCTAAGAATGCTCAGATGAAAGTTCGCTCCTTTGGTAGCAGCGCTGATGTGCGCTTGCATGTTCAAGTTTTTATCCAGCACTATTCCCAGGGATTTCGTAGAGTCTATGATATGTGGTGTGCAGTTGAGAGCAGAGAGATTATCTATAAATTTCTTCACAATGAGGTCTTGCTTGGGCGGGGAGATAAGGAGGAATTCCGTTTTGAGGGTGTTCAGTTTGAGATGGTTGAGGGTTAACCAGTTTTGGGTTTTGTGCAGGGTTCCGTTGAGAGTCGTGATATCGTCCGGTGAAGAGATTTTCAGGTATAACTGCGTATCATCGGCATACATGTGGTAATGTATGTTGGATGCTTTGAGGATTTCAGTAAGAGGTTCAATGAAAAGGTTGAACAGGGTGGGGGAGAGAGATGACCCTTGGAGTACCCCCAGAGTGCAAGGACTGGGATTGGAGAGGGTTTGATTGGTTTTGACACTTTGAGATCTGTTATGGAGAAACGAGACAAACCATTTTAGAACTTTGCCAGAGAACCCCATCCTATGTTCCAAAAGGTTCAGGAGGTTATCATGTTTGACGGCGTCAAAAGCTGATGAGAGGTCAAGTAATATTAAAAGGCAGGATTCTTTCCGGTCAAGCATAGTAAGAGCGTCGTCAACTATATGTGTGATGGCCGTTTCGGTGCTGTGACCCTGACGGAAGCCAGATTGGAATTGATCCAGTAGTTGGAATTCTTCAATGTGGTTACATAGTTGTACCTGAACGCATTTCTCAAGGAGTTTTGCCAGAGTGGGGATGTTTGTGATAGGTCGGAAGTTGTTCAGATCCTCCGGGACAGCCAATGGTTTTTTAAGAATAGGGAGCACCAGACCGGACTTTAAGCAGTCCGGGATTTCACCTTGAAGAAGGGAAGCATTAATAATCTTGGACCAGAGAGAGACTAGTGACCTTATCAGATCTTTGAAGAGAGAAGGGGGGAGGGGATCATTGAAGTGATTAGAGGGTTTAAGGGTAGAGAGAATGTTGTAAATGGATGTGTCGTTGAGGGGGGCGAATTGACTCCAACAGGCATTGTTTTTAGGGGAGTGACTAGCAGCCATCTGGGGCTGAGAGGGGAGGGGGTGGTTTGGTACGCATGATAGGTCGACTAGGGCCGAGCTTAGCTCAGAATCGATCTTGTTAGCTTTTTCGAGGAAGAAGGCAGCAAAGTCCTCGCAATTTGGTTGTGTACTGGAGCTGAGTGTAGACTGGGTGGTAGTGTTGTTGGATTGAAGTTTAATCAGATCAAACAGCATTTTGGGACAGTTTTTGGCACTGTCCAGTTGGCATCTGAAGGACGCTTTCGCTGTTCTGATGTGTTTGCTGTACATGCTCCTTTTCAGCCTCAGGAGCTTAAGGAGTTCCAGCGATGGAGAGGATCTCCATGTGCGTTCTGCAGATCTCAGGTTGCGTCTGTCCGAGTTTAAACTGTCATTGTACCATGGATTGGAATCTTTGTTGGACTTTCTTTTCAGTTTTAGGGGAGCAATTACATCGAGGACTTTCAGTATAGAGTTGTTGTAGTGTTCAGTGAGTTCATGAACGTCTGACATAGATGTAGGAGGAGGCAGGGCCAGATTACATCGAGAGATGAGCTCGTTCACTTTTGTGTTTTGCAACATTCTTTTCCAGTGTCTCTGTTTCTTGGGTTGGCCTTCCTTAATGTTCCAACGTTCTAAAATGAGGAAGGTGATATAGAAGTGGTCTGACCAATCACAGGGGGTAATTGATTCCAGCTGAATGGAGTTGGGGTTCGAAATGATTAGGTCTAGGGTCGAGCCTAGGTTGTGCGTTGGGCTGTCACAGAATTGAGTCAAATTGAGGTCCATCAGGAGGTTTTTAAGACTGTTCACCGCCTGATCATTCGGGTCATTCCAATGAAGATTGAAGTCTCCCAGGAATATCTGGGGACAATGTCGCCCCACGTTGGATGAGATGGTTTCCATAATTTGTTCGACTAAAGGGAGGTTGTCTCCCGGGGGATGATAAAAGATGTGAAGGTTGCATAAGGTTGTGTGTTTGCTGCTAATGTCTATATAGAGCTATTCACATGAAGAGAGAGCTGCAGCAGGAGATTGCTTAGCTGAGAGACTGTTATGGAATATACAAGCAATGCCTCCACCCGTTCTCTTAGTTCTATGAAGTCTGATTATGTTGTGGCTCGGGGGTGCTAGGATGTCAAGGACAGGTCCAGATGAGTCATTTATCCAGGTCTCAGTGAGGATTAGGAGGTCTAGTTCCCTATTTAGGATGAGGTCAGCGATGTCGGTAGCATGTTTCACCACAGACCTACAGTTGAGTAGTATGCATTTTAGATGTGATTTGGAGTCAGTTTGACAAGGATGGGTAATGTGAATTTGCCTAAGGTTATTAGTGTTAAGGACATTAGAGTTATGTCTAGGAGCTCTATGTGGGTTTAGTGGAATCATTTGGCTGGACACCGGGGGGGCTTGAATGAGTCCAGCTGCTCTACTAGGCTTTAGTGTCGTAGGTAGCACGGGTTCATGTATGTTTGAGTTGTCCGTTAAGGTGGAGTTGTAAGCTAGTAGGAGGGAGCGAATGTCCTGGTCAGACAGGAGTTTCTTGCATCTAATGGGTCTGGAGGGGTTGTTAGGGGAGGGAGTGGTGTTCCAATACCGTCCCGATGAAGGCAGCCTATATCCATTCTTCCACTCAAAGGGCCGAGTTGGGATTGTAGGGGATTGGGTGGTCACAGGCAGGATCATTTGTGACACATTGTCGGACGCTAATTCAAGGGCCAGCTCAGAGGTGGTGTTTATGAGCTTTTGTATGTCAGATTTAAGTTTCTGAAACTCCCAATTGATTTCCTTAAGTCTAGAGGCATGACAGGGTGGAGGACCATGGGACTTGGAGAAGGAAGATGAAGAGTCGTTCACGAGGGTGGGGGAAGGCATGGTACACAATTGGGGGGGGTTGGGAGGGACCATCCCTGGCGGAGGCGATCACACAGTGATGTCCCGATGGGCGCCAAGGGTGGGAGGGTGTATTGGAATGGGGGTCGAACTCGGGCGTCAGGGGGAGTATGGTTCAAAGAGTGAAGGGGGGAGAGTCTAGATTGAGCTGTCAGCGGCATAGTTATGTCCAGGGAAGCCGGGGAAGGCCGCAGGAGATTGTGGCTAGGTAGGGAGACAGCTTGTGGGACCTGAGGAACGGGTGAGGGGGTAGATTCCCTAGGGGATCTGGGAGGATCGATGTGAGGAATAGGTGAGGGGTTAGATTCCCTAAGGGATCTGGGAGGATTGCTGTGAGTCAGGGAATTTTTAAAGTGGGAGAAGCTCTCATCGAATAATCCTAGATTACGATCAGAGGCTTGAATGAGGATAGTCCCAATATTGTAGATGGATATGGCAACAGAAGCTTTGAAAGTGGGAGACTGGGCTGCTGAGAGTCTTAGGCCATGAGGGAATTTCTTAGTAGCTGCGATCTTAAGAAGAGAGTAGAACGCCTTCCTCCACTGGGCTCTTCTTTTGGTATAAAAGATCAGATTGCTGGTAATGGCTCCTTTTTTTGGCAAAAATAAGGATCAGATATAAGGGTTTCTGGATTAGATTTAAGCAATCTATGTTTGAGGGATTTAGCTGCGTTTTTAGATAGGTTGGGTGGATAGTTAATAGTACAGCTATTTCGACCTAGTTGTTCAAGCCTGACGCCCGGCCTGCTCAATGCGCAAGGGGCCATGTTTTAGAATGAAACTCTGTAGGATGATCACCCTGGGAGGATAGACTAGTGTGCAGCTTCCAGGACTACAAGTAAGCAACTAGGTGGAGCAACCTTACCTTACCTTACCTGGTGACCTGTTGTGCATTATTTGCAGATGACCCCCTTCTTATGACCTCCCTACCTCCTCCTCCTGCACCTCCTGCCTCCCTTTACCCCCCTTTATTCTTCCTTATTTTCAGTGGATTCACTTTATTGTGCTGTACACTTGATTAAACTTCCTTTTT
This sequence comes from Calotriton arnoldi, assembly GCA_963921515.1. Lineage (NCBI taxonomy): Eukaryota > Metazoa > Chordata > Amphibia > Caudata > Salamandridae > Calotriton > Calotriton arnoldi. The sequence goes on from CAWUFW010013759.1 coordinate 327,995, forward strand.
TCCCCTCACAGGCATGTTTTTTCTATTGCTCAATGACTTGATTGCCTTGCTTGTCGTTTGATCATCATGATTCTCCAATGACATGCAGGCAGGGATTCCGCACTTTTGCTGATGTGCATGTCTTTGTCTCATCTCCGGTCATTGTTGGCCTCCCTCTATGCAGTTGCACACAGTATTGTTCAGTTTGAATTGCTTTGCAATTTTTGCAGTCCTGGTCGAATTATTGTTTTTCGCTGGACCTAATATTTGGGAAATGTTCCTTTCTTTTTTGCCATCACTCATGTTCCAATGTCTCATATTGTATAGTATGTATCTTGTGGGGTCTTCTTAGACATATTGGGCCTCATTTACAATGATTTGGTGGAGGGCAGTGCCACAAGTCTTTTTGCTGCGCTGCCCTGCTCCAAATCGAAAGGGCAGGAATGCACCGTATTTACGAGATACAGTGCATTCCTGTCCTTTTAGCCAGTGCCGGCGCACAATATGGTGCCTAGTGCCAATGCAGGCAGCCTTGCACAAGGGTGTCTGCATTGTTGGAAGCATTGCTTTTGTGCAGGAAGGGACACCTTCCTGCCCAAAAACAATCCATGGAGGCATTTTCCTCTTTCTATGTGTGCTGCAGAAAGCTGTACACATATGAAGAGGAAAAACGAGCAGAAATAAGCATATTTCTCCTCGTTACTCCTGCACTGAGAAGGGGTATTGTTTTGACGCATTCACAGGTTTACAGATCCTTGTAAATCTGGGAATGCATCAACATCCATGGGTGTTGTGTGGGAACACCCACCGCAATGCCCATAGAACGCCTCCCTGACACAGTGTAAGGCAACGCAGCGCAAGTCGCTGCATTGCCTTACACCATATCTACAAGGCCATGAAAATCTACACAAAGTGGCTTTGAGTGGCCTCGTAGATATGGGTCTGCACTCTGTGCTGGAGCGTCATGAAAAGTGATGCACCCGCTGTGTAAGGGGATTGTAAATAAACCCCATAATTCTCTTTCTGTTTACTTGACAGTTGTTATACACCATTACAAAATACTATCATGGAATGTGAGGAGTATGGGGTCTGTCCACAAGCGCCTTAGAATTCTTGCCCAATTTAATCACCGCAAGGCTAATAAAGTATACTTGCAGGAAATGCATTTCACAGCCTTTGAAGTAATTAAACTCCGAATGAAATGGGGGGGATCAATTATTTGCCACTACGTACTGAGCTTTCGCCCTGGGGAAGCTGTCTGCTTGGGAACTGATGTGCCATTTGAAGTCAGTGACACTAAATTGATGCCAACTGTAGTTATGTCTTTGTCCAAGGGAAGCTTGATAGTGAAGTTTTAGTGTTGGGTAGTATGTATGACCTGAATACAGACCAAGATGTCTTCCATGTAACATTTTGTCCTCTGTGCTGGCAGAATGGTCACACCTTCCATGGCTTATCGTAGGGGGCTTCAATGCGGTTTTGGACATAGATCTGGATCGCTCCCATCCTCCTTTGCCGAGTGCTGGCTCTGTCAGGCAAGCAAAGGCCTTGGGCGATTGGGTCCTGGGTTGGTCTTTGATTGATGCTTCGCATGCTCGCAATATCGGTATGCAAGAATATTCCTTTAACTCTCCTCTGCACAAATTGCATGCTCATCTAGCCCACATTCTCTGCCCTTTGTCGCTGCAGGAGAACATTACACACACTACTTATCTGGGTAAAATGCTATCCGAACCCAACCTCCTTGAGTTAGACATGACATGAAGCTGGGTCCCAACCACTATCCCTACATGGTGCATGCAACCACTCCTTTTTGCGGACATTGTTTTTAAAGACACTGTGAGAAGCTGGCCTGGTATATGATGTCCACTAATGTAAGTGGGCACCTTGCACCAGTCCAGACAACCCTTATGGTGATTTGAGAGGTTTCAGACAACCTTAGAAAGCTATCCAAGTGATAGCTGTGGAGAGCAGCCTTCAGGCTTAGTCTTGAAGGAATGTAAAAAAGCTTGTTTTACCAGAATGCAATCTTATAGAATAGATTAAATGAAAGGAGAACCACACAGTAGTTATAAAAATATGTATTTATCATATAACACTACTTAGTACGTTGCAGTATCTCCCACACAGAGATAGACACAAAGCGCTCAATACTTTAGCAAAGAAATCACAGTAAATAGCACTAATACACAGTGGGCCCCAGGGGGAACCAAACAATATATTAAGAAAATGGTATAAGAACCACGACTCGAGTCAGGACAATGTCAAGAGGATCTAGAATTGCTGGGACCCCAAGGAACCACCCAAGGTGAGTAGATAGGGACCCCACGGAGTGCGTGTGCAGTGTGTGAACACGACCGAGTGCTCGGTACAAGTCTATGTGTAAGTCACGGTTGGAAGTTTAAAGATTAGGGACCCTTTCCAGTGGACCCTGAAGAAACCCAGTGGAAGACAGAAGGTTGGAGAGCCACCCCACCTGTGGATACTGAAGTACCCAAGTTACCTATCCCAGGGAAGCCGGGTGCATAGGTGTGAAGTGGTGTCGGAAACCACCGTCGAACTCAATGGAGGACTTCAGGAATGTGCTGCTGCTGGAAGAGGAGAAAGTGCCCGGAGGAATCCAAACATGGATTCTTGATGGAGAGTACCTGAAAGCACAGGGGACAGAGTCTGGGTCACTTGGGAGTGACCAGGGGCTCGGTAGACGAATGCCCACCGATGTCGGGTGCTTCAGAATAGTTGACAGTGACCTTGACTCTTCAGCTGTGAGGACTAGGTGATGCGAAGGTCAACCAGGAGCCAGATACAAGCTGTCCCACGAAGGATGTCGAGAGCTGAGGGGTCGGTGTCTGGCAGGAGCACCAACAAGCCTTGGCAAATGCAACTCAAGCAGGAAGTCAAAACAATGTACGGTTCGGACCAGCAAGGTCCAGGGGACTCACCACAAGCAGGGGAGTCAGGGCAGGCCTGAGCAATCAGAGGAGCCCAAGGAAATCAAAGATGACCCTCAATTGGACCCACAGGCTGGAGGCACAGGAGTCGCAAGAGGACCTCCAGCAACTCACCAAAAGGAGCAGGCCACGGTGCCCACGGGGCGATGTGGCTGAAGATTTTGGTGCAAGAAGTTGCCGGAGGTTGGTGCTACGTGGAGTCCAATGCACTTGTTGCAGAGTTACCAACAAGCACATGCAACTGCAAAAGTATGCGGTGCACAGGGGTTCAGTTATTGCAGCCCTCACAAGGGATTCTGACCTCAAACTTGGTGAGAGGGCAGCTCGGGCATCGGGAGCCGGGGATAACCACTACCTGTGTTGTTGAACCCTTCATAGTCCTCAGGAGCTTGGGATCAGCAGACCGGTCAGCAGTGTTGTGGTGCCTACGAATGTAGGGGAGTGACTCCTTCACTCAAAGGGAGATTATCTTCAGGTGTCTTGGATGCTCCACAGGTCCTGCACGGATCCTGTATGGTGCACAGGCAAAGACGATGCAGCAGACTGAGAGGGAGACAAAGTCCGGCCCAAACGAAGTCCAGCGAAGTCCAGAGTGCACATACGGTCGAAGTGCAGTGGTTTCAGTTCTGAATCTTGTCCACAATGAATTTAAGGTCCTGTAGCCAGGTAAGCCCTTAAGTACCCATGGGAGAGGGTTGGAAAGATTCAGGGGGCCCTCCCAGGGTAGGGTCTGGACAGGTTACTCCCATGTCCTTTGTCCAGTTTCGCACCAGAGCGGGAGCCAACGGCTCCCAGGACTGGTTTGAACTGGACTATGCACAGGGACACCAAATGTGCCCCTCAAGCAAACTTTCAGGTGCTGGCAAGCGCACCCACCCAGCCCTAATACACTAAATCCTGTCTGAGAAGTGGTCACACCTCCTTGTGACAGGATGCCTATTGTCCTGCCTTCCTCTGCTCGAGCTTGGCTCAGCAGCAGGAGGGCAGAAATGTGTCTCTGGTCAGCAGCAACCATTTTGTGCTGTCCGGAGCTAGAAGGCTGGTACTGGGAACACCGAGAGCCCCACGGAGGGCGCTCCTGGTGGATGGAATCATACCTCCCGCACCGGTTACCGGTGTGGGGGTATGATTCCAACATGTTTGACACCAAACACGATAGGGTTTGTTGCAGCTGTTTTCAAGATGGTCATCACGCGGTCGCGTAATGCCCCTCTATATTAGTATATGGCTGCTTAACTGACAAAGCAAAACCAAAAGGGATGATGGACGGAGTGTTGAACATTGCGAGCACTCACCCCCAGTCAACTGATCTGGGTTTAATCCATCATCATTCTTTAGCTCACTCCGCCACCCCAGTTCAGACATGGCCATATGCAAATCAGTCTGACCCTGTGCCTCATGGGAACAGTCCAGCCCGAACTGCCAAGCCATGTCTTCCCTGGACAGGAAACAAGCATCCTGGGACCGGTTTCTGGCTAACAGCCGTCATCAGCCAGGCTATCTTGAATCCAGTGGCAAAGTGAGCAAGGGACCCACGTCTGGGCATACCCTGCCAACTTAGGGCGAACAAAGCAAAACCAAAGGGGATGATGGACGGAGTGTTGAACATTGCAAGCACTCACCCCCAGTCAACTGATCTGGGTTTAATCCATCATCATTCTTTAGCTCACTCCGCCACCCCAGTTCAGACATGGCCATATGCAAATCAGTCTGACTCTGTGCCTCATGGGAACAGTCCAGCCCGAACTGCCAAGCCATGTCTTCCCTGGACCCATGACGGCTGTAAGCCAGAAACTGGTCCTAGGATGCTTGTTTCCGGTCCAGGGACGATATGGCTTGGCAGTTCGGGCTGGACTGTTCCCATGAGGACCAGGGTCAGACTGATTTGCATATGGCCATGTCTGAACTGGGGTGGTGGAGTGAGCTAAAGAATGATGATGGATTAAACCCAGATCAGTTGACTGGGGGTGAGTGCTTGCAATGTTCAACACTCCGTCCATCATCCCCTTTGGTTTTGCTATGTTCGCTCTAAATTGGCAGGGTATGCCCAGACGTGGGTCCCTTGCTCACTTTGCCACTGGATTCAAGATAGCCTGGCTGATGACGGCTGTTAGCCAGAAACCGGTCCCAGGATGCTTGTTTCCGGTCCAGGCAAGATATGGCTTGGCAGTTCGGGCTGGACTGTTCCCATGAGGACCAGGGTCAGACTGATTTGCATATGGCCATGTCTGAACTGGGGTGGCAGAGTGAGCTAAAGAATGATGATGGATTAAACCCAGATCAGTTGACTGGGGGTGAGTGCTTGCAATGTTCAACACTCCGTCCATCATCCCCTTTGGTTTTGCTATGTTCGCCCTAAGTTGGCAGGGTATGCACAGACGTGGGTCCCTTGCTCACTTTGCCACTGGATTCAAGATAGCCTGGCTGATGATGGCTGTAAGCCAGAAACCGGTCCCAGGATGCTTGTTTCCGGTCCAGGGAAGATATGGCTTGGAAGTTCGGGCTGGACTGTTCCCATGAGGACCAGGGTCAGACTGATTTGCATATGGCCATGTCTGAACTGGGGTGGCGGAGTGAGCTAAAGAATGATGATGGATTAAACCCAGATCAGTTGACTGGGGGTGAGTGCTTGCAATGTTCAACACTCCGTCCATCATCCCCTTTGGTTTTGCTATGTTCGCCCTAAGTTGGCAGGGTATGCCCAGACGTGGGTCCCTTGCTCACTTTGCCACTGGATTCAAGATAGCCTGGCTGATGACGGCTGTAAGCCAGAAACTGGTCCCAGGATGCTTGTTTCCGGTCCAGGGAAGATATGGCTTGGCAGTTCGGGCTGGACTGTTCCCATGAGGACCAGGGTCAGACTGATTTGCATATGGCCATGTCTGAACTGGGGTGGCGGAGTGGGCTAAAGAATGATGATGGATTAAACCCAGATCAGTTGACTGGGGGTGAGTGCTTGCAATGTTCAACACTCCGTCCATCATCCCCTTTGGTTTTGCTATGTTCGCCCTAAGTTGGGAGGGTATGCCCAGACGTGGGTCCCTTGCTCACTTTGCCACTGGATTCAAGATAGCCTGGCTGATGATGGCTGTAAGCCAGAAACCGGTCCCAGGATGCTTGTTTCCGGTCCAAGGAAGATATGGCTTGGCAGTTCGGGCTGGACTGTTCCCATGAGGACCAGGGTCAGACTGATTTGCATATGGCCATGTCTGAACTGGGGTGGCGGAGTGAGCTAAAGAATGATGATGGATTAAACCCAGATCAGTTGACTGGGGGTGAGTGCTTGCAATGTTCAACACTCCGTCCATCATCCCCTTTGGTTTTGCTATGTTCGCCCTAAGTTGGCAGGGTATGCGCAGACGTGGGTCCCTTGCTCACTTTGCCACTGGATTCAAGATAGCCTGGCTGATGACGGCTGTAAGCCAGAAACCGGTCCCAGGATGCTTGTTTCCGGTCCAGGGAAGATATGGCTTGGCAGTTCGGGCTGGACTGTTCCCATGAGGACCAGGGTCAGACTGATTTGCATATGGCCATGTCTGAACTGGGGTGGCGGAGTGAGCTAAAGAATGATGATGGATTAAACCCAGATCAGTTGACTGGGGGTGAGTGCTTGCAATGTTCAACACTCCGTCCATCATCCCCTCTGGTTTTGCTATGTTCGCCCTAAGTTGGCAGGGTATGCGCAGACGTGGGTCCCTTGCTCACTTTGCCACTGGATTCAAGATAGCCTGGCTGATGATGGCTGTAAGCCAGAAACCGGTCCCAGGATGCTTGTTTCCGGTCCAGGAAGATATGGCTTGGCAGTTCGGGGTGGACTGTTCCCATGAGGACCAGGGTCAGACTGATTTGCATATGGCCATGTCTGAACTGGGGTGGCGGAGTGAGCTAAAGAATGATGATGGATTAAACCCAGATCAGTTGACTGGGGGTGAGTGCTTGCAATGTTCAACACTCCGTCCATCATCCCCTTTGGTTTTGCTATGCTTCACTGACAACCCAGGAGAATGGACTCCGTAGGCTGCAGGGGTGTCCTGCTCATGGCGGGGCACCCTCTCACTTAGAACCAAGCACCCTGCCTTCAGGATTGTAAAGGCCTGCTATAGGGGTGACATAGGTTTTAAGTGCAGTGACCCTTAGATATAGTGAACCTATATCTTAGGTAAGTGGTGCATGCACCAACTTACACAGGCTGCAATGGCAGGCCTGTAGTTCCATTTTGAATGGTCTCTCATGGGTGGCATAATACATGCTGCAGCACATGGGATACCTCTGGGGTACCTATGCCCTGGGTACATGGGTACCATATAGTAGGGACTGACAAGGGTACCCCAGTATCCAACCTGGCATGTGCCTAAGTACATAAGATAACAGTTTAGGGAGAAAGCAGATAGACTGGGGTCCTGATTAGCAGGATCCCAGTCAGACAAGCCAAAAACAGCATCACATTAAGCAAAAAAGTGGGGGTAACCATAAGAAGCAAATCCTACTTTCCTACACAACCCCCCTAAACGTAAGGAGACAAGACTAACCTTGCTCAGTTGAGTCTTCATTTTCTAAGTGGAAATATCTGGAGAGTCCATCTGCATTGGCATGGTTACTCCCAGGTCTATGTTCCACTGTATAGTCCATCCCCAGTAGGGAAATGGACAACCTCAAAAGTTTGGGGTTTTCACCCTTCATCAGTTTTAGCCATAAGAGGGGCTTGTGGTATGTCTGAACAATGAAGTGAGTGCCAAACAAATATGGCCTCAGCTTCTTCAGGGCCTAGACCACATCAAAGGCTTTCATCTCCATAGCTGACCAACGTTTCTCTCTGGGGGTCAACCTTCTGCTAATAAAAGCTACTGGTTGATCCTGACCCTCTGCATTAAGTTGTGACAACACAGCCCCCACCCCCAACTCAGATGCATCTGTTTGGACAATAAATTGCTTGGAGTAGTCAGGACTCTACAGAATGGGAGCAGTGCACATGGCCTGCTTGAGATCATCAAATGCCTTATGACAGCTAACTGTCCACTGAACTTTCTTGGGCATTTTCTTGGAGGTGAGATCATTCAAGGGATTCACTATAGACCCATATCCTTTTACAAATCTCCTGTAATACCCAGTCATGCTCAAGAAAGTCTGGGTAGTTGGAGCGACCCAGTCCATTATGGTCTGGATTTTGCTCTTTAGTGGTTGAACTTGGCCTCCACCCACAAGGTGGCCCAGGTACACAACCTTGCTCTGCCCTATCTGGCATTTAGTAGCCTTGATAGAGAGGCCTGCTTTTTGCAGAACCTCCAAAACATTCTTCAGGTGGACCAGGTGATCCTCCCAGGTGGAGCTAAAGACAGCTATATCATCAAGATATGCTGCACTATAGGCGTCCAGAACTGTGAGAACTTTATTCACCAGCCTTTGGAATGTGGCAGGTGCATTCTTCAAGCCAAAGGGCATTACAATAAATTGATAATGCCCACTAGGGGTTGAGAATTCTGTTTTTGGTTTGGCATCCTCAGCTAATCTGATTTGCCAATATCCAGCAGTAAATTCAAAGGTGCTTAAGAACTTGGCTCAGGCCAAGGTGCCAATAAGCTCATCTGCCCTTGGAATTGGGTGAGCATCAGTCCTAGTGACTGCATTGAGTCCCCTGTAGTCAACACAAAACCTCATCTCTCTCTTACCACTCTGTGTGTGAGGTTTTGGTACCAATACTACCGGACTAGCCCAAGGGCTATCTGAGGGCTCAATTACTCCCAACTCTAGCATCTTTTGGACCTCTGTCCTGATGCAATCTCTGACATGGTCAAGCTGCCTGTAGATTTTATTCTTAACGTGTAGACTCTCACCTGTGTCCACTTCATGAGTACACCAGGTGGTTTGACTGGGTGTCAGGGAAAACATATGCCTGTATTGATTGAGGACCTTCCTGCAACCAATCTGCTGTTGGTCAGTGAGGCTGCCTGCCAAGGCTACACCATCAACTGACCCATCATCAGGGTTCTGTGAGAGGAGGTCAGGGAGAGGGTCACTTTCTTCCCCCTGTTCCTCATCAGTTGCCATGAGCAAGCCCATGTCAGCCCTGTCCACAAAAGGTTTGAGCATGTTCACATGGAGCACCCTGTTGAAGGAAGTGACCCGTTTAGGGCCACCCGGGTCACTCGCGACCACCTCTCAGCCTTCCAAACAAATGAAGAGTCGGTCAGACAGTAGAGAATACATACCAAGTATATTTATTCAGGTACACTCGAGCGGAGTCCAGTCTGACCAGCCTCCTGGGATTGCTGCAGAGGGACTGACTTCAGCAAACATGGTGATACATTATATACAATTCAGAACCAATGAAGACACGCCCTGACTTGAAATTTCCAGTTGGAGGCAGCTAGACAAAGAAGGTACAGTAGGATGAGTTTCGATCCTGAGACCGAGCACACGCTATCTTAATGCCAAGGTCATTCTGCCTGTGCCCGCCGCTCTAAAGGTGGGAGCAGGCCTCTATCTAGTGGGAAAGTTATGCGCTAATAAGAACAGTGTATTCATTAGTACAGCAAGGCCCAACCTTGGGAAACGAAAACTACCACAGCTGCTCTCAGCAGAGACAAGAAGAAATTAGTTTCGATCATGGCCTAAAATGGCGGCTAAACATAAAATGGTGCCGCAAATGCTAACTTAAATCGTATAATGCATAAACAGCACAGCTAAAATATTTTTATTCCAACAGACCCTCCTTTTAGCCTTCGCTAACAATTTTATGTTACTATCTAGAAAACGGATAACATATGGCAAGGATAAGAAACATCACTATAAGCTGGTGCACACATAATCAGTATTCAAAGATACCCTCGTCGATTTGCATAATTTCATTAATGTGCATCTTGCAACATGATCGCAGCATTAGTATCATGAATGGATATTTTTCGTTTAGGTGTCAGAGCACTTACACAATAGGTGCAACAAGCCGGGAGACAGTGTATGCAGCGGCAATATGTAAAGATGATACCGGCAACTACAACCAAAAAGATAGGGATCTTCCAACCCCATGTCGTTAGCATATTCCAGAACACCCCGATAGTGTCCAAGTACCCGTCTCTTGCTGTATGTCTGACTAAAGTCTATGCAATTTTTGAATAGCTATATACACACTGGGGGCGTGGTCAGGTATGAAAATGCAACAGCTGCTGCCAATGATGCGACAGGCCCCTCCCCGATCAGCGAGGATGACGTCTAACACCATCCTGTTCTGTAAGATGACTAATCTTGTAGCCTGGAGCTCAGCAGTGATGTTTGTCAGTATCCCAGCTGTTGTATTAATAACCGCCTTCCACAACTCTTGTTAGCCGACGAAGCTGAAGACTATTAGACATGGGGCCCCAGAGAGGTAAAAAAAACCTTGCAGCATCATCAAACTGTTGCCAGGCGGTATCTGTCTGATCTATATCTGCAGTGTCAACAACCCTTCTGACTCTGGGCAAGTACGTACTCCTATGTTGCAGCCGATGATCTTTATGGTAACTGGACGGGGCAACATACATTTGGGAAGAAGGAAAGAGAGGTAACATCTGCCAGACCACCCCCTCGGAACCCAGACGTGAGCTTGGGATCCACAGACAAAATAAACATTCCGGGGTGGGATCAAGGGTGGACTATTAATTGTGCTCAGTCCGTAGGTGAAATGGCATTTACTTTCCTCCACCTTTACCTCCCCTGGACACAGAAGCTAGCTGTTGTATTGACCACAGGCACTGGCACCAGTTTGTCCTTAGTAACATTACGATCTTGGAAAGATTGGAAGTACTCTGAGGTGTTGAACCTTTGGAAATCAGCCATTTCCATTCTAAGCCATGTTTCGTTTTTCATTTGATCATATATGCTCATACAGGAGTTCGGGGATAATGTACCGGAGGTCCCATTTCCTGCCCGTCCTATGGGAGTAAATCCATGATGAAATCGTATATAATCTACCACAGGGCGAGAGTCGGCAGACGTCATAACCTGAGTAGAAAGTCGGAAATGGTAGTGCACCATAACAAGCAATTCGAACCAACCTTCATAGCTACCAATATATGACAATGGCATGGACAACAAATTATCGCTCTTGTGAGTAACTGAGGGAAGCAATTCACAAACCCAACAATTGGTTGTATTGGACACATCATGATCTTGATGCAACATTTGTATAAATACATTGTCTGTGTAAGTCTTTCTATGCTCCCCTTTGTGAGGGGCCAAAGTAACAAACATGCACTCAGGGGAAGTGGGCGTTGTACCAACGAAGGAATGTACAGGATACTTTTCCTCCAGAAACCAAGCTATTCCAAGTACAGTTATTAATGCGATCACAACTATCAATATGAAAACAATTTTACTCTTTGTGGACCAGCCCTGTGCTAGTTGCAGTGATGCAAATGGCTATTCCTCCTCCTCAATAGGTCGACCAAACGGATGTATTATGAAGCAAGAAAAGGAATGCAATAAAATTGATAGCAAAGGCAATTGTTCCCAGTGTCCATCTGAGCCTCACTGGTACAGGCTCCTATTGTTCATCAACGTTGGCGCTCTTGAGCACTGGCGGTGGAGCTTGCTCAGTCCTAGCTTTCGATGAATCAATCCCACGTCGCACAGGATAATGTACCCCCCTCCGAGGGAGCACATTCAATTTATCCTGTCCAATGTCAGAACAGTGCACCAATCTCGCCTCACCCTAAACTAACACCGTTGGTACTACAGCAAAGTACACCCTAACTTTCACAGTCCATCCCTGACTAGTCTGACTTCTCCTATGGTGCACTATTCCTCAGCCGAGGGCGCAAATTGTACCTGGTGACTCCAGGCACAGAGGGGTCAACAAATAACTGCTCCTTAATGGCTCTAATCTCCGGAGGGACCACTGCATTTAGCACGTCATCATTTTCTGCATCCGTTTGGGTCCATGTAAGCTTTGTGTCACCAAAAGGGACGAACTGAGGGACTTTCTCACCCTCAGCATCCCCAATGCCGTCCCTCACCCATTGATCATAGGGTAAGGGTAAGGGTAAGGTTATCCAGCGGCAATGGCTGGAATGAATCCAATTCTTTCGGCCGGCGACTTTCACAGCGGTCCGGGTAGCGAGGAGGACTTGCTCAGGCCCCTTCCACCGGGGCTCCAACCTCTTCTTCCGCTGAAAATTATGCAGGAGAATCCAGTCCCCAGGCTGGATGTTGTGACCGGGCCCCTCTGGTATGGGTGGCATTGACTCACAAATCTGTTGGTGAATATAACGCAAACTTTCAGTTAACAGGCACAGGTAATCGGTCAATAAAGGGTACTCAATCTCAGAAAACCTACGCGGGCGTGGGACGCCCCAGACATTTGCCGGGTGTCCAAACACGACTTCGTAGGGTGACAATCCTGTCCTAGAATGTGCTGTAGTTCTCGTTGACAAAAGAGCTAATGGTAAAGCATCTGGCCACTCTAACCCTGTGGTTTCCTGAATCTTTGCCAACTTCAGTTTGAGAGTACCATTATACTTCTCAACCAAACATGCTGACTGGGGGTGATTCGCAGCATGAAATTTCTGCTTTATGTGTAAACCATCGCAAACTAACTGGATAACCTTGGCATTAAAGTGACTTCCGTTATCACTCCAGATCAAACAGGGCAAGCCGAAGTGAGGAAAGAACTCCTTCAGGAGTGCCTTTGCAGTCGCAATGGCTGTATTCTCTCTAGTAGGGTAAGCCTCAACCCATTTACTGAATGCACAAACAACCACCAACACATATTTCAAATTATTGACCCTGTCCATCTCGATATAGTCCATTTGAAGGACCTCAAAAGGGAAAGTGGGAGGTGCAAAATTGCCGGGTGGTGTAGGGATACCCTTGCCAGGATTGTGCATCATGCACACCATGCAGTACTTTACTAAATGTGCAGCTGTCTTCGAAATGTTGTCATTTTGCCATACGGGCTCTAACAATTTGCAAATACCCTTAGCACTGATATGGGCTGGGCCATGAGTCATCATGACTACAGGAAGAACATATGCATCTGGCAACATCCATCTCTGCTTCCCTGACTTGTCAATCCAACATCCCTCATCATTCAATTGTGCTGTACTTTCTTGCCACACTGCTAATTCCTCCACCGTAGCCTCACTCTGATTTTCCTTCACGTTCTCTAGCGTATCCTGAAACATGGTGACCTCGGGCACCCACCTAGCGGGACCTGCTGCAAACATTCTTTTCATCTTAGTTCGAACTGTTTCCTTAGCTGTCTGATCTGCAAAAGCGTTCCCCTTACCCACATCGTCAGTAACTTTCCTATGAGCGCTGCACTTCACTATGGCCAATTTCTTAGGGAGTGTCAGAGCGGACAGAAGCCTATATATAAGAGGACCATGCTGAATTTGTGTCCCATGGGAAGTAAGGAATCCTCTCTCTGCCCAGAGCCGCCCAAAATTATGGGCGACTCCAAAAGCGTACTGACTGTCAGTATAAATATATTGACAGCTAGTCCCTCACTCAATTCAGAGGCTCAAATAAGGGCAACAAGCTCTGCAGCTTGGGCTGACTGATAGAGAACTCATGATGTCTCAACTACTGTACGCAGTGTAGTAATGGCGTATGCAGCAGTTGTAGTGCCACCTACACCTAAAGCAAGAGCCATCGACATATAGTTCCCCTTGGGGGTCAGATAAGGGAACATCAGTCAGGTCTACTCGTCCTTTCGTCTCTTCTTCCGTCCGGAAGATACAATCACGAATGTCAATCTCCTCATTCTCAGAAGGGAGGGGTAGTAACGTGGCTGGATTCAGAGTGGCACAGCGTTTGATCGTAATGTGCTTCGCAAAGAGCGTTAGCTCATCACCTGTCAGACGTGCACTGGTGAGGTGCTGCGTCTTTGTTTAATTCAAAAGTGTATCCACAGCATGGGGTACCATACTGTGAGATCAGTATCAAGTACGAGTCCAGCCGATTGTCTTATTGAGACAGCCACAGCAGTGACCGCTCTTAGACAGCTCGGGAGGGCTCGTGCAACAGGGTCAAGCACAGCAGAGAAATAAGCACACAGTTGTTGCTTATCCCCAAATTTTGTGTTAAAACATAAAGCACACAGCCACCCTTCTCGTGGACATACAGTACAAAGCATTTAGCGTAGTTAGGGGTACCGAGCACTGGAGCCGAGCAAAGCGCAGTTTTTAATTGCTCAAAAGACTGCTGACACTCAGGCGTCCAAGGCAGGGGTTCATGCACATTATTTGGTGTTAGCGCAAGCAGGGGCTTAATAAGCAGCGAATAGCCAGGTATCCACTGCCTGCAATAAGAAGTGATACCTATGAAAGTGCGCACATCTTTCTGAGTTTGCGCAATGGGCATTTTAACAATGGTACTTATGCGCTCAGGGGTCAATCTCCTACCCTCCTTTGACAGTAGGTGACCTAAATAGGTGACCTCCTGTCGACAATACTGAAATTTGGAAAGGGATACTTTATGGCCATGTTGAGCTAAATGTAGTAACAATTTAACCGTACTGTCTCTGCAACCTTGTTCTGTATCCGAGGCGATGAGCAGGTCGTCGACATATTGGAGCAATACATTACCTGTGGGAAGCGACAGGGAATCCAGCTGACCTTTCAATGCCTGACTATAGATACTCGAACTCTCTGTATAGCCTTGAGGAGCACAACAGTATCTAAAGCTTCTACCAGCTAGGGTGAACCCGAACAGATATCGCCTATCAGGATGAATGGGAACACTGCAGAATGCGTTTTTCAAGTCAATGACAGAAAATAATTTGGCAGAAGAAGGAAACATTGTCAAAAGAGTCGTAATGTCAGGGACCACCGGAAACTGAGGAATCACTATTTTATTAACTGCACGCAAGTCAATCACAAAGCGATAAATATCTGCATGATCATCAGAGGAACCCGAAGGTGTCCGTTTGAGAATGGGAAGAATAGGGCTATTACAAACATTAGCAGTCGTCTCCTCAGCCACTCCTTTCCCAATCAAATCCCGCACAATTTGCAACAAAGCTCGCTCACCTGCCTGCGGTATTTTATACTGAGGGATACGGGGTAAAACAGCACCTTCCTTGACACGTATCGAAATAGGCGATATCTGCAACAAACCCACATCTGTGTCGCCCGTTGCCCACAGTGTGGGCGGCACGTCTTTAAACTCCGCAGGAAGTGGTGCATCTTTGGACAGACATTGCGTTGCACGCCCAACATTCGGACCCATAGTCATGTAGACACCCTCCAGGGAGCAGTAAATCGTGGCATGCAATTTCTTCAACAAGTCCAAACCCATCAAATTTTCTCCACAGTTAGACGTCAACAAGAATGGTGCGTCCACAGTAAAGGGACCAATAGTCAGCGCAAGGGGTTTTGAAATGGGGCTCACAACTGGTACACCAGAAAAACCTACCGAAACATTATTATGGCCAGACAGAGTCGCCCCAGGGACCAAAGAACGAAAAATAGAACTGTTCGTCGCACCTGTATCCACCAAAAACTCCTTAGTCGAACCATGCACATCCGCACTAACGTACGGACCACGTTGATCCACAGGTATCAGAACTGGTCCCTCACTCTGTCCCTGGCTGCCCTAGCTATAAGACATCCCTGTCACCTCATCTGTATCATCTGTATCATATTCATCATGATAATACTGTCCACCCTGAGCGTCATCGAAATAGTTCTGATCAAAGCGACCCTGCGAAGCCACAGCATTCTGAGCCCTCGAGGAGCCGCCACCTTCTGCAAAAGCACCGGACACTCGCTGCGCCAGTGTCCCTCCTCTTTACAGTACGCACACTGATTCGCCCCTAAAGGCGCGGTATTTGCGGGCCTGCTAGTGCGTGGAAGCTGTCGGGCCAAACCACCACGTCCTCTACCATTCCCCCTAGAAGCCTGCTGCAACAACACCTTCGTCTTCAAATCCTTGTGCTTCTTCTCTGGCCTCTCCTTATCCTCATTTTCCCTGTGTTCATAATACTGCCCCATATTCAAAATAACAGAAGGGGAAGATGTGGACCAGGTGCTCTCTGAAGCCTGCAATCGGGTCGCAATTTCAGGAAGCAAATTGGAAACAAATCTATTAACAAACAGTTGCACACTACCTTCGCTCGACAAGTCCTGTCCACTATAATCTAGAAACACACCTTCAAACTGAGTGAAAAAAATCAGACACACACTCATCTTTCTTCTGACGACAAGCCGATAACTTGTCCCAGTCAACTTTTCTCGGAGGAATAAGAGAATGCATATACGTAATGATGCGGTCAGGCAAAGCAAGTATCTCTGCTCTTGGCTTATCACCTGGCTTCCGTTCCTGATCCCATGCTTTAATTTGATCCCAGGTACCACCCAATTCCGCAACGTGATCCTGTGTGTGTACTTGTCTCCAAATATGGACCGGAACTAGTAAACCAAAAAACATTTCAATATCTGCAAGCGTCATTACTGTTGAAGAGGCTGCTTCAGTCAATTCCTTATAATAAGCAGTAGGATTTTTCCTAGGGTCAGGTAACTGAGTCTTAAGAGACACAACTTCACTTCTTTTCCACGGAGTATAAACCCATTGTTCTTGGAAATGGGCCTCTACCCTTGGCCTAGTAACATGGTCATGCTGATCCCTTAGCTCTGGTATCTCGGGATGGTAGATAGGATGAACCTCCCGCATCGGAAAATGAGATACCGGGGTGGGGCTCTTCTCAATCAGTCTACCCCGATAAGCAACCAACATCGCAACATTACCGAAGACATGGGCAGGCTCCATATCGGTAACATACACATGATCCCTAATATCATATATGATCTGCGATGCTGCACTATTGAAACACTGCTCCCAAAGTCCGATCAAAGTAGCCGACATAGGCTTAATGGCATGCTGCTGTACAAAAGGCTCATACTCTTTCATCACGCTCCACACATCTTCCACACTATAAATGGGTCCAGTCTCTATCCTCAAATCCATGTACTGGTGTCCCACTACTTTGCAATGTCGGGCATGAAAGAACACAGTGGGAGTGACGACAGAGGCAGTAGGCACTAACGTCGCTGCTGGCTGTGTGACGGGTGTAAGAGCTGGCAATAGGTGTTGCAGGAGTACTAACAGTCATAGTTGCCACAGACGGCGAGGGCAAGGAAAGGACAGGAGGTGCTGTGGCCAAGGTAGTCTGATCAACAGTAACAGAAGCAGAAACAGCGGAGACAGAAGAACCGGGTAGCTGGGCCTATGAGGGAAGAGCGGGATATATCGTCTGCGGGGCATATGGAGGTGGAGGTCGAGTATCTAACAATTGTTCCACAAACGTATCATTTTCTTCTTGGGCCACACAAGATTTATCAATTTGCAATCGAAATCTCCTATCTTCACGTTCAATCCCTATCTCTTGTTTCTCTCTATCATGTGCTACAGCTTTCTGAGTCAATGTTTGCCTTCTCCCCTTCCGGGCCTCTTTCTCTGCTTTCATTCACCTCTGTTTAACCTCCTTTTTGCCATGTTCTGAGGGAATCAAACATAGACTGCCTACTTTTTCTTGCAAACAACTTCTCCTGTAGAAAGGCAATTTTTTGTTCATCAAAAGTGCCCGTCAACGGCCACTGCAACTCGGCATTGTCCCTCGTATATTTGTGCCATAGCGTATTAAACATAATAGGGCCAAGGCCATGTTTCACATACATATCAAAATTCGGAGTGCCTTCCGGAGGCGCTGGCTGACTTTCTTCCAGTCGAGCATCAGCAGAACAACAACGACAACAGGAACCCAAAAGCCGACTGAACCCAGGCATTTTCAAAAGTAAGCCAAATTCGTTATGTTGCCTGGCAAAGTGTTCACAAACACTTTGTATCCAAATTGGTCCTCAGACCGTACTAAAGACAAACCAAAATGGTACCATATCCACAAAGAACCAAACCAAACTCACCTGTTGCACACAGGTCAAACGAGTTTATTCTCCACTGCAGACTCTTCGGACCAAACGGTCAGATCCAAGGGTTTCGCCATCCAGAACCACAGCCGGGATGACCGCTGGGTGAGGCACCGACAGGTCAGACAGACGGGGCAGCTGCGAGTTCAGAAACTCTCTTGTGCAGGGATCCCTGGTCCGCCCATCCGACTCGACGATGGCCCCGACCTCCTTACCCGTCCAAGGGCGAGGATGGGTCACCCGATGGAGTCCCTGTTCGGGCGCGAACTTAAGGAAGTGACCCGATTAGGGTCACACTGGTCACTCGCGACCACCTCTCAGCCTTCCATACAAATGAATAGTCGGTCAGACAGTAGAGAATACAAACCAAGTATACTTATTTAGGTACACTTGAGCGGAGTCCAGTCTGACCAGCCTCCTGGGATTGCTGCAGAGGGACTGACTTCAGCAAACATGGTGATACATTATGTACAATTCAGAACCAATGAAGACACGCCCTGACTGGAAATTTCCAGTTGGAGGCAGCTAGACAAAGAAGGTACAGTAGGATGAGTATAGATCCTGAGACCGGGCACATGCTATCTTAATGCCAAGGTCATTCTGCCTGTTCGTTGCTCTAAAGGTGGGAGCAGGCCTCTATCTAGTGGGAAAGGTATGCGCTAATAAGAACAGTGTATTCATTAGTACAGCAAGGCCCAACCTTGGAGAAACGAAAACGACCACAGCTGCTCTCAGCGGAGACAAGAAGAAATTAGTTTCGATCATGGCCTAAAATGGCGGCTAAACATAAAATGGTGCCGCGAATGCTAACTTAAATCGTATAATACATAAACAGCACAGCTAAAATATTTTTATTCCATCACTGTGTGGGCTCCTGGGAGTTCCAAGGTCCACCACATAGGTGGCCTCACCTTTTTGCTCAATGATAGTGTGGGGTCCACTCCATTTGTCTTGGAGAGCTGCTGGTGCCACAGGCTCCAACACCCACACCTTCTGGCCTAGCTGGTAAATAGTCAGGACACCCTTTTGGTCATGCCAAGCTTTCTGTAAGTCTTGACTTGCCTCCAGGTTTTTACTTACCTTCTTCATGTACTCAGCCATCCTGGAGCGGAGACCAAGTACATAGTCCACTATGTCTTGTTTTGGAGGTTTGAGAGGTAACTCCTATCCCTCCTTCACCAACCACAAGGGACCCCTAACTGGATGCCCAAACAGAAGTTCAAAAGGTCTGTAACCAACCCCCTTCTAAGGGACGTCTCTGTAGGCAAAGAGAAGGCAGGGCAGAAGAACATCCCATTTTCGCCTAAGCTTTTCTGGGAAGTCCATGATCATGTCGTTGAGGGTTTTGTTGAATCTCTCAACTAACCCATTGCATTGTGGGTGATAGGGTGTGGCGAACTTGTAGTTCACTCCACACTCCTTCCACATTGCAGTTATGTAACTTGACATGAAGTTTGTACCTCTGTCAGTTAAGACCTCCTTAGGGAAGCCCACCCTGGAAAAAATTCCCAAGAAGGCCCTTGCCACCACAGGAGCTGTAGTGGTCCTAAGGGGAATTGCCTCTGGATACCTAGTCGCATGGTCCAACATCACTAGAATATAACTGTGTCCAGATGCTGTGGGAGGGTTCATGGGATCAATTATATCAATCCCAACCCTCTCAAAGGGAAACCCCACCACTGGTAATGGTATTAGGGTCTTTGTGGTACCACCTGACTTACTACTGGCTTGGCCGGTGGTACAGGAGTGACAAAACTCCTTGTTGTCTTCAGACATGTGAGGCCAGTGAAAGTGAGGGGCAAGCCTGTCCCAAGTCTTACTTTGGCCTAGGTGTCCTGCCAGGGGAATGTCATGTGCAAGGGTGAGTAGGAAGCCCCTAAACGTCAGAGGTATAACCAACCTCCTGGTAGCACCAGGCTTGGGGTCTCTACCCTCTGAATAAAGGAGTCCCTCATCTCATTAGATCCTGTGGGACCCACTGACTTTCCCAGCAGCCTCAGCAGCAGCTTGCTGTCTGAGGGATTCAAGAGAGGGGCAGGTTTGCTGCTCCAAACTCAAGTCTGTCCTGGAAGGGCCCCCTGTCCCCAATAACTCAACCTGATCAGGCTCAAGCTCATCTGGGACAGTTACTTCACAGGAACTGAGATCATCTCCCTCAAGAGACTGATCCTCACTCTGAGTCTGGGGGGGAAGGGTCAGCCTTACCTCTCCTGCTCCTTCTCTTGGAAGGCACCTGGTCCATTGTTCCAGGATCCAGGGCCTGTTCAGTGGATGTCAGTTTGGCTTTGACCTAGTCACAGCAACCACATCTGCAGAGATGCCCAAAATTGCTGCATGAGTCCTAAATTCCACATCAGCCCAAGCTGAAGTCTCCAAATCATTGCCCAACAAACAATCTACTGGTAGGTCTGACCTTACCACAACCATTTTAGGGCTAGTTACCCCTCCCCAGCTGAAATTAACAACTGCCCAGGAATGGTCAGTCCTGACATTGTTTGCATTGGTCACTTGGTACATTTCACCAAGTATGATCTGTCCAGGAGACACAAGTTTCTCTGTCACCATTGTGACACTGGCCCCTGTGTCCCTGTAGGCCATTGCCTCTGTTCCATTAATCAAGGGCTGTTGTCTGTACTTGCCCAGGTTACTGGGACTGATAAGTAAGGTGGCAATATCCATGCCACCATCACAGACCAAAACAGCCTGAGCTGGAGTTCTGACTAAGCCAGAACCCACCTCAGATCCCAAGGTTAACCCCACTGATCCCTTGTCCCCTGCACCACCGCTTGTACTTGTGCTAGGGGGAGCAGTTGCCTTAGGGGCAGTGGTGGTAGGAGTAGTTTCCTTGACTTTTGGACAATCAGCATCTTTTGTCCAATGGGTTTTTACCTTACACAAGTAACACCAAGGTTTCTTTTTAACCCCCCCCCCCTCTCCCCCAGATGCAGGTTTTTGGGGCCCTGATGAAGACTCTTTGTCTTCACCCTTGTCCCCACCCTTATCATGAGCTTTTGAGGAATCTTGCTTCTTCTGGTCACCACCATGTTTCTGATTTTTCTGCTTCACCCTGGTTTTGACCCATTTATCTGCCTTCTTTCCCAGTTCTTGGGGAGAAGTCAGATCTGAGTCCACCAGGTACTGATGCAATAGCTGATTCTGGCAATTATTAAGGATCTGCTCCCTCATAATCAAATTGTACAATCCATCAAAATCATGCACTTTGCTGCCAAGTAACCAACCTTCCAGAGCCTTAATAGCACTATCCACAAAGTCTACCCAGTCTTGATTCTGGGTCTTCTGGGTGTCTCTGAACTTAATCCTGTACTGTTCAGTGGTTAAGCCAAACCCATCAATGAGAGCACTCTTCAAAACTGAATAATTGTCAGCATCCTCTTATCTAACAGTGAGGAGCTTATCTCTACCTTTGTCAGCAAAGGAGAGCCACATGATAGCTGCCCACTGCTCTTGAGGGACCCTCCGAACTTTACAGGCCCTCTCTAAAGCAGTTATCCATTTATGGATGTCATCCCCAACATGGTAGGGAGGGACTATCTTGTTCAGGTTCCTATTATCAAAGGAATGTTCCTTAACTCTAGGGACACTGTTGCTGACACCATGGGACTCTAGTCCCAACTTTTTTCTAGCCTTCTGGACTTCTAGGGACTCTCTGTCAAGGGCCAACTGCTCTCTCCTGAGCCTAAGCCTAGCTTTCTCAAGTTCAAGCATTTGGTACTCCCTATCCAAAGAGTTCCCCCCTTTACTAGAAATGGAGGTCCCTACTGACTGTCTAGAAGCATTGGACTCTGCAGAGGAGGATCTAGACCTCCATGGTCTACTCTGCACCTTCCAAGGAGGATCAAAGGGGGCATCCTCTTGTCCCTCTATGTTCTCCTCTGGGAGGTCTGAATTGTCCAGGTGGGAGCCATCCGGCTCCACCTGGTCAGGGTTAGATTCTAGGTCAAAGAGGGGTTCCCCTCCAGCCTTATCTTCATACCCTGGCCCACCCACTCTGTCCTGTTCATCTGACCCAGGGTTTTTCTCAAGTCATCTAACAGTAACACCTCTACCAGGTGTTGAGTGTTGGCACTCCTCCCTGTCTTGTCAGTTCTTGGAACGAAAGTTCACTATATCTAGAAGGCAGAGAGACACTGGCATCTCCTTTAGTAGACATACTAAGTGTGGTGTGGTGTGGTGTTGCATCTACCTAACTTAGTGGGAGCTAAACTCTCTTAGGTTGGAGAAAGGGTGTGCTAGCCCCTTAACTTACCCAACCCCAAGTTCAGTAGAACTTACTTATTCTAAGCTTGTATTATATGTGCCTAGTACTATTGGTTTTTCAGTTAATCAATACAAAAGATTTATCTGGTGAAACAATGCAGGCTTGAATCCCAACCAATGCACACCAACGTGAGAAGCTGGCCTGGTATATGATGTCCACTAATGTAAGTGGGCACCTTGCACCAGTCCAGACAACCCTTATGGTGATTTAAGAGGTCTCAGACAACCTTAGAACGCTATCCAAGTGGTAGCTGTGGGCAGCAACCTTCAGGCTTAGTCTTGAAGGAGTGTAAAGCAGCTTGTTTTACCAGAATGCAATCTTATAGTATAGATTAAATGAAAGGAGAACCACACAGTAGTAATAAAAATATGTATTTATTATATAACACTACTTAGTACGTTACAGTATCTCCCTCACGGAGATAAACACAAAGCACGCAATACTTTAGCAAAGAAACCACAGTAAATAGCACTAATACATAGTGGGCCCCAGGGGGGACCAAACCATATATTAAGAAAGTGGTATAAGAACCACGACTCGAGTCAGGACAATGTCGAGAGGACGTAGAATTGCTGGGACCCCAAGGAAACACCCAAGGTGAGTAGATAGGGACCCCACGGAGTGCTTTTGCAGTGTGTTAACACGACCGCGTGCTCCGTACAAGTCTATGTGTAAGTCACGGTTGGAAGTTTAAAGATTAGGGACCCTTCCCAGTGGACCCTGAAGAAACCCTGTGGAAGACAGAAGTTTGGATAGTCACCCACCCGTGGATACCGAAGTACCCAAGTTACCTATCCCAGGGAAGCCGGGTGCATAGGTGTGAAGTGGTGTCGGAAACCGCCGTCGAACCCAATGGAGTACTTCAGGAAAGTGCCACTGCTGGAAGAGGAGAAAGTGTCCAGAGGAATCCGAACGTGGATTCTTGATGGAGAGTACCTGAAAGCAGAGGGGACAGAGTTTGTGTCACTTGGGAGTGACCAGGGGCTCGGTAGACGAATGCCCACCGATGTCAGGTGCTTTAGGATAGTTGATGGTGACCTTGACTCTGCAGCTGTGAGGGCCAGGCAATGCTGAGGATGACTAGGAGCCAGATATGAGCTGTCCCATGAAGGATGTCGAGAGCTGAGGAGTCGGTGTCCGGCTGGAGCACCAATAAGCCTTGGCAAATGCAACCCATGCAGGAAGTCAAGACAATGTACGGTTTGGACCAGCAATGTCCAGGGGACTCGCCACAAGCAGGGGAGTCAGGGCAGGCCCTGAGCAATCAGAGGAGCCCAAGGAAATTAAAGATGACCCTCAATTGGACCCACAGGCCGGATGCACAGGAGTCGCGAGAGGACCTCCAGCAGCTCACCAAAAGGAGCAGGCCACGGTGCCCACGGGGCGATGTGGCTGAAGATCTTGGTGCAGGAAGTTGCCGGAGGTTAGGGCTACGTGGAGCCCAATACACTTGTTGCAGAGTTGCCAACAAGCATATGCAACTGCAAAAGTACGCAGTGCACAGGGGTTCAGTTATTGCAGCCCCACGAGGGATTCTGACCTCAAACTTGGTGAGAGGACAGCTCGGGCCTCGGGAGCTGGGGATAACCACCACCTGTGTTGTTGAACCCTTCGGAGTCCTCAGGAGCTTGGGATGAGCAGACCAGTCAGCAGTGTTGTGGTGCCTACGAATGTAGGGTAGTGACTCCTTCACTCGAAGGAAGATTATCTTCAGGTGTCTTGGATGCTCCACAGGTCCTGCACGGATCCTGTATGGTGCACAGGCACACACGATGCAGCAGACTGAGAGGGAGACAAAATCAGGCCCAAACGAAGTCCAGCGAAGTCCAGAGTGCCCAGACGGTCGAAGTGCAGTGGTTTCAGTTCTGAATCTTGTCCACGACGAATCTAAGGTCCTGTAGCCAGGTAAGCCCTTAAGTACCCATGGGAGAGGGTTGGAAAGATTCAGGGGGCCCTCCCAGGGGAGGGTCTGGACAGGGGGGAGGTTACTCCCATGTCCTTTGTCCAGTTTCGCGCCAGAGCGGGAGCCAACGGCTCCCAGGACTGGTTTGAACTGGACTATGCACAGGGACACTAAATGTGCCCCTCAAGCAGACTTTCAGGCACAGGCAAGTGCACCCACCCAGCCCTAATACACTAAATCCTGTATGGGAGGTGGTCACACCTCCTTGTGACAGGATGCCTATTGTCCTGCCTTCCTCTGCTCGAGCTTGGCTCAGCAGCAGGAGGGCAGAAGTGTGTCTCTGTTCGGCAGCAACCTTTTTGCGGTGCCCGGAGCTAGAAGGCTGGTACCGGGAACACCGAGAGCCCCACGGAGGGCGCTCCTGGTGGGTGGAATCATACCTCCCACACCGGTTACCAATGTGGGGGTATGATTCCAACATGTTTGACACCAAACACGATAGGGTTTGTTGCAGCTGTTTCCAAGATGGTCATCATGCGGTCGCGTAATGCCCCTCTATATTAGTATATGGCTGCTTCACTGACAACCCAGGAGAATGGACTCCGTAGGCTGCAGGGGTGTCCTGCTCATGCAGGCACCCTCTCGCTTAGAACCAAGCACCCTGCCTTCAGGATTGTAAAGGCCTGCTATAGGGGTGACATAGGTTTTAAGTGCAGTGACTCTTAGATATAGTGAACCTATATCTTAAGTAAGTGGTGCATGCACCAACTTACACAGGCTGCAATGGCAGGCCTGTAGTTCCATTTTGAATGGTCTCTCATGGGTGGCATAATACATGCTGCAGCCCATGGGAGACCTCTGGGGTACCTATGGGTACCATATACTAGGGACTGACAAGGGTACCCCAGTATCCAAACTGGGGTGTACCTAAGTACATAACATAACATAACAGTTTAGGGAGAAAGCAGATAGACTGAGGTCCTGATTAGCAGGATCCCAGTCAGACTAGTCAAAAACAGCATCACATTAAGCAAAAACGGTTGGGTAACCATAAGAAGCAGATGCTACTTTCCTATAGACACATTGGCAGTCATCTCCACTCATAGAATGGGAGGCATCTAAAGTTGTGATTAGAGGGGTGTTCATTGCCGCAACTACTGGAGCCCGTCAGTCTGTTTTGCTAGATCTCCATCACACTGAACTCCTCGAACATGCAGCGGGACATGATGATAAATGTGCAGAAGCCCTACAAGATGCCAGAATCAAATATGCTAAGCTCTTGGATCAGCTGTAAGTGCACCGTTAGCCCGCATGATAAGGCCAATACCATCTCCAATGCCCGTCCTTTCTGTAATAACACCCTCCATTGACCACAGCACTACTCCGTTGGAGAACAATAAGGCCTTCCATGACTACTACGCTGAGCTCTATGCTGCTCTTCCCTCCTGGCCCTCTGACGATATGAACACTTTCTTACATGATCTATGGTTGCGTCAAGTCTCAGCCGTACACAGGGAAGAGTTGGGAGCCCCTCTGACTCCAAGCAAACTACGCCATGCAATAGGGGACATAGCACATGATAAGGCACCTGGGGTAGATGGTTTGCACATTGAATTTTATTCCACGTTTGTCTCCTGAATAATTCCTCAGTTAGAACGACTTTAGAATGCCTCCCTTGCAACTGGCTCCTTACTACCTACTACATGCCAAGCTCTGGTCACCTCCTTACTTAAACCAGGTGTAATCCAGAAGACCTTTCTTCCTACAGACCCCTTTCGCTTTTAACCACAGAGTAAAAAATATTAGGTAAGGTACTTACTTCCCTAGCTCCCCGATTTGATCCCCATTGACCAATGTGGATTTGTTCCGCAGCGGAGTACCTCTTTGAACATAAGGAGATTCTACCAGGTTATGGAGGTGGCTCAAGACCATCACCCCCTGGCGGGTTGCCTTTCCCTAGATCTCCAGCAGGCATTTGATACCTTGGGATGGGACTACATGTTCTCAACACTGCTTAAATTTAATATTCCTCCCACCTTTATCAGGTGGGTCACACTCCTCTACACTAACCCAACAGTGGGAGCCAAAATGGGAGGTATATTTCGTCACTGTAGTTGATTGCACGAGAAACCAGGCAGGGATGCCCCCTTTCACCTTTATTGTTTATCCTGGCAATAGAACCCCTAGCACAGAAGCTTAGGCAGATGGCCAGGACCTGGAGCATTCCACAAGGACCTCTGATCCATGCAGATTCCATGTATGCAGATGATATGATAATCTATGCTCGCGATCTGGGTATGGAATTTGACCCTATCTTCAATATACTCCACTCATTCGGTGCTATATCTGGTCTCCAGGTTAATTATACTTAGTCTTATGCATTCTCATTTCAGGACACTGAGCCTCAGGATACACTGCTATTGGGCACGCAGTCTATACCAGTTAAACGTTACACATTACGGTACCTGGGCATCCAAATTTCTCGTTACCCAAAGACTTGATAGACAGTAATATCCCAGGTCAAATTCTGGATTACACTGCCCCTGTCGGTCACAGTCAGGATAGCATTGTCTAAAATGGTGATGCTGCCCCATCTATTATATTACTTTGTCAATCTACCGGTTGTTGTACCCGTGACTATTTTCAGAACATTGAATTCCCTGCTGACTGACCTCATTTGGGATACAGGTAGACATTGAGATAGCCTACACAAGTTGCAGTTGCCTTCGGGGGAGGGAGGATGGGAGCACCCGACGTTAAGGCCTATTATTTGGCTGGGCAGCTACAATGGCTGTCCTATTGGTTAGCAGGATTCCACCTGAATGAAGCTGGTTATATTCTACATATGTTGAAAGAGGTGTGCTTCGTAGACTGTTGTTACCAGGAGTGATGCGACCGCCCTCGTCTCCCACTCCTGCTTCACAATGCCGTTATATACTAGAGATGCACTCTCCGTTATTCGAACACTCCCCGCATTACGCTCCTAATATTTCACTCAGGGGCCTGCCTACACCATTGGGCACGCTCACATTGACCAGAATACTTCTAGGGGAGGCTAAGGGGATCGTAATGGTAGGAGATTTATTTGCTGAAGGAGCACTGATGATCCACCATGACTTTACATAGCTTCATGGGCTTCCTAATTCCCTTTTTTCAGACACACATCAACATACTGCACTATGTCTGTACCCGCTAGTTACCAACGTGGCCCGAACCCAACCTACATACACTGATTCAAGCCGGTTATGAAAAGGACACTTTTAGACACTTAGTCAAGTGGCTCTACAGAGGGCTACGCGCTCATCTACATAGCTCTCTAAGGGGCATATTATCAACGGCCAGCGATAATTATCGCTGGCCGTGCTTAGCGATAATTTTGTTATCGAAGGCTATCTCTGGAATTTATCGCCCTGGTAGCGCGTTATTAACAACGCGTTTCTCCAGGGCGATAAAAATTCCAGAGATAGCGAGGTTATCGCCGTTTTGCAGGGAACATCGCTGGTTTTCCAGCGATGTTCCCTGCTAAGCGGCGATAACTGCTGATACGACCCACAGGGTCTTATCAGCATAATCCACCCCAATGTTAGGGATAGGTAAGTCTGCATTTTAGCAGACGTTAGTTTTGGAGAAAACAGCGGTTTTCTCCAAAAACTAACGTGTGCTAAAATGCTAGGGCAACCTTGTAAATATCGCGATGTGAACATCAGCGATATTTGCAAGGTAGTCCATCCGGGGTACGCCCACTTTGCATCTCATTAGAGATGCAAAGGGAGGCATTGGGAAAAAGGGTGCTAACATGCGATTATGCATGTTAGCACCCTCTTGTAAATAGGGCGATAGTTTTATCTCCGCTTTTTTGGCTTTTTAAGCCAAAAAAGCGGAGATAAAGCCCTTGTAAATATGCCCCCAAGTCCCTTACATGCACAATGGGAGGTGGACCTGAACCGTGTTTTCCATGATAAAGAATGTGATTTTCTCATAGAGTACCCAAGTGTGGTGTCCCGTAATGCCCGCTTCAAATTTATACAGTTCTCTCTCTTGCACAGAGCGTATTTGACACCATCGAAACTTCATAGGATATTACCGACAGCCTCATCCGTCTGCCCTAGATGCAAGGCAGACACCGTGGATTTGCTGCATATGTTATGGGCATGCCCTTTACTGACATCTTATTGGGGGGACATAAAAGACTCACTGACGACACTTACAGGGCTTACACAGTGGGACACTGTTGAACATTGCCTATTGGGTCTATATACTAGGACCAAAACTATGGCTCGCTTTGCTGACCTGGCCCTTCTTCTGGCTAAACATCAGATTACACAGAGCTGGAAATCCCACCCAGCGCCCTCTGTCTCGAGCTGGTGTGAAGAAGTGATACGCTGGGGCACGGCTGAAGTTTATACCCTGCGCAAGGAGGAGTATCGTGGTTTACGCAAACAACCTATAGTATAGCAATGTTGTGGGATGATTTAGTAGAACAGTTTAAGTCCCAGGATGTTGATCCAATCTGAACAATGCCTGCGGGGCAGCATCGGTGTCTCCATGTCTCTGCCACCTGACATACTCCACAAATATGTAAGCAGATCATGTGGCATTATATTAAACCCTTTATTGTACCCTGATGACCCCATCCACTAGGTTATGGTTTCCTCAGAGACATGGGCTTGAGATGGCAGATTGAGCTGGGGGTGGCAGAGTGTTGGGTCCATGACTTTGTTATTCCTTTTTGTTCTTTTGTCTTTCTTTTGACCTATTTCCTTACTTTTTCTACAAGTGAACATCATGTAACTTTACATATTGCGAGTCGAATATCATTGGTTTGTTATACTGTTTAATAATCCTACTTCTTTGGAATCAGATCACATCGTACGACTTTATTCTTTGTTCGTTTATTTCTTTGTTGACGAAAATGCAATAAAACACGTTTAAAAAAAAAAAAAAATAGTGCCCCAGTCGGGTATTGTCAGAACTGGTTTGTGATGTTACTAGGTCCATTTTGTTTTGTTACAGGTGTGTTTGTGGATGCAGTGTTGCAGTCATCTGTTATCGAGGTTTCAGGTTCGACCTGTATAAAATACATGCATATATAAAACCATAATGTAATGGTGTGTGGACGTGAAGGGTTTGGCAGTGCTAAGGTGTGGGTATCAAGGGAGTAACCTATGAAGGACACCTTGGATCATGGGCGTCAAGAGGTTTTGCTGATGTAATGTTTTCTGTTGTTTAATAATATTTTAGATGCCAGGACATTATACATTTAGAAGAGATAAATTAGTTTGGAGGAAGTTTCTTTCAGATCTTAAGAGAATACATGCCTCCTCTACAGTGTTTTCATTACCTTGTTTTTCTGAAAAGGTTTTCTGTTTACGAGTTTGTAAATGTACTTTTCCAATAAAATCCAGGCTCGTTCTCCCCTCTGGATTTGAACCCTGAAGAAGGTTTCGGCCCACCCTGGCTCCCACCTGGTTATTTCCTCTGTTCTGTCTGAGTGTTGGGCTGGTGCTGGAGGAAAATACACAAACCTCTGCCCTTGCATGTTAGATACCCCCTGTACAGCATGGCTGAGGTGGAAAGAAGGGCACACATTGCAGGAACTTCTGCTAGTCCTCTGGCTAGTCCCAAGCTCCTGAAGTCTCTCATTTCTATCTTTTCATTGGCATTCCGTTTGCCGCCTGCAATGTCACTTAGATCAATTTCAGGTGGTGATGTCAAAGGGTTCCGAGGTCATCCATTACATCTCAGGTTCTTCTGTCACATTTTGAAGCCAGATTCTCTTAGAACAACCTACGATTTTATAGAGACAGGTCTGAAACAGTGTGATATTAGACGTGGGACCAGCTGGTGAAGATCAGTCTGAATTGCAGTAGAGAAATCATTTAGACTTGATTTTTTTTCAACGATTTGTAGGAAAATATGCATTGAAATCCAGAAAGCAGTTAATGACAAGCATCCTGTGTGGACCAAAATATCCAAAGCACTGTCCAGCTGTGCCACGCCGCCAAGTTCTCTCTGTTTTTTCAGTTTGGTGACCACGCAAGTCACCCCTACACTAAGGGCATCAAACTGTAGATTGGTCTTCCTCAGGGTGATCTGTTGGTGAGGGGTGAGAGGAAAGATCTCTCTGTTGGTCTCCACACTAATAGCCTCTCGTTTCCACCCTTTGATGCTGCCCTTGCTGGAAACATAATGAACTAAACTTTTAGAGTGCCTGGGGGCACCTAGGGTGCAGCTGCAAACCCCCGCCCCACCCCACCCCACCCCACCCCATAAAGTAAGTTCAGAAGCAGACAGGGGCTCTTTCATATATTTTTCAGTTGAATTAATGTATTGAGGTTAATAAAAACCATATGAGGAAACTTATCAAAGCAGGTAGGGCTCGAAGTAATGTATTGCAGAGAGTCAAAGACACATCCTTACAGGAGGGGAGGGGACACACTCCAATTGTCTTAAGTGAAATGTTTATCTCTGGTTGAAGCACCATTCAGAATGTGAAAGCTCAGCAATCTACTAAGGCAGGGATTGCTAGCCTGAACAACACATTACAACAGCATATCAATAACAATGACCACAGCAAACACGAAACAGTAGATTTAAAAGCAATTATAAAAACAAATTAATTCAAGCCCAATATATACACCCTAATATATGTCCTCAGTGCAGAAGGTGAAGCGTATATTAATTACTGGGGAGCAGAAGAGATCCGGTAATTGCGTGGATTTAAATTAGTTCTCAAACAATTATAAAACACATTAATAAAAACCTAGTGTATGGCCCCTAGTACTGGTTCTAGGTAGAGAAAGTGAAAAATATATTCAATACAGAGCAATGCAGTTCTATATAGAATTCTCATAAATGTGATCTCGCCTGGCATCAACATACCAGCCTCCCCAATGAACACAGCCTGGGCGGTAGTGTGACTTGTCCTGAGGCCCAACCTTCTGATCGATGGACCAAAATATTGGCGCCTAGGTAGCAGAATTGCTTGGCAGTAGGAGAGTACAGCGATGATTGATTCTCTCACAAAGTCACAGAAACTGCATCTCGTGCTGTAACTGTTGGCTTCCATTTTGCCTCAATTCCCGCCACATCAAGCCACTCAAATCTTAGCCATGGAATTCTAGTTTGAGCTGCCATGGTACTGTGCTTAGTAAATATGGCTGAAGGAGGACCAATTGATAAGTATGTGTTACAAAACCTCTCAATATGGCGGTGTTCATGAATGTTACGCTCGGTCCTCGCTGGCGTAATGGTTAGCAAACTTTAGCACAGATTGAATCAAAGTAAAGGGCCTCATGAATATTACTGGGGGACCTATTTTTAAGGTTACCACAAAGCGTTTGCAAACATTTACTTTAATGTAGGAATGCCTTTGGTAAGATGGAGGATGAGCGCTTCCCACAGAGGGCAACCTTATCCACTACTTCTTCCTGCTTGATTCTCAGTTGTAGATTATCTGGAGAAAATTCAGATAGATGCGCATCAGAGGAGTCTTTAGAGGTTTCACTTGGGTTCTTACATGTAAGCAGAGGTACCTCCCTTCCAAGACTTTTCTCTGTGTCCCTGATTACAATGTTTCTGATTTTTGGTGCAGGGATACAAGAGGGCTGGAATCCCTGATTCCTGTCTCTGTCTCCCACCCATGAAAAACTTTGCTCCCCAGACTGATAAATAACCACACTGACCTGGAGTTAGCGGGTAATTTTCCATGTGGTTTTCCATGAGTCTGTGGGAACCAAACCTTTTGATGTCTTCTGCCTTCTCTGAAGATGTGGAAAGTGGCACCTTGTAACAGGGTCCACAGTCTCTGGGTCCGAATTATCGGGTCTGGAGTTTGCGGACCCAATAGATAATTTCTGGCCCAGCGAGACCCGGAATTGCAGGTGATGGAATTTCACCTAGATGTAGTTCTCTGGATGAAATGCCAAGAAAAAGACTCCTGAAGGAATATGTAGAACATTTTTTTAAATGTACACAACTGATTGGTCAAAAGGATCCAATCAAGGGAATCAATCAAAATCAAACAAAATGAAATGAAAGACGAACGCTATGCTGGGATTATAATGAAAAATACATTTATATATTGATGTAAGTGTACAGTTTTCATAAAAAATTCAAAATTGCTAGCAGTTTTTTCAGTAATGTTTTTCCAATACAATTTGAGTTGTGCTCTTTTAGATGTCTGCAGACCGCAACCCTAAGCCATATCAAAGAGACAAAAAGTAAACATTTTTGGTGGGAAGATTGCGATTCTCAATTTTTGATAGTGTCCATTTTAAAGTTTATGAAAATTAGCTGCTGAGAGCCTTGTATTTGTGCATACGCACTAAATAGTACCTGGATCTGCGGCTTTTAGTTCCTGATGGATACCAAGCTTCGCAAACATAAAAGCTTTGTGAGAATTAGCTAATGTGTTTGTAGTAGTCTGTGCTTGTTTAGAATGTCCCTGGCACAGAACCTCACTGTGTGAGGGTTCTGCACCAGGAGTTCCAATTTGGTCAGTTGGTGTCTTCTGGTGATCTCTGCCGCTGCTCTGCTTGATGTGCTCAGCTGTTTCTTCATTAAACACTACTACAACTCACCTGGTGTTCCTGGTTCCTTACCACATCTTTGTTGGCGACGAGCACTGGGCCATCAACACGAACCCGTGACCATCGGCCAAAGTACATGTTCTTCTGCTTCATCAGTGAAGAGAGGAGTCTCCAGTTCAAGGGTGATCGTCTGCATTTATTATCTCCGTTTCCGACAAGCATAACGCTTTTGTTCATCGAGTTGCGGCGATCGTTGTGCATTTTGTGGCAGAGCAGCGGGGGGAAAAAGAGGTCAGTGGCAGCTGGAATGCATTTACAAGACATGCGTTCCAGCAACGGTAAAATTGTTACGAGGAGAGCGTAAAGACGCGTGCTGACGTAACCGCGCGTCTGCGTTTCATCTGTTGGAACGCACAACACATTTCCTGTTGTGCGCGTCATAGTGCCCTTTGCTCCTTGGAGGGGAGAGAGGAGAACGAAGCTCTTTCGCTGCCTGCCGCTCAAATTGCCTACGTCACAATTCAACAAGAGGAGCGGCAGGCTATTGTTTCAGGAGTACAGGATCTTCGGGAATACAGGTACTGTCTGCATTTTGCTAATGACATTTGCGCTCTACGCTGCATTCTGAGTGCTAAATGACTTGTGTATTTTGCGCTGCATCTTTTGTGGGAGCAGAGCTTTGTATGGAGTTTCAGTGAGCATTCAGCAATTTGCTAATTGACATTTGCACTCTACGCTGCATTCTGAATGCTAAATGACTTGTGTATTTTGCGCTCCATCTTTTGTGGGAACAGAGCTTTGTATGGAGTTTCAGTGGGCATAATGTTTTAACCAGAGTGTTTCAGCAAAATATCTCTCCAAACTATTTGTCCACACAGGATTTCTTCACTACACAAAGCATTTTGAGTTCCATAAGAGTGTGACAATATCTTATGAGGAATTAGCGCAGACTGTGATATTGTGACTTTTCTGTACTGTTCTCACACGAAACTTTAGTGTGCCTGTCTACTAAAGTTGTGGAAACATGCAAGCTGTTTCACCTCCTCCACCGTTTTTGGAAACACCAGGTGAGCCACCCATCAAATGGAAGCAGTGGTTTGATGGGTTTGAGACTTACCTTGGTGCGATTGGTGCGAACAGATTTAGAGCTGAACGCAGGAAGTACCTTCTGTTACACTCGTTGGGTTTTGAAGGTAGGGCTATTTTAAAACATCTTCCTCCTCCAGTTATTGATGGCGAAAACGCTCTCGACAAATACCAAGACACAGTTAAAAGGCTCCAAATCAGATTTGATGTTCAGCCCAGCATAGTTGTACTCCGCCACAAATTCTTTTTGCGCACACAGAACACAGGGGAAGATGTTGACAACTATATCACGGCTCTGAGGAGGCTTGTAGCGGAATGTCAGTTTGAAAACTTTGCTGATCAACTCGTCCGTGATCAATTTATCTGTCACTGTACGGATAAAACCATCAAACAGAAACTCCTTTCCATGGGGAATCCTACTCTGGATGAGACTATCAGGATAGCAAAAAGCATTGAAGCTTCACAGTTGTCGGCGAAGGAACTTGAAAGCAAAAACAGTGAGGCTGTCTCTGCCGTCAAAGTAAAAGATAATAAGGACAAGGATATCAAACCTTCCGACAGACCTCGTTCCAGTTTTGGAGAAAGACAGAATGCATTCTTTTCTCAAAACAACATCTGTTTCAGATGCGGATATAGGTCTCGCATGGGTGGTGGCAAGTGTCCGGCTAGGTTTGTGACCTGTAGAATTTGCAACAGAACAGGTCACTTTGCTAAAGTGTGTCAGGCTACTAAAAGCAAAAATCTCTTGAAACCCTCTTCAGTAAAATGTGTTGTTGAAGGAGGCATGCTTGGTGATGACGAAGAGTCTGTCACCAAAGACCTCAGTAACATGGTCGTAGTTGTGCAAGATGATGGGGTGATAGTGGGTAATCTTGAGTTGTGTGTTGATCCTTTCGTAGAGATCTTAGTTGGTGATCGAGTACTTAAGCTTCTTGTTGACTCTGGTGCTCGTATCTCTATGATCACGTTGAGCCTCAATAATGCGACCTGGCCAAATAGGCCTTTGCTGCCTCCCGATCGCAAAGCTGTCTCATACGAAGGACGAGAGATCAATCTGTCAGGTTACATTGAAGAGATTATGGAGTTCAAGGAGAGGAGGATTGCTGGGAAGTTGTATGTAGCACATAAAGGGTTGAACATCTTGGGGTGGTTCCACCAAGGTCTATTTGGCATGGTACTCAGACCTCGGACCACAGAACAGGTCCTTGCTATAAGGGACAATCCAGATCTTGAGGATCATATCAACAATTTTCCCCATGTGTTTTCTGGTGAGCTAGGCAAAATTAAGGACTTTCAACACAAAATTATCGTGAAAGAGGGCGCCTGTCCTGTCAAACATAAGCTGAGAAATGTCCCCTTTAGTGTCAGACAGGACCTTGAAAAAGAACTTGATTCTTTGTGTGCTAAGGGGATAATTGAACCTGTTGAGTCCTCGTTATGGTTATCTCCACTAGTTGTCACACGCAAGCAGAATGGCGAGCTTAGGGTCTGTGTTGACCTCCGCTGTTTGAACAAAGAAATCTGGGTGGATTCCCATCCTTTACCAAATATTAAGGAACTGTTGGCAGGTTTGAAGGATGCGAAGATATTCACAAAATTAGATTTAGCATCTGCCTACCATCAGGTAGAATTAGCTCCTGAATCAAGGCACCTCACTGCATTTGTTTCTCCTTGTGGCACTTTTCAGTATGTCCACATGCCGTTTGGACTTGCGTCAGCTGCGTCAGTGTTTCAGCGACTCATGTCAAACATGTTAAAGGGGATTGAAGGGCTTTCTGTTTTCCAGGATGATGTTCTTGTTTTTGCACCCGATAGAGTTACGCATGATAGCATTTTAAAGGAAGTCCTGTCTAGGTTCCAGACTAATGGTGTGGTGTTACGCAGGGACAGATGTGTTTTCATGACCAAGGAGGTTGAATACTTGGGGCATTTAGTCAATGAAAGTGGGATCCTCCCTAAGACTAGTCTAGTTGATTCGATTGTCAAATCCAAACCTCCTTCCGACAAGACTAGTCTTAAATCCTTCCTTGGTCTTTGTGAATTTTATTCACGGTTTAGTCAAGATTTTGCGAGCAGGTTGAGGCCTTTGTCACAAATGCTGATGAGGGGTGTTGCATTTGAGTGGAGTGGTGAATGTCAAAGTGTTTTTAAGTGGGTGAAGCAACAACTAGTCTCACCTAAGGTGTTAAGACATTATGACCCTTCTCTTACCTGTACCCTCACTGTTGATGCCAGTAATGTCGGTGTGGGAGCTGTTCTGTCCCAGAACAAAGGGGGAGAAGTCAGGACAATTGGGTTTGCATCCAGGGTGTTGTCTCCTTCAGAAAGGAAGCACTCAGTTATCGAGAAGGAGTTGCTGGCGTGCTGGTGGGCGGTGATGAAGTTTAGGAACTTCATTTGGGGAAGGAAGTTCTGTCTCCAGACTGATCACAAGCCTTTAGTCTTCATTCTCAGTGGGAAGAATGTCAGGAGTTTTACTCCTAGGATTGCACGGTTATCTTCAAAACTTCTTCAGTTTGATTTTTGTGCTGAATATATTCCTGGAAGCAAGAATGGGTGTGCGGACTTTCTCTCTCGTTCCTCTGACACTGTGGAAGATGAACTAGACAGGGGTGAGGAGGACAAGGAGGAGTTCATTGTGGCTGCAGTAGATCTTCCACAGTTGTGTACAGTTTCCGAGTGTGAATGGCGTCAGGCCCTCAGTGGTGATTCTTCTTTGACTCTGGTTATGAATTATGTTGAAAAAGGATGGCCCAAGGAGAGGAACTTGAATTTTGAATTTAAAACATTTTTGCAAGTAGCAGATGAACTTACCATTGAAGATGGGTTATTACTGAGAGGAGACAAGCTTATTCCTCCTCTTGTTTTGAGAGCTGCCTTAATCAGGCATGCGCATCAGGGACATTTAGGTGCCACTATGACAAAGAAAAGGGTACGCCTCTCTGTCTGGTGGCCTTCCATGGACAGGGAGGTTGATGAGATTGTTAAGTCATGCGTGATTTGTTCCAGCTGTGACAAGACTGCTAAATTGCGTACTCCCCCTCTTTCTGCTATTGAATTGCCGTCTGCACCATGGGTGAAGTTGGGGTTTGACATTGTAGGTCCTTTTCATGCTCCTGATCCATCATCAAAGTTTGTTTTGGTTCTTATGGATTACTACTCAAAGTGGCCAGACGTCAAGTTTGTGAGGGAAGTGAGCTCTAGAGTTGTAGTTGAGTTCCTGAATGACGTGTTCATGAAGGAAGGCTTTCCTGAGTCTCTAGTGACAGACAATGGTTCCCAGTTTGTTGCTTGTGAAGTTGAGGAGTTTCTCCACACATGTGGTATCAAGCACCTTAAAAGTTCTCTGTACCACCCCCAGACCAATGGTCTGGTTGAGCGCATGAACTGGGTGCTCGGTGTGTGCATTCAGTGGGCTATTGCCAACAAATGTGTTATTGCCAATTCCGTGAGAAGCATGCTTTGGTTTTACCGTACCACCCCTCATTCAACCACGGGAGTTTCACCTTTTGAATTGTTACGTGGTCGTAGAGCTGCCACTGCTTTTTGTCCTAGTTGGATGAGCAAGTGGGTTAAAGGTAGGCAATGGACGGATGAGAGTGTCAGGGGTCATGTGAGTTTGGCTCAAAATAAGCAGAAATCTTACTTTGACTCTAAGAAGTGTGTCAGAAACGTGGAGATCAGTTTGGGTGATTACGTCTGTGTCAAAAACCTGTGCATTTGAGGAAGGGTTCTTCCAAGTTTGGTCCACCTGTCAAAGTTGTGGATGTGAGAGGGAGTTCTGTGAAACTTATTAATGGACAGTGGTGGAACAAGTGTTTTTTGGTGAAGAGTTGTTTGTTTCGTGAGGATGATGGAAGTGAGAGTGTTGAGAGGAGTTTAGATTGTGCGGGCCAGCCTGTCCTGAGGTGTAGTGCTCGAGTTAGGAAGGTTCCTCCACGTTTTAGAGTTTAATTCTCTTCCTCTGCAGTTGTCCCCTTGTATAGTTTTCCATTTTTCAGGTACTGTTTTCTTTCCTGCCTTGTTGTCATTTTGTTTAACCTTCTTAAGCTTTCACAGGTGCTCTTTCTTGTTGTTCTTTTTTGTTCTTTTTGTTGTAAGTTTCCTTTCGCCATTTTGTTTTAAGGGAAGACACATGTAGTAGTCTGTGCTTGTTTAGAATGTCCCTGGCACAGAACCTCACTGCGTGAGGGTTCTGCACCAGGAGTTCCAATTTGGTCAGTTGGTGTCTTCTGGTGATCTCTGCCGCTGCTCTGCTTGATGTGCTCAGCTGTTTCTTCATTAAACACTACTACAACTCACCTGGTGTTCCTGGTTCCTTACCACAGTGTTTAGCAAGGGGCCTTGATTTCTTTATTGCACAGTGTAGGAACATCTGCTTTAACTATTTACTGGTTTCCAACATTCACGCTGTTAGTTTACCAGTTTATTGGGCGATTACCACATTACATCTGATATTGTTTTACATATTTTTCACTAGTTTTTACTTGTATTATGTAAATGAGATATCATTGAAAGTGTTGGCTACACACAACCATGGTTGAACAATCATACTTTGCCACTGTGATAACTGTGCTGCACTGCTTTCTCTTCCTAGCGTTAAGCTACAGACTTCTTCTCTGCATCTAACCAAAAAGAAGGGTTTGCTGGGGGGCATTTTCTGTTGTAAATATGGGGCCTCATTTATGAAGTGCTGCATTGCTGCGGTAAGACAGCAATGCAACATTTTTCAGTGCTCCCTCCTTGCGACACCATGGATGCGCCGTATTTAGTGTACAGTGCTCCATGCAGCAAGGATTGACAGATATGTAAGGAATCCTGACGTATCTGTTGGCGCAAAAATGACGCATTGCTGGATTGTGTCTGAAAATAGCTGCAACTCCAGCAATGTGTCCTTTCACATGTGAAAGGGCCTGCATCAGCCTTACGCCTGCTGTGAGGCAAGTGTAAGGATTTGACGCAGTGGTGTCTTAGAAGTGTCGCAGTGACATCTCATAGATGTCACAGCAACACTTCTTTGAGCCTTTTTTTGCAGGGAAAGGCCCCCCCTGCATACATTATACCTGACTCAGCAATGCAGCGAACGCAAGGTAAGTGGTTTTATTATTTTTTTAATTAAATTTTACCTATCCTGTCGTCTGTTTACTTCCCCCACCCCGTCCCGCCCCACCCAACCGCTCATACCTGTGCCGTCCGCGCCTGCGTAAATCTCAAAATCTTAATGCCAATTAGTTCTTCCCCTCATTTTTTACCTACAAGCCTGTAAGGCGAAAGAAATATACAGTACGGCTTTCAAAGTGTCTCCTTGTAGATTAGCATTAGAAAAAAACAAAAATCATATACTATGTTCCACAGGATCCCATGCCACCTTTTACAAAAAGGGGAGATGATAGCTTCTATCTGTATGATGATAAATCTGGATAAAAAAATTATATAATGAAGTGTTTCTAACCCAAAAAATAGAGAGGGAGGTAGAGGTATAGGCTAGGTTTATCCTCCTTACAGTTATATGGTGGGATAAAAATCGAATATCTCGAAGAAAACTTGCCCTCAGGGGAATATAGGATCCAACGAGAGTTTGTTGTAATCGCTTGTCTAGAAAAAATACTTTTTTTCTAGAGACCCCTCACCCACCAGGGTTGCCCCTAGGTGGCATGCTTCATCATTGGGGTTCCTCTCAATCCTCTATGGATTGAGGCGTGCTACGACTTGCGAACTATGTAGGAGCACTTTTTATAGACTATGGGGCCGAATCCGATTCGGGCCGGAAAAAATACCGACCGACTCGGTATGGGATAATAGTCCGACCGACACGTACCGGCGTTGCCCGACCTTGGAAGTACGATGAAATGCATGGGAATCACGACCGACTCGTACGGAACTCAAGGCGAACGACCGACCCGGCCGGAAACAAGCTATCCGGCCGAGAAACCACACGAATCGAACTGACCGACACGCATCAGGAAATAATCCGAACGAAACGTACCCGCGAACTCCGACCCACGCAGTACGATGCAATGGGTGCAAATTCAGACCGATTCGTACGGAGCCCAAGCCGTACGACCGACACGCATACCAAACCCAGCCGAACAAACACAATACTCCGCGACCGACGCGTACGCCGCATATGAAACTGAGCTGAAACACAGCGGGAACGACTCGGAGAGGCGCGCACGAGACAACTGCAACGTCCTACTCGGTCAGAAGAACGACTCCTACATGCACAATAATCACAAATGAAAAAATACAAAAAAAAGGGCCAAACAAGCAATGACAAAGCCAATAAATACAGGGGGTGAAAAAAATGGAACAAGGACACACCCCCAACTCCACCTACATAAAGCCCACAAATCCCTACCATGATCCTTTGCAAATCCCACTGACCTGCCAGCACAGAACACCATCACACAGCAAACACAGACACACACACAGCTCATCCAACACAAAAGCCACACACCATTAGCACCTCAACAAATAGCACCCTCACACACACACACAGCAAAACCTACACACACACACCCTCACTTGCACACACACACATCAATCACCACCACCACCACCCTTCACCATGCCCCTAAAGAAGAATCCAAAGTTCCTAGATAGTGAATTGGAAGTCATGGTAGACGATATCCTGAGGGTAGAGCCACAATTGTTTGGCACATTGGTCCAACAGACCCCCATGTCGCAGAAAACCAAGATGTGGGCGAGGATCGTCGACAGGGTGAACGCACAATCACCATGTTTGCGCACAAAGGAAGACATCCAGACAGGTGGTATGATGTGCGCAGGAGGGTCAGAGACCTACTCAAGAAGGATTACCTCCTGAGCCAGCACACCGGCAGTGGCCCTCCTGCAAAACCAGTATACCTCAGGCTCTGGGAGGAGAAGGTGCGGGCCATCCTACCACCAGTGAGCGTATATGGTCTAACAGACATCCCAGAGCCTGGTGAGTACACAACTAATATACACAATATTGTGTGCCAATACACACACATCACTGTCAAGGGGACAGTCAAACCATCCACCCCTAGCAAATCAACAGCAACCAAAAGATAATCATCCCAAGATGTGTATGTCAGTTAGATAAACACAATACATGCCATCTCATAGTGATATGTAACTGTGTCATGACATGTACAAACCTAACAACAAATAGAGCAAGGCAGTGGCACAAATATAACCAACAAACACTGCCTGATATTTTGCCACCACTAGAACACCACCTCACAGGGAAGCTCACTTAAAGGAAGGAATTCTGTGTATGCTGGTGAAGTTAGTGTAGCCAATAGCATGATGGGTGTTGTAGTCACAGATACTGCTCACCCTCACAATTGGCCCATCAACACCACTCTGAACCATGCTCACATCACAGGGAGTGGATAAGGACTGACAAGATGGCTGACACTGGCTACTGCTGTGGGGAGCACAAGGCCCTGCTGGGAACTGTGCACCAACAAACAGCACAACACCACTGCCTGACATCCTGAAAGCCAACTTGCACTCTCTGCAATGCAAGCACGTTGCATGGTGGGATATCTGGCTAGCTGGGAAGGAGGACTCACAGCACTGACCATAGTTACAAGCAGCTCACCTCACACACCCCCTCAACACAAACTCCACATAACCCACCTGGGAGAATGCAATGCCTCATACCAAATGAAGATCCCACAAAGAACCACCACCCTGGGTAATGCTGTGTGAAGCACAGGGACACACCTGGGACTTGTAGCCAAACAAACGCAAGGACAACACTGTCAGCCTTCCTGTCAGCACAGGCACACTACCCCACAGGGAAGCAGAGTCCAAAGGAAGGAAGTACGGGCATGCTGGGAAGGGGGTGTAGGCAATAGCATGATGGGAGTTGGAGTCACAGATACTGCTCACCCTCACAATTGGCCCATCAACACCTCTCTGAACTATGCTCACATCACAGGGAGTGGATAAGGACTGACAAGATGGCTGACACTGGCTACTGCTGTGGGGAGCACAAGGCCCTGCTGGGAACTGTGCACCAACAAACAGCACAACACCACTGCCTGACATCCTGAAAGCCAACTTGCACTCCCTACAATGCAAGCACGTTGCATGGTGGGATATCTGGCTGGCTGGGAAGGAGGACTCACAGCACTGACCATAGTTACAAGCAGCTCACCTCACACACCCCCTCAACACAAACTCCACATAACCCACCTGGGAGAATGCAATGCTTCACATACCAAATGAAGATCCCACAAAGAACCACCACCCTGGGTAATGCTGTGTGAAGCACAGGGACACACCTGGGACTTGTAGCCAAACAAACGCAAGGACAACACTGTCAGCCTTCCTGTCAGCATAGGCA
Source organism: Calotriton arnoldi (assembly GCA_963921515.1). NCBI lineage: Eukaryota > Metazoa > Chordata > Amphibia > Caudata > Salamandridae > Calotriton > Calotriton arnoldi. The sequence goes on from CAWUFW010013759.1 coordinate 369,959, forward strand.
CACTACCCCACAGGGAAGCAGAGTCCAAAGGAAGGAAGTACGGGCATGCTGGGAAGGGGGTGTAGGCAATAGCATGATGGGAGTTGGAGTCACAGATACTGCTCACCCTCACAATTGGCCCATCAACACCACTCTGAACTATGCTCACATCACAGGGAGTGGATAAGGACTGACAAGATGGCTGACACTGGCTACTGCTGTGGGGAGCACAAGGCCCTGCTGGGAACTGTGCACCAACAAACAGCACAACACCACTGCCTGACATCCTGAGAGTCAACCTGAACCCACTGCAAGGGTGGCATGCTTCATGGTGGGATAACTGGGCCAGGTGGAGAAGGATGGCCGGATGTCCACCAAATACAACCAATGCTGGCCATGCACACACCTCAACATTCATATTGAAATGCCCCAGGTATGCATGACAATGTGCTACACCAATATCAACCTCTTACTGTGACAACTTAGGACAATGCAATGTACAGGCCCACATCCAGAGGTACAGTCACAACTGTCAGGTGTGTGAACCATTGATGCCTGTAGAAACATAACATACAATGTGTGTCTCTTCCAAATACAGGTGACGATGATGGGGACACAGCAGCAGGCGAGGAGGAGTCCCTGTCCCAGGCTCCGGGGGACACAGAGCTCACTGGTGTGGAACAGCCTCTGCCCTCCTCGGATGGCGAAGACCTACCTGGCACCTACGGTGTGAGTCATCATGCAGCACCAGCTGGACCAACATCTGCACCCCCTGCACCCACCCCTCCAACAACTGCCAACATACAGACCACCCCCGCCGACACGGACAGACCAAGGACCACCGCTGACAACAGCACAGGGCCACAGGCCCACCGTGGAGCAACGGATGACAACACCACTAACAACCCCCAAGTGGGCCTTGGGTCACCTGTGCGTGCCACCGCAGGTCCTGCACGTGTCGCCAGGGGTGGTGGGAGGGGTGGTAGACATAGGTCACTGCTTGCAGAGGGGTCTGGACTGCATGATGACCCACAACTGGCACGCATCGCTGATGCGTACCAGGATAGCACCGGAGAGGTCAGACAGGTAGTGGGGATCCTCAAGGACATACAACAGCAGCAGGCTGCCCATCATGCCCGCTTGGACTCCCACATGGCCCGTGTGGAGACACACATGGCCCGTGTGGAGACACACATGTCGGGCATGGAGTCCAAGTGGGACACATTGCAAGAACTCACAGCGGTGCATAGGGACATATTGACATGCCTCCGCCAGATTAGCACCAACATGGCCACACCTCCCTGTGTGCCCACAACATCTGGTGCTGCAACAACTGACACCGCCACAGGGAGGGAGGAGGACTCTGGCGGAGAGTCCCCTGCACCGCCGCAGCCTGCACGTGAGGGTCCCCCCAAAGAAGAGGGGTCGTCCGAGGAAGGAAAACTGAGAGGTTGATGGCCACGTACATCCCCCAGGAAGCCAACACCTGTTCCGGAAATTCTCGTTTGTGTGCAAACGTTTCACCCTGTCGAATGCAACACTACTTTCCCACATGACATGGGGAGTTCAAGTTGGACTAATGTATCATATGACTGTGGACTTCACTCAGGACATTTCTGCTACCAAGACTTCCAACTCATCTGGGAACTTTGGATCACAATCCCAATGTACAGCACCCACCATCCTGTGCACTATACACACACACATTTCTGTAAATAAAATCACTAGTACACCATACTTGCCACTGTTGTTATTCAAATGTGGATACTGTTATGGTGATGATGTTCTGCTAAATTACACTGTGTATGCTAACTGCTACAGCAAGTACAACACCGTCGTGTGAGTCATGGTGACGTGACACATATGAGGGAGACACACCACTAGGGCTACACAACACAGACACCAGGGCCATCGGACTTATCGCCCACAGTGATGTTGCCAGGAAATACAGTGGAATGCACAGACACCACACCTATTCAGAGTCTGTGTCAACTAGCCCACAGGTGCAGTAAGCAAATGTCAGTCAGATGTGTGACCACAGACAACGCACATCCCAAAGTGAAGCACAGGTTTATTACACATTTGCAACATGTTGTTTCCACTACAAATGCAAGGTTTACCCACGTGGCAGTGGCCACACAGTCAACAAGTGCAGAAGATATGAAGTCCAGGGGTGCGTGGCACATCACTTGTAGGCCAACTACTGCTGCCACCCTGAAAGCTGAATCATGGTGTCGGGGGATCCAAGTTGACCAAAGTACTCAGTAAGCACCCTGTGAAGGACAGACATGACACACAGTTAAAATCACTGTAGAACAGGACAGTACTGCAATACTCATGCCCAATACATGTCACAAGACAACTACACAAAACCAAGTTAGCATATCAAAACTGTTGGTGACTTCAGACTACCTGGAAGGACACATTGCTGCACGCATCCAGTCAAGTAGCACATGGCCACACTCAAACAGCACCAGAGCACCACCCACACATATCATGCAAACTCACGTCATTCACATTACATCTCCCTGGATACTCACATTCAGCTGAAGAAGTTGGTGATGAGCTGTGTGCGGACATCACCATCATCATCATCACTGGCATCGTGGTCCAGGCCAGGATCCTCCAAAGGTGGCGGACGTTGGTCATCGTCATCCAGGATGAGAGGCAACTCCTTCCGCACTGCCAGGCTGTGTAGCATGCAGCAGACGATGACAATCTTGCACACCTTTGCTGGGGCATATGGGAGGGCCCCTCCTGTCTTGTCCAGGCAGCGGAAGCGGCTCTTCAGGAGACCAAAGGTCCGCTCTATCACTCTCCTGGTCCGACCATGTGCCTCATTGTAGCGCATCTGGGCTGGTGTCACAGGGTTCCTGAGGGGTGTCAGCAACCACGGCATGTTGGGGTATCCGGAGTCACCTACGGACAGACAAGTGCACATTAGCTGATTTGGAAAAGTGGGTGGAATACTACAGATCAGAACACACACAATGGTACAAAGTCAGTACACACTGACAAGCCAGGCACGCTGGTTCTGCATCTGTGCCATCATCCTCGGGATGCGACTACTCCTCATCACGTAGGCATCGTGTGCTGAACCAGGGAAACGGGCGCACACATGTGTGATGCTCATATCTGCTAAACATACCACCAGAGCATTGATCGAATGGTAATGTTTACGGTTCCGGTATGCCTGCTCATGTGCCTGTGGTGGTATCAAAGCCACATGTGTCCCATCAATGGAGCCAATGACATGTGGCATCCTCCCCAGGGCATAGAAGTCACTCTTGACGTCAGTGAGTTGTTGACGTGTTGGGAAATAGATGTACTGGTTCAGGCATCTCAACATTGCCTCCAAAACATCGCGTAGCACACGGCTGAACATAGTCTGTGACATCCCACTGGCAGTCGCAACAGTGTGTTGAAAGGTACCGGTGGCAAAGAAGTGTAGAGCTGCCATTACCTTCACCTTGGGGGTCAGCGCCGTAGGGTACGTCCGGCAGGTTGCAAATGTGGTGCCAAGCGCACTGCCAAATCCTCAATCAGCTGCCTGGTGAAGCGGTACCGTCGGATGCTGTCACGTTCCACCATCGTTGCCAGGTCAGGGAATGGTCTATGGACAGCTGGAGCCCTGCAGTGCATAGGTTGAAGGAAGAAAGATTGTCAGTCACCCCACATATGTGCCATTCACCATACTCAATTTCACATGCTACATCATTACGTGACACAAGTACTTGATGTGTGTGCCGTTCTGTCGGACATAACTCGCACCTACATGGCCATCATCTAACTTCTCAGTACAACATGTGTGCACAACAGGTACCAGGCTGTGCTATGGGAAACTATTAGGCTGTGTCACAGTACCCATTTACTGCTGTCACGTTCCACACACACACCACAGTGATATGTCTGGACAGATGCGCCACAGGCATCACAGATCATTGACAGGTAGATTCCCAGTGACCCTGTCTTGCCACATGGCCACTGGCATGACATGGCGTATCATGTACACGTCAGAAAAACAAACATGACTCCCACAGGTAGTGGCCCCTGTCGCATCCGCAGGACAGACATGGACGCCAGTGACGCACAACATCAAAGTCCATGCACAAACAACGTTGATGTGGACACTGTCTCCCATCGTGCACATGGAATCAGTGACATCGGAAACACAACATGCACACAGACTGTGGAGGGACATCACTATTGTGGCAATGGATCATCCTGTGATGTACATGCCTTCCCACATGGGACTCTGGGGGTATGTGACATGTCATACACATACACAACCTGGAAATGTGACCATGCCACATGCTCCAAAATGAACTGTTGCACATCACAGTGGTCATGTGCACAACACACCAAGGACCCTGCCCCCATGAACACATGCACAGCCTGGGTGTGGCTGCCCACAAGTGCCACCACAGAAACCACATGTTAACCCCCATACACAGAGAAGGAAATGCAGCCTTACATGCCTCAGGAAACAGTGTGGACTGGGTGTGGTGTTGTAGGTGTGCCCCTGGGTCTCTGGCAGGTATATGTGGCTGGCATACGTTCACCAGTGACAAGCATGGTGACATATGCGACTGACCTGTACAGGTACGCGTTGTACAGCAATGGACCGATCGGTGTGCCCGGCCGGCCCATTGCATCTGTTGTGAGCGGGTACGCGTTGAACAGCAATGGACCGATCGGTGTGCCCGGCCGGCCCATTGCATATGATGTGTGCGGGTACGTGTTGTATCCCGAAATACGCGTTGTACAGCAATGGACCGATCGGTGTGCCCGGTCGGCCCATTGCATATGATGTGTGTGGGTATGCGTTGTATCCCGAAATACGCGTTGTACAGCAATGGACCGATCGGTGTGCCCGGCCGGCCCATTGCATCTGTTGTGAGCGGGTACGCGTTGTACAGCAATGGACCGATCGGTGTGCCCGGCCGGCCCATTGCATCTGTTGTGAGCGGGTACACGTTGTATCCCGAAATACGCGTTGTACAGCAATGGACCGAACGGTGCGCACACATTGGCTGGGGCCTGGCATGGCAACGGACGCGTTTTCGAAGCTCAAACGAGTCTGATGCAGTGAATTCAGTTGGCCAGCCACAACAATGTTGCAAAATCATGGGTGTCATGAAGTTGAAGATTTGAAGGATGCTGTGGGCGTGTATTAGTGCTGCTATTCCATGGATTGGTCAGATTCAGAAGATGCAAACGACTTGGACCTATCACTTTGGACACATGGGACAGTATCTGCCTCTGCAGCACACATATAATGCTGGCTGTTCCCCTGAGAGCTCACTTGCCTGCACTACATGCTCCAGGACGACATCTGCCACCAACACTGCTGCTGTTTATGCATCCTCTGGCTCCTGCAATGGCACATACTGTGGAGAGAGCCCCAGCCTTCAGCCTTGAGGAGAACCAGGCCCTGCTGGACAGCCTCCTTCCACAGTACAGCAAGCTGTATGGGAAACCAGGGGAGCAGGTGAGTGTGCTGTCCACTGCCTCACTAATTGTGCATGTTGTCTGACTAGCAGGACTTTCAGTGTGCACACCACTGGCTAGCATGCCCACTGAGTAGTTGTCACACCCCAAAGTGTGTAGTTACATGCACTGAACTGGTACAGTGCAGTAACAGTGCATTCCAACTAGGTTTACTTCCCATGCAATGATACCATGTAGTGACTGCTGGCAAACTGTTCATAGCCATTGTTGCACTGCCTGTGTACATCATATGCCCCTGTGATTGAGACATGTATATCCAACTGTGTGATGCATGTATATGTTGCATGTGTAGTAATGGCCTTTTCACTTTGTCATCCTCACAGGTTGATGCCCACCAGAAGCAGGAAATCTGGCTGACCATCGCCCGGAAAGTAAGATCCGTGGGGGTCTACAGGCGCAGGATCCGCAACTGCCAGAAGAGGTGGCAGGACCTTCGTGGCTGGACCCGGAGGATCGCAAGGGTCCAGCTGAAGCTGTCACCTCCTCGCAGGAGGGGCGGACACCGGACCCTGACCCCCCACATGCTCCGGATCCTGGCGGTGGTCTTCCCTGACCTGGATGGGCAGCTGAAGGCCAGACAGCGCGATACAAAAGGGGATGATGGACGGAACGTTTGAGCCAATCAAACACTCACCCGCAGCAAGGAAGGGGTGAGTCCATGACTGCACTGTGCACTTTGTCTGACATGCTATGTGCCCTCCTCTGGCCTGGTTAAACTTCCACAGTACATCAGTCATGTGGTCCAGGACCCATGTCCCTCATTTGTGACATGCCCACTTCTCCTCTGATACGCATATGTGTGGCCCTTATAGTCAGGAAATTGTGTCATTTGGGGACTGTGTCATTGCATTTAGCTTTGCTCAAGGTGGGGGACAGCATTTGTTCCCGTGACTATGTTGTGCGATTCATGGGTGGGTCAATTGCTTACACAATGCCTAAGTTCTGACATGTAATCTGGGTGTAACTTTGATATGTGGTCCGCTTGCTGCTCTGACTCACCACATGTCCCTGGGGAATTTGGCACACACCCATGCTGCTGGTGGGAACAATGTTTGGGCCTCAGGAGTATGTGTATCCAGTGTGTCACACATGCTTAGCCACCTGCCTACTGTCCAGGACTCATCCCTCTTACAGGTGGAGCTGGACAGTCATGCCTACTCCAGGGCATACAATACACTCTGTACTCCCACTCCCGTGTATCATCTGGCATGTTGTGATCAGTGAAATGTACCCTCAGGTGTCTGCCTCTGTCTCATTGTGCTGTGTCTTCATTGTCAGGACTACTGGTATGTTTATCGGTTAGGGCTCAGCATGCCATCTGAGATGTGACCATGATAGACGATACTTCTGTGACTTATAGGTGTCTGATCACTTGACTGTGCACACAGGTGTTTGCGACTGTGACTTTCAGGCAGCTGTATTTTCATTCACAGCACACTGTGAGGTGCTCATGTTCAGAGAGTTGTGTTTCATGTCCCCCATATGTCCAGTTGGTATGATGTGGACAAATAGTAGTACAGATGATGTGGTATTTGGGGGATGGACATGTGCACTTGTCAGTCACATAACTTGCATTCCCCATGCCCTCGGATTGTGACACAGTGCAGACTGTTGTTGGCTGGCTGCCATGGCCATGTGACTTGAGACAGTAATGTATGACTTTGCACGCATTCCTGTGTCATGGCATTAAACTTCCTGAGACTGATCCTGCAGGGGAGTGACATGTGCAACATGCACCCCATTGTGGCATTGACTATCCGGACATGGGTGCATCATGGTGTCTGGTGCTGGTATGCATCACATGCATTTCTATTTAGACTCTGGCCATCCCTTTATCCGGACACCTGCACTGACTCAGTGGCAAGAGATGTGATGTGTGCATGTTCACATACTTCACCGTGTTCCCTGCAATGTCCAACAACTGTGTAGGTGGTGCATGTGTCCACACTGGGGTCTTACCATCAGACAGGCACCAGACAGATGGGTGCAAGGGCAGGAGGGGTGTGAGTCCCATGGTTGACCATCAGACTGACAATTGGCTTCCCCGAATCTGTGTGAGGACTTTAGGCAATGTTCAACTAAGGATGCCAGGGCTTGCTCTGTAATGTGCTGTACTTACTGTGGTGTGTGCGGTCAGTGCAGGTGACTGATGTTTGTCTGTTTCCCTAATTGTTTGCAGATACATCCACGGCCACAGGAGGGGACAGCTCCACGGACCAGGAGGAGCAGCGGAGCCAGACTGGGTCAGCATCGGATGAGTGGTCAGAGGGACCCAGTGGCACGGAGGGCGAGGGGAGCCACACCGAGGAGTCCTCAGCACCATCCACCTCAGCTGAGGACCACAGCAGCTCGGAGGATGACTCCCTTGTGGAGGCGGGTCTCAGCAGCCACCAAAGGCCAGCTAGTCTGTCTGGCCCCGCCACCACCACCACCGCCCTCCCATTCCTGAGGTCCGTGGAGGCTCCCGTACTCGGGAGCGTGTCTCCTTCGTGCCAGGCACCGCACCCCCTGCCCCTGTGTCCCCTGCTGCCCTGAGTGAGGAGTCTGTGTACCTCCTTCGGCAGCTCCATGTAGGGCAGACAGCAATGCTGAGTGTCCTCCATGCGCACACCACTCTGTTGACACAGCTGGTGTCGTTCATGGAGGGCATCTCGATGGGTATGTCTGCCCTACAGAGGAGCAATAAGTCCATGGACTCCTCCCTGACGGCAGCAGTGTCCCTCCTCCAACAGTCCCTCACCCCTCCCACCTCTGCCCCATCCACACTTCCTGCCCCCCTACCTGTCCAAAGCACATGCACACCTGCACAGTCACCCAAACACACAGACACGAGCAGCACAGACACACCCAAGAGAAAGGCAAGACGTGCACACAAGCATCCTCAGGGGACTGATACCACAGACACAGGGGATGGGGAACACACACACACACAGGCATCCACATTCACTCCGCAGTCCTCCAAATCCTCTCCCCCCAAGACCCCTTCCCTTGCCTTGCCTGCTACCCCACCTACACAGCAGATCTTCCTGTGTGACCTCGGCCTCTTCCCCTCCAATCCTGCTGATCCAGCATACCGGGGGAAGAGGAAGTCCACCCACACAGAGGGAAGTGCCCTCGCCCCCGGACACCCTCCCCCAGGCGCAGGCAGACACAGGACCCCATTCGGAAGTCCCCCGGACCAGGAAGAGCAAGACCCCACCACCACCACCACGCAGCTCCACCGCCCAGTCTCTCTCCTCCATCCCCCAGGCCACCACTGCACAGGTTCCCCCACCACACCCTGCCCCAGGTTCCCCCACATACCGATACCGCATCCCCAGACTGCTTAGGCCCTCCCCCCCTGCCACTTGCTCTTCCACCCCCAACCCAGACGCTCTGCCTGTTAGTGGCACTGTTGTGGAGACCGGGTCCCCCCCCTCTGTCCTGCCCACCTCATCTGCCCACCCTTCCACTCCCTTGGAGTCATTCACTGCAGTGGAGTCCACAACCACCACGTCTGACTCGGGCACTGCAGTGGGTACCCAGTCCACTACATCAGTCCAGCCCACTGCAGTGGTTGCAGCACCCACACCAACTGACTTGTGTACCACAGTGGTGCCGGCCCCCCTGAGTCAGACACCTCCACTGCAGTTGCCGGTGACACTCCTGCACCCACCACCCCTTCACTGCCTCACTCTGCCATCCCCTGATCCTGTCCCTGCGGTTCCTGGCCTGCCCCTTGTATGCCCCTCCAAGGGGGATGTCCCCTAACCGTACCAGTGCAGGCAAGCAATGTGTGACCAGTTGTCACTTCTCACCCCGTTGGGACTGTGATTTTGGACTGGCCATTGGCCTTAGTTTCTTTTGGACTTCCGTGTTTACCCTGACATTTGCTGAATAAAGCCTCTTTTTGTTTACTTGTGGGTTTTCTTTTGATGTACATGATGTGGATGAGTAGCATCCTGCATTTGCAGTTGTAATAGTGTTCAGATCAGGAAAATGAAGTGTTGCAGTGATGGACTCCATGTGGTCCATGGGATATGTGTCCTGTTGTAGTCTGGATCTATGGCATCCTTTGCTACAGTCTGAGGGTGTAATGTTCAGCATTTGACACAGGGATGTCCATTTTGCATTTGTAAATGAACATCTTTGTCTTACACTGATGGATCTATGGCATCCTTTGCTACAGTCTGAGGGTGTAATGTTCAGCATTTGACACACGGATGTCCATTTTGCATTTGTAAATGAACATCTTTGTCTTACACTGATGCACATCTGGTGGGCTTACCACTGTTCAATGTTCCGATTTCCCTGACTGTGTGCCCAGCTCCACTGGACATGCAGTTTTGCACATCAATGTCGAAGGACTCATCTGTGTATACAGTGCAACTTGCTTGACACGTGTTTTGTGTGTGTGCAGATGACTGACGTGACACTCCCGTACCCAGGCTGATGTGAGCAGAGCCTTCTGTGTGTTGTGGTTGTTGACTCACTGACGGAGTGTTCTGCTGACATGTTTGGGTCATGCACAGACAAGGTTTGGCACAGCGGACTTTCCACAGGAGTGGAGTGCCCTCATGGCAGTGTGTAATCCGGTGACATTGCGTGGGCCTGTGTTGTGTGTTGTGTAAGCATGTCTGTGCATGTTCCCTTCCCTTTTCCTACTCAGGCTGTGTCCCTAGGGATGTTCCTGTTTGTGATGCTTGCTGAGTTGTTCTGTGTTCATCCAGCATCTTGGACCTGGTTTCTCCGTGATGTGGGTGCATGGCAAACTAATGTTCATGAGGTTGTCATACCAGGTTGTCTTTGTTGTCAGGGCTGGGGATGTGGGCAAACGCAGATGGGACACATTCAGGATTCCCCTTGGCACTTGTTGTTTACACGAGTCATGTGATTTACAGTTTGTGTTAGCTTTCAGTGATTGTGACACGTTGTGTGTGTGACTGCTGCCACTCCTCAGGGTCAGAGCTGCAATGTTGGAAGTTGTGTACGTGTGTTCTTCGTGTGTCACCTTGGCTTCTTCGTTGGTGTGTGACTATGGCCAGGATCCCATTGATTGTGGTGGATTTCACATCATGCCCATGTACGGCATACTGTGCTGTGTGTCAGACATTGACGAGTCTTGTTGACTGGCCATGTGTGATGGGTTTCTGCACCTTAGTTCCCACCACCACCCCTGGTATTGTCATGGGTGCATGTCCAATGTCACCAGTCCATGTGAGCTTCACTGCTGCACATTGGTGGAGATCAGGGTGTGTGGTGTTGAGTGTGTGCAAAAGTGAGTTGTTGCACGGCTAGACCCCTACCTCCATATTGGCCTTGGCTGGCAGGCCGTGCTGATTGATTGGAGCTTGTGTAGGTGTGATGGTAGTTAGTTGCTCAGGACACATGGCTGTGGTTCACAGTGTGAACAACATCTAACTTTGTCATCACAGTGGGATTATCATGCAGGCTAGTGTCAGCACAATGTGGGGTCCCTGGGGGTAGTGCTGTGGTGGGTCTGTCTCTTGTGTTAGTTGCTGTTCCTACAAGCTTGTGTGACATGTGTAATTTGTGCTCCCTCTCATCTAACAAAGCCTGATTGCCCACATAGGGGTATCCGATCCATGAGTAACTTTTGTATGGCACTGTATACACATCTGTGTGGTTGGAATTCAGGCCTCCTCATGTGTTGTGTGGTTGCCTGGGGACACTGGCACACCCCCCCATCACCTGTTGTGTTTGATATGCAGTGTGAGTCTGCCTGTTTGTGTTTGTGCCTTTGCACCACTGCATTGGCATATCTTGAGTGTGCCATTGGCTGTATGTTGTTTGGTGGCTTTCCCCTGCTGTCCCTGGGACTCCTAGGTCATCAGTCAGCACAATAATCATGGTTTGTATGTCCCATTGCTGCCATGGTATGGTATTTGTTCACCTGACATCTACAGTCTCCACAGGATATCTACATTTGTGTATCCATTGGTGCAGATATGTGGGTCAGCATTATGATGGTCACTTCTGTCATTGTGTTATTTGTGAATGTTGACAATGTGGGCCCCCATGGGTGATGTTTGTATGCACATGGCCAAAACGATGTTTCAGTGACACTGCACTGTTTCCCCTCGACCAATCTATGTTGCTATGGGACACAAGCACTACTATGCCATTGATGTGTTTGTTGTTGTGTGACCAGGATTCATCCATGCAGTTTGGCTTTGGCAGCTTTTACCATGAATACACTTCCCTTTTGGTCACTGTGGTGATGGGGCTTTAGGCCCCATTGCCACACTGTTCAAAATGTGCATCAGCTATGGACACCACATTTCCCTTTTGGTCACTGTGGTGATGGGGCTTTAGGCCCCATTGCCACACTGTTCAAAATGTGCATCAGCTATGGACACCACACTTCCCTTTTGGTCACTGTGGTGATGGGGCTTTAGGCCCCATTGCCACACTGTTCAAAATGTGCATCAGCTATGGACACCACACTTCCCTTTTGGTCACTGTGGTGTTGGGGCTTTAGGCCCCATTGCCACACTGTTCAAAATGTGCATCAGCTATGGACACCACACTTCCCTTTTGGTCACTGTGGTGATGGGGCTTTAGGCCCCATTGCCACACTGTTCAAAATGTGCATCAGCTATGGACACCACACTTCCCTTTTGGTCACTGTGGTGATGGGGCTTTAGGCCCCATTGCCACACTGTTCAAAATGTGCATCAGCTATGGACACCACACTTCCCTTTTGGTCACTGTGGTGATGGGGTGTTCGAGCCCATTGCCACAGTGGCCATGGTCGGCTTGCATTGTGGAGGCCACACACATTTATGTGTGACACATGTGCTAGGGGGTCACATTGTATGTTCAATGTCATGTTCAGTGTTGTAGGCATTTGACACAGACTACACACACTTGTCATGGTGTTGGGGGGGATGTAATCTTCTGTCATTCCTTATGTGGGAGTATGCTAGTTGTGTCATGCATTACCCGTCCTATGAGTAGGAGTGGTGTTAGTGGTAGGCATCCATCCCCCCATGAGTGGGGATGGTAGTAGTGACAGGCATCCAGGCCCCCCTGAGTAGGGGTGGTGGTAGTGGTAGGCATCCAGCCCCCCCTGAGTAGGGGTGGTGGTAGTGGTAGGCATCCAGCCCCCCTGAGTAGTGATGGTGGCAGGCATCCATACCCCTAAGGGTGGGGATGGTAGTAGTGGCAGGCATCCAGGCCCCCCTGAGTAGGGGTGGTGGTAGTGGTAGGCATCCATCCCCCTATGAGTGGGGATGGTAGTAGTGACAGGCATCCAGGCCCCCCTGAGTAGGGGTGGTGGTAGTGGTAGGCATCCATCCCCCCATGAGTGGGGATGGTAGTAGTGGTAGGCATCCATCCCCCTATGAGTGGGGATGGTAGTAGTGACAGGCATCCAGGCCCCCCTGAGTAGGGGTGGTGGTAGTGGTGGGCATCCATCCCCCCATGAGTGGGGATGGTAGTAGTGGTAGGCATCCATCCCCCCATGAGTGGGGATGGTAGTAGTGACAGGCATCCAGGCCCCCCTGAGTAGGGGTGGTGGTAGTGGTAGGCATCCATACCCCTAAGGGTGGGGATGGTAGTAGTGGTAGGCATCCATCCCCCTATGAGTGGGGATGGTAGTAGTGGTAGGCATCCAGCCCCCTATGAGTGGGGATGGTAGTAGTGACAGGCATCCAGGCCCCCTGAGTAGGGGTGGTGGTAGTGGTGGGCATCCATCCCCCATGAGTGTGGATGGTAGTAGTGGTAGGCATCCAGCCCCCCGAGTAGTGATGGTGGTAGTGGTAGGCATCCATACCCCTAAGGGTGGGGATGGTAGTAGTGGCAGGCATCCAGGCCCCCCTGAGTAGGGGTGGTGGTAGTGGTAGGCATCCAGGCCCCCCTGAGTAGGGGTGGTGGTAGTGGTAGGCATCCATCCCCCCATGAGTGGGGATGGTAGTAGTGGTAGGCATCCATCCCCCTATGAGTGGGGATGGTAGTAGTGACAGGCATCCAGGCCCGCTGAGTAGGGGTGGTGGTAGTGGTAGGCATCCATGCCCCCCTGAGTAGTGATGGTGGTAGTGGTAGGCATCCATACCCCTAAGGGTGGGGATGGTAGTAGTGGCAGGCATCCAGGCCCCCCTGAGTAGGGGTGGTGGTAGGGTGGTGTTGGTGGTAGGCATCCATCCCCCTATGGGTGTGTATGGCATTGGTGTTGGCCATCCCACCCCTATGGTTCTGCTGTTGCTAGTGTACGTTATTTGTGCATCCCTATGTGTGTGTGACATATTTCGGGTACGTGTAGTTTGTTTGTATTGTTGGTGTTTGACTTACCGTCTGCGCCGTACGCGTCTGTGCCGGTCCCGGTAATAGATGTAGAGTATAGGTAGGACCTGCGCAATGGGATTCATGCTTGGATCGTCTCGTTCGGGTTTCTCGTGTCTTCGAGTCGTACTCGTAGCAGGCTTGTTCGTCTCGTAGCCGTGGATCGTCTTGTGGCGCGAAACGGAGCTTATGTACGGGTCGCCCGGATGCTCAAATGTGCCGGACGTAGCGACGGGTTCGGCGCGTACGGATTGCGCATCGTACTAGTCCAGCCGGAAGGTGCTGTGTATTTGCTTCCGTGCGGCTCGATTCGGCGTTCACAGATCCGGCTCGGGCGGGGAACAGGAGCTGGATTGGGTGAGTACGGCTCGCTCGGAAAATGAGTTGTTATACGCATTGTACTTGTTCGTCCGGACGAGTGTACGAATCGGTCGGGGAACACGCATTCGGCTGGTATTTTTTCCGGACGAATACTGTTAGGTGCCCTACCGGCCGAGATCGGAATCGACCCCTATGTGTAGTGGAATGATGTGGAGTGGATGGGAAAACTTAAAAATACTTAACTAGTGGGCCACTCTTTTATTCCCGCCCCTAGCTGGTATGATTAAAATCAGGGGCCGTTACCAGGAAGAGACCTGACCTTAATGAGTCTGGTTATCCCAGTAATGTGTTTGTGTCAACATTTTTCGAGCTGTTCCCCTAATAGCTCTTCATCAGGACTCCACGGGGTCCAGCCCCGAGTGTACCACTCCTAACGGATCCTATAATAAGGACAAAACTAAGTGCACACCTAATGTGCATGCACAGTATACATACGGTTCAAATGATTACTCTGTATTTCCGATAATGCAATATTATTGCATCATGGTCTAAACCAGGGGTAAAGGGGCTTGTAGTCAAACTTTCGTCAAAGCCGCCTCTGGTTCTGTGACCTACTTTGCGCCCTGGAGACCTCCCTGTAACCCAGCCTTACAAAATCTACACATCCTGCTTTCCAGACTTAGACCATATCATCTTCCCACAATCTCCAAATAAGGCCCTCTGTCCATCTGCAACATCATATAGATCTGCCTAGTACTGTGCATCAGATCTAAAGTTAAATCAAAGTGATTGACCTGTATACAGTCTGTTCGGCAAGTTTGCAGTAAAGCTGTGTCTGCAAGGCTTGAATATTTCGTGAGGCTTTTCCTCACTTCCACTTTGAATTGAAGGCTTAAATAAAGTCAAAACGTCTCTTCCAGACCCAACAGTTCTAACATATAAATGAGAAATTGCAGAAGTTATATTCACATTATTATTTGATTATTTTAATGTGCAATGGTTTATAAATGTCTGTTTTAGATATGATGGCCTTCAATTTTACGACTTGAGTTATCGAAGATTTTTGTAGTTCTGTGTAATTTTGAAACCTAGGATGTGGAGGAATTGGATTAAATCTGATGCAATCGTGATGGGGTCTTATTTGTTATGTTTGCACTTTTTATGTGATCACAGATGTGCTGGCAACATGGAGACCCCACAGTTGGGTTCGGAAGTTTTGTTTTATTTGGATGTTGCAGAAAACTTTCCAGCTGAACAAGCATGGTCCTGCAAAAAAATCAGCTATTTTTGAAAGTTTGTTGCGTGCAAGGCTACAATTCTAGCTAAAGAATGATGTGCAATCAGTTAGGTATCAAAGGGCTATTTATGTACGGGAAGACAACTCATTTTGTTCTTTTGTTTTTATGCTGCTGACTGAGGGAGATCATATGAAAATACATATTGTATCTATATATTTATATTCTTATAATTTTACATCGTTATTGATAGTACAGCTGTTAGCATCAGCTATTACATTAGTATCTTGAATGTATTTTAGATTTCCAAGTCATTGAAAGCCATGAAAATTAAAATCCGGCACGATTCACAGAAAGTTGGACCTTTGCTCCCATGTTGTTACTTCCACATTTGAAACAAATGTCGGAATTTTTATCAGTTCACAGCAAATTCCTGAAGTCCTCCTGATTGTAGCAGATTCCAAGTTATGCTTGCATGCATAAATAAGTATTACCACATACCAAAATGGAGCAGGCATACCTTTCTGCTTAAGGAAATATGATATAAAAATACGTTTTCACTTCAGACTCTTTAAAAAAAAATACTATTTTTCTCGAAAAAATACTACTCACTGTGGGGAAACCTCTTTCCCTGGAGTGCCTTCAATTTGGGGAATGTTTCCTCCTCTTTTGTGCCCTCAAACGCATTTACTGCTTGCTTAGACAAGAGTACATTTATGTTTCTAGAATGGAATCAATGGTGGCCGTCATGACTTGCGGTTGGCGGGGCGGGCTCGGGAGGGGGAGTGAGGGGGGGCGCGGGGTTGTGCAATGAAAGAAAACCACACAAAAAATACACTTACCTTGCCACTGGGTCCCGTGTCTCTGCTCCTTGCTCCTACTCTCCTCGTGGGACTCGAGGAACAGGAAGCAGGAAGAACAGCCAGGCTCCCCTGACCAATCACAATGCTGCAATGTAGCGTTGTGATTGGTAAGCACCCAGGCCCCTGACCAATCACAATGCTGTAATGCAGCTTTGTGATTGGTTTTGAGCGTCCTGTTTCAACGCTCAACCCTGGAATGGGGGCCTGGGCATGTTCTCCACACAGGCTGTAATGCAGCCTGCATGGAGAACAGGGAAAGTATGCATGACTGGTTTGGGCGGCCAGAGAGGGCCGACCAAACAGTCATTGCGCACTTAGGAGTGGGCAAACCACTCCTCTCATGCCCTACTCTGACAGCAGAGCAGCTCCACCCACCAACCCGCCCGCAAAGGAAACATAAAATGATAGTAACTGAAAGTAATTTTCATATATATATCCTTTACACTGCTCAAAAGCAGTGGGGCGACGCTCCTCCACCATAGCGGAGGAGCCGCCACTGATTGTCAGTAACACAGCCGTCACTGATTGTCAGTAACACTGAGATCCCAAATGTGACAGAGGGTGTTTATGACACTTCAAAGGGTGCTCTGTGATTCAGTGAGAGGTCATAAGGAAGAGGCCTGGACACATATCAGGATGGAGATGGGGCTGATAAGGGAATTATAAAGAGTATGGCTGGGACCCCGAGTTAACCTTTTGATGCACATATCACTGTGGCTGACATCCAGGTGCAAACTCTAGTCGTTACTATAGCCTCTGTTGGGAGACTTAACTTTTGAGTCTCTCCTTCTGTGACAGCCTTTCAAGAGGAAGAGAGAGAGGAAAAATGTATACTTCAAAAGAAACAGAACCCTAACATATCTCTTCAAAGACCCAGACCCTACATCACATTTGGTGTCTGGAAATGGGCTATAAGCAGGGGAGATTGAGACCCCAATAATTTGTCATCTGACAAGCAGCCATATGGGCTGTGTGAGGAGGGGAAGCTCTGCAAGACTTCTGCCTGTGACCAGGATAGGGGACCAAGACCTGCTAGTCTCCTTGTCGGGTGAGAGGACATCACCCAGGTAAACCAAGACCACCTGCTCTGGAGCACCAGTGCCTGCCTCCTTGGTTGGACCCCCTGTTCTACTGGCCAGGGATGCACAGATATGCAGAGAGGTTCTGTAGAACCTGTCCCTCTTGCCAGATGAGTGGTAAGACAGGAGGAAGGGCTAAGGCACCAGTATTGCCTCTACTAGTTGTAGGTGTTCCATTTGAGTGGGTGGGAATAGACATAGTTGGTCCTTCAAACCACCCCACCTCCAGTCTGGCAACAGGTATATCTTTATATCTTGTTTGTGGTAGATTACACCCCCAGGTACCCTGAAGTTGTACCTCTGAGGAGCATGACTGCAAAGGTGGTAGTAAGAGCTCTCCTAGGGATCTTTTCTAGGGTCAGATTTCCAAGGATGGTATTTTCTGACAGACTTCATATTTCTTAAATGGGAGAGATATAGGAGCAAGCTGGTGTGACATACCACTTCTACACAGCATACCACACACAAACCAATGGTTTGGTTGAGCGGTTTAACAAAATACTGAAGAGCATGATGGGAACTGCAGTGAGGATGAGGTTTTTTGATCTGAAATTGACATGGCTGAGAAGAGGTTTTTAGCAAGAGAGTATCCATCTAATATCATTAATGCCGCCAAACAACGGATATTAAAAACTAATGGCGACAAATGTTTGAGGACCAACACTAGAACAGCAAAGAACAAGGACAGGGTGTCTGGGATCCACCCTACAATACTTTGGGCCACGTGTTTTATAACATCATTTGTAAACATTGACACATACTCAGGGTTAATTCTACTCTTAATAAACGTGTCTCTGATAAACCTGTGATCATTTACAAGAGAGGTAGAAGTTTACGCAACATACTGTGCCCTAGCTTCTACAATCCCAAAAGGAGGAATACCAGTTTAGGCTGGCTACCGCCACAACCTAAAGCCTTTTTTAAATGTGGACATTGCAATGTGTGTCAGTATACATTAGACAAGATCAAAAGTTTTCTGGTATAACACCTCTGTTGAATATAATAGAGAGGCCTTTATAAACTGTAATACTAAATTTGTTGTATATTGTGTATTATGTGTATGCGAACACATTTATATTGGAAGCACCATTCGGCCTATGAAAGAGAGGATTCAAGAGCACATCCGTGCTATTAGGAATTGTAACAAGAATTACCCTCTGGCTGTACACTTTAATACCTGTCACAGGTCTGCTGAGTTATCGCTAGTGAGATTTCACGGACTGGTGGTGGCTCTAGAACACCCAAGAGGTGGTGATAGGATACAACCTTTGAGAAAACTAGGGACATGAGAGATTACCGGATTTAGGGCCGTGGATTTCGGATTGAAGACGGAAAGGGAGCTGTTTGCATTTCTAAATGACTAACTGATACCTTTTGACAAACTAAATTGTGTTTGTATTATCTTTTACAAACTCTGTATAGATGTTGGGGCATATTAGCAAGGGCCTTATCGCTGCTTTAGCGGCACTTTTTGCCGCCAAAGCGGCGATTTTTTTTATCGCCCTATCAGCAAGCTGTCGCTAACAGGCGTTAGCGACAGCTTTCTGGCGATAGCGGCCCGTTTTCCCATCGCCTTGCATGCCAGTGATAATTATCGCTAATGACATGCAAGGTAGGCGTTCCCAACTAAAAGCGACTGAAAACAGTCGCTAACACAACTTCTCCCTATTAGCAACGCAGGCGAAGCGATAAAAAAATTTGCGCTAAGCGCGAATATCGCTAGAATTTAACACCTGCTAAAAACATGACTTACCTGTTTGTAGAATAGGAGGTGGATTGTCAGCCTAAGTCCACCATGAAGCGTTAATGCGTGAATATCGCTGGTTTTCCAGCGATATTCACGCATTTAGCCGCTATCGCTGGATATTTTATCGCATTGGAGATAAACCTTGCTAATAGCATGTTATCTCCGCGATAATATCCAGCGATAGGCGGCGTTAAGAAAATGCGCGCTAAGCGATAATTTTCGCCTGTTGTTGCTAATATGCCCTGTTGTCTTTTATACATGCATGGCGAGAGCTACTCGTGGTTTCAACAATACTAGAGTATTTCTTTGTCTCATGTGTCCACCTTATGTCATGACTATCTGCTCGTGACACTTTCTGTGCTAGATGAAAATGTTGATTTTATACTCAAGCATGCCATATTATTTTACAATTAGCGTATTGGTGTTGTTGTTAATGCATGAGCAGTTCGTGCATGCTGTGATTGGGTTCACTCTGAATGACAAACTGGAATAAAATGTTTGTGTTTAAAATACTTTATGTCTGATTATTATGTTTACATAGATGTAATCATAATGTTATTTTCCAAACACGATTTTAGTTGGTGAATGAACTCTCTTTTCTCTCCTAAATTGATGAGGTTTTCACTATTTCTTTTCCTTACTTTCTAGCACATTATTTTTCTAACTCAGGACACCATATGTACAAGGGGCCAGTTTACTGCTATTTGACAACTAGCCATTATTATTACTTACCATTGAATTTGAATACAGTAGACTTCAATTTATTTCGAATCCGCTTAATCTCGGTGAACTGATGCGATCAATATAGTGCTCAGTGTTTTTTATAGCGACTGTTTGCGTCGGGCCTTCTTCACTGACCATGAACCATTCCCTCTTTTAGAGGGCCAGGATTTGACTGAACTCCACACGTGTCGAAACTGACCGGATATCCGACAGTGCCAGCAAGCGTTGCTTTGACCTAATATGTGTGAGCGAACTAAGAGGGCTGGTACGGCGCCATACATGAATTTTACAATGTTTTTTCTTTAATTTTTGTAGCTACTGTGATTTTTGTAGTACAAGCTTATCATAGCCTTCTACACAGCAGCCTGCTCTCTGAACTTTGGAGTGGTTCTACTTACTTTCAGTATGGTGGCATTTGGTTGTGTGCATGAATTTAAAAATCATACTGTTATAACTAAGCGTTAATCGTTGCATACCATCACTGACACACGGTTTTTGCCTGTAACTTTGTTATATTTCTGTATTGACTGTGTCAAAAATTTAATAATTTCCTTTGGATGTTTATAGTTGTTGTCTCTTCTCCTTCCAGTGTACTTGACACGCTTTACCATGAGCATATTTGGACCACGTTGCTTGGTTTTTTGACTTAGGAGTTGATTGAATATTTCTTCTTTTGTCCTCAGGGCTATTAGGATTTCTCGAGTTATTGGAGTGGATTTGCTCCTTTCCTATTGAGACTATTAAAGTATATATTTGTTATTGTATTTGAATTCACAGAATTGGATCACTATTTCTGGGTTTTTCTTGATAAGGATTGTCTTTTCGGGTTACACTGGTGCATTTTCCCTTTGGGATCATCCTGAATTTAACCATGAAGGCTTTGGGTCTTTGCTTCTTATTACTCTTTATTGGGAAATTGTTTGTTTTGGGGGTCACGCTGAAGGCCTGCTTTGGTTCATCCGGTCATCCTTTCAAACTGTAGCCTTGGCTTCTCGCACGTGAACTTTTCCTTTTCCATTTTTTATTTTCTTTTCCCACTTGTTCTTTTTGACTAAGTGAATGGCAAAAAAGAAATATAGAACTAATTTTGACTATATGTAGCTACTTGTATTTAACAGTGTATAAAGTATGTGTATTTTTAAATTAACAGCCTTGAAAAAGTCGTCAAACGACGAAACACGTGTTGGCTGTTCAATCTTTGGATTTCAATTTGTTTGTTACTGAATCCTTAATGTCTTGAAAATAAAGTCTTTGGACCTACAACATTGACAGGGTGTTTTCATCTCTGGACTCCAATTTGTGTGTTACTAAATCCTTAATGTCTTGAAAATAAAGCCTTTGGACCTTCAATACTGCCAGACCAAGATACTCTAATATTGTGTGGTGCTCTGGATACACTATTGTTTTATGTATATTTGAAGGTTTTCTTTCATATATTTGTCAACACTAGGTGAGTGGCACAGTGTTTTTTTGTCTATTTGAGCACACATTAGTTTTACTGTTTTCTTACTTACTCTGAATTTGTGATGTGCAAGCTGATCTGTTTAACCACTGCCCCCTTTGTATGTGCATGAACCAAGAAACATGGCTTTCCCCCCAACAACAATACCGTTAGTGACCTAAAAGGCAAGTCAGTAGTCATGTAAACCCTAAACATGGCCTAGATTCTTACTATAGATGGAGCAACATTATAATCTATTAAATCAAACAAAAGAGGTGCTTGTACAGCGCACATCTGGAACTCGAGTCTTTATAGGTGCTCTCATACGGTTGTACGATGGTACAACGCTGGTAAATACATCGCATGCCTTTGCCTCGCAATTTTTAGCATGCATGTTTTTACCGCGATTATGCATTTACATCGCATGCCAATACCACGCCTTGTTTTTAGATTTAAAAACAATGTATTAGTGGGGGGAGACCCCCCAACCCCCCATCTTACCTGAAATACATGGTATTGGCATGCGTTGTAAATGCATATTCGCGGTAAAGATATGCATGCTAAAAAATGTGAGGCAAAGGCATGCAATGTATTTACCTCGTTGCAAAGGCTGTTTCCCCTCTAATACATGATAATAATGAAAAAGGTGGCTCAATGTTTGCCTAGGATCACATCATTTGGGCAAGCAGGAAAGCCCATATTGATTCATGGCTATTTGTTGCCACATTTTGAAATGCAGCCAGTAGATGTATCTCTCTCTCTCTCTCTGTCTGTTTGTCTTTTATTCTTGGAACACAATGAGAATATACAACAAATACATAGCAAACGGACTCAGATCCCCAGACCCAGCTACCAAGCCACGAATGCATTTATTTTGGGGGCTGGGTCACACCACAAACACTCCCATGAAGCTATACCCCTGATGGGAAATAAAAGAAATAAAATAAGATTGGAGCATGACCAGATACATTTTCCAGTGGCACAGCAAGGGAGCCATTGGCTCTAATGTAAGCGGGCCCTTCAGACCCCTATTAAAGTAGTGAAAGAGCACTATAGTTGTGTAGTGGGTCCCTTACACCTTGTGCTTCATTTGTAAAATAAGTGCAGGGGAGGGGGGTTTTATTTCTTAGGAGTCGCCTGCTGCACTGCTGAATACCAGGGTTGCTGATTGCAGGTAGGGCCCAGCGGCACCCATTTTAGGTACCTGCACTTATTTTATTTTCACGCAGAGCAAGTGACACAAAAGAAAGAAGGCAAAAGTAAAAGCCGGAAAAATAGTGACAAAGGGGGAAATCAGTGATGAAAAGATCCTGCAACAATGTGATAAAGGGGTAGGGAGTGTCTGGTGCTTGATGATGGCTGCATGAGATGGAAATACGTGCTCACTGTGCTACTGGAACCAAGCTACACCTGACTGAAGAGCCCCTATCAGGTGGACCGGTCTTGGGTTGCATGCGTTCTGGTCCAGAGAGGACCTGGATTAGCAGTTCAGGCTGGACTGTTCTTATTGGAGCAGGGTCAAGACTGATTTGCATATGACTGGATCCAAACGGAAGTGGCATGGTGTGCAAAAAACAATGGATTGGAATGGTACTTCAAGCGATTGCCAGTGGTTAGACTTATCTTAGAATATTCCTCCCATCACATTGTGTGTGACAGGCAAACCATAAACCAAGTGAAGGACATATTTGTATATTTTCCTACCCTGGACTGCCATGCCTCGCGTAGAAACCATGAGTTGGGCTCACAAAGCACCTCACAATTTTTTGCAGATGCCGCACTTCCACTTAACTCTAAACGACCTCCATATTGGGTGCCAACCTATCTCCTGCATCTTCATCAGTATTCAACGTCTCTTCTGACAAAGTGTCACTTACAAAGGCATGCTTCTTTTGGTTGCTCTCAGGTGAGGTACGATGGCGAGGAACAAGCTGAAGAGAAATTGGGAAGGAGCCTAAGGAATTTGTTAAGTGATTGTCACTCAAGCATTTTCTGCGAATACTGGTACACAAATCTCTGTCTTATGCATGTAGTAGCTTGTAGCATCTATATTATTACCTGGCTATGTGGATGGGAGTGGTTCCTGGAATTGGCTCCTGCCAATAGTGTTAGGACCACTACTCAAGACAAGAATGCATGAAGTATAAACCAGAAATACATGGGATTTGAAGCAGAAATAAGAAGGGTCCAATTGACAAAACTTGTTTCCATGAGTATTTGAATCTTCCTCCTGGAACTTTAAGAGTAAGTTGTAACTGAGTGGGGCACAAGTAACAATTAAACCGGTGACAGAGCAAAGGGGTTGGGGTTACGAGTTTTGGGGGCAGCGGCCTCACATCCTGTCACGGGGTGGCAATCGCCCCCGCTCTTCAATGCGGCCACCACTGGGCGGCCAGAGGTCTAGCTACGCCACTGAATTACTCACAAAAATTCTTGTTAATCAGGTTGAAAGAAACTACATTTTAAATTAAACTGGCCCTTTTCTATCTACAAGGCAAATTATCACAGTGGAAAATGTATATTCAATAGACTTTTTTTATAACGAGACCACTTTCTAAATACTAAACCTTCAGCAAGAAAAACCCTTTTCTCTATGATTTATTTTTGCATGTACCCTCTTTTGGTGAAAAATATTAAATGAATGTCAGCTGACCTTGATGTATGTACAATAGGAAATGCCAACAATTAACCACTGGGGTCCATATTTATGAAGCCTTTGCGGTGTCCTTGCGTCACGCAAAGACAACACAAAGGCTCCAGTAATATTTACAAAGCCACGCAAGGCCTGATTTGTGTGGCCTTGTGTGGCTTTGTAAGGCAATGTAACACATGGCAGCTGCTTGTGCTGCGTTATGTTACATTTCAACTTGGGAGGCGTTCCATGGGTGGAGCATGGGCGTTCCCATGCATCCACCCAAGGATTTTCGGCGCATTCCCAGATTTACAAAGGCTTGCAAACCTTGGAATGCATCAAAATGCCACACCTTCCCAAGTGAGATGTAATGAGGAGAAATATCTTTATTTATCCTTGTTATTTCCTCTTTCTTCGTGAGCTGCAGAATGCAGCACTCATGGAAAGAGGAAAATGCCTCAAAGGAATATTTTTGTTCAGGAAGGTGTCCCTTCCTGCACACAAACAATCCTGCCTGTAACACAAGCATCCTTGCAGTATGGTGCAAAGGTGCCTGCGTTGGCGCTAGGCAGCACTCAGAGTGCCAGCGCAAGGAGAGAGCAGACACGCTCCATATCTTTGTTAATATGGAGCATTTCTGACCTCTCCCTGTCATGCAACGCAGTGCAGTAACTCTGTTTGCTGCCCTGCGTTGCGTGAAAGTTTAGTAATGTGCCCCTGGATGTTTGCTACTTATCTCAAGATCAGCTCATCTAAAATGGAGATTCTTGCATATTGCAACTGGAAGAATTAACCCCTGACCATAATGCCTCAGGAACCAAGACCCTTGCTTCTATAATCGCCTGAAGTGAGGAACTTCGGGGTGATCATGGATTCAACACTAACACTCGTACCACAATTAATCTAAGTGGTTAAATGTAGCTTACACCTGATGAGATGTCTTTGACAAATTTTCCCCTACTTAGGGTCATCGCAAAAGGACCAGACTACTGTTGCATTACCATTCAACCACCTTGACTATGTTGATGGATGCTATCTTGGAACACCTATGTAAACAGGAAATTACAGAGAATTCAAAATATAGCTTGCAGACAACTGTCAACTTACGGATGTGGATCCACATCGCACCTAGCCTCTTTTCCCTACACTGGTTTCCCATATCCGGAAGAATCATCTTTAAACCGATATGCATGGCTCACCAGCAATCCATGGGACTGGATAACTCTTCTGTCGGCAAAAGCTCCAGAGCTGTCGCCAAACAAGATATCCCTGCTCTAGACTTTCCCTCTTATTGGTTATCTCTCTATTCAAAGAGACCTGAGCTGGAAGACACTCCTTCTCTGTCTAGACTTTCAAGCTCTAGAAGTCAATTCTCTCATGAATAAGGAGTATTGACAATAATCCCCGATTTCAGAAGCCATTAAACACCTGGCTGTTCCTCTCACTGCAAACACAAGATGCAGACTATGATGTATAAAACCCGGTAAATATGTCAGTGAAGCTGTGCCTGTTCCCTCACACATTTCAGGCTTATGTGCAACACCCCAAGCCACACAATCTTTGGAGCATGTCTTAAAAACTCATGCAAGCATCTCCCTTAGGCCTTACCACATCCAACGAAGTATACAAAAAGTGATGGATGGAATACTTGAATTAATCTCAGCCACTGGTAGTTACTCTGGGTCACCATTTGTGTGTTTGACGTACCACATCCACCAACCTTCCAACCATAGACATCCAATAGGAAGAACTTATTAACACTGGAGTGCTTTGCGGCCTCGTCAGGAGTATGAATTGCTATACAAATGCTCCACTGCAATAAAATTGACCAATAATAAGAAATAAACAAAGTCTGTAATGATGCTGAAATTGTCACATAGTTTGATTGAATTTTGAACTAGAAACCTGAATGCACTTCAAGATTCAACGTTGTGTATCATGCCAGTCTTTTCAAGACGGTGTTCTCACAAGCATTACCACAGCATTATTTTCAAGTAAAAGATAGCTTTGCTTAAAGGAACTTGATGAGAAATAAGCTTTCTGGTGCAGGAAGTTCGGTACAATAGTTGCTAATGGAAAACTGAGAAACAGAACGCCTTCTTTCAGACGATGCCTGCAGGGTAATTTCTGTTTGCCTAACTGAGAGGTACTTTTTCAATCTCAACATTAGTAATGTCTTCATTTTCATCTGCTCCATAGTATTCAAAGATATCCTTCTGGCTTACCTGAAATATAAAAAAAAAATCGACCTTAATTTGGTCAAATAATCAATTTTATCTTTATGGTCACAGGAATTCTCGAGGAATTTACAGTTTATTGAAGTACTGTTTCGGCCTAAAACTGCTATTTCGTCATTATATTGTTTAATAAGTTACATAAATTATAAAACTGATAAAAAAATAAAAAGATTGGTCAGTTTTAAGGGCAAACTGTCTAACTGTGTGTATAATTCAAAGGTGGATACCTTTTTGAATTTCTGTTTTGTCAATGTTATCAAAACAAAGACACACAAATGATGGATGGAATTCAGAGCAAATCAAACATTCATCCCCAGCCAAGAGATCTGGGTTAAATCTGTTGTTATTTTGCTCGCCCTGCCAACCCAGTTTAGAACCAGCCATATGCAAATCAGTCTTGACCCTGCTCCTCATGGGAACCGTCCAGTCCGAACTGCCAAGCCAGGTCCTCCCTGGACCAGAAACAAGCATCCTAGGACTGGTTCCAGGGTATCACCCCTCATCAGCCAGGCTAGCTCGAATTCAGTGGCACAGTAAGCCCGGGACCCAGTCTGGGCATACCCGGCGCTCTTAGGGTGAGAAAGCAAAAGACACACAAATGATGGATGGAATGCAGAACAAATCAAACATTCACCCCTAGTCAAGAGATATGGGTTAAATCCATCGTTCTTTTGCTCACCGTGCCACCCCAGATTAGACCCAGCCATATGCAAATCAGTCTTGACCCTGCTCCTCATGGGAACACTTCAGCCTGAACTGCCAAGCCAGGTGCTCCCTGGACGAGAAACAAGCATCGTGGACTTGGTTTCGGGGTATCACCCCAGTGGCATGGTGAACCCGGGAGCCACTTCTGGGCATACCCGGCGTACTTAGTACGAGAAAGCAAAAAACACACAAATGTGTGTCTTTTGCTTGTCAATGTTATCAACATAACTTCCTTTTCAGCTGGCATCCGCCTTGCTGAAGACTGTGTGGAACTGATATTGTCTTTTCGCCTCTACATCTAATAGGGTAACACATTAAAGAAAGATAAAAGCATGTACAAAGGATTTGCGTACATTTCCTTTTTTATGGGAATTACACGAAGACATTCAATGAGTATGTCTCAAAAATCTGCATTTACTCATATATTTCTGTCATTGCCCTTCTCCCCTGCACTTAAATTTACAGATTGACTGTTGGAGTAAGCATGAAGGAAATGCGCTTTGCATATTTAATTATTTTCTTCCTTTCTCCACACACAAAACATTTTTCCATTTGGAGAAAAGTCTTTTCCTACTCCCTTTGAAAATATGGGGCTGTTTGGAGTACTTTTTCATATAATTTGCATACTTCCTCCAAAGCTTTTCAGGATTGTACATAGGTGAGCAAATGCGTGGGAAAAGTTATGGGGAATGTTTTTGAATACCTACAGCTTTTTGGGTTATCCCAATATTCTCGGTAGCCACTTCTCTGGGAACAGCCACCTCCCCCACCCGTCTACTGAATTTAGCAATGCCGGAATTCCACCAACATAGAAAATGTCGGGGCATATTAGCAAGACTGGCGATAAAATTATCGCCGTTTTAGCGGCAGGAAACTGCCGCTAAAACGGCGATAATGGGCTTGCTAATATGCGTTATAGAATTCAATAGAAGCCCAGGTTAGATGTGCAGGACATCTAACCTGGGCTTCTATTGAATTCTATAACGCTTATTAGCAAGCCAATTATCGCCGCTTTAGCGGCAGTTTCCTGTCGCTAAAGCGGCGATAATTTTATCGCCAGTCTTGCTAATATGCCCCATCATCTTTTGTGCAATGAGAGATAACAAGATTATGCAGATGTTGATTCTGTGAATCAGTGTTTGGGATTTATTAGCTCAAATTCACGTTCTGCAATTTCAACCTAGCCTGACAACAGCAAACTGCCTTGTGAATTAGGTTAGGTCCTGATTAGAAAACATTTTGCAAGCAAAAGTGTAAGTTAAAGTTGCAAAAAGTAAAATGTATGAGAGGAAGTTCCAAATCCTATTTTACAGAATCAGAATGTGGAGATTTCTGATTGCCAGGTCGATTTACTATTGCAGAAAATTAGCCAATTTATCTGCAGTATCAAGTCTAAACAGGCATTGGGAAAACCAATAGAATGGCAAGAGGAAGAACATAAGAGGACCTTAGAAATCTACAACTTGGGTACTTCTTGGGAATCTGTGAATCCCAAAAAGGAGGAAATCCATTCAGATCATAGGTGGAAATCTACAATCCATAGATTTCACCTTTTTTGCTTGAATTGGAGCATACGTGAACATTATCCTTTGGGCCTGCTTCACTACAGACCTGCCAACTTAGAAATTTGTTCTCATAGGGTTACTCTAACATTTGGAGCAAATTTCCAATTTTCTTGGAAGTCACAAACGATTCCAGAAATAGCCAGAAAAGTCAGTGACAGTTGCAGATTACCAAGAGCATTCTCGCGTAAATTTTTACATATGCAATAATGAAGCAAATTTACATTTAAACATTTTCTTATTTTTTTCTCCACAAGGAAAGCATTTCTTTCTAGGGGAAAAATTTTCTCTACATCTCCACCACTTTTTGGGGGTGTTCCCCACAGTGCCCTCCCTGAAAACGAATTTCGCTTCCTCGACTTCAATAAATCGGTGTTCAAAGTGAGTCAATCTGTTTTCCAGGGTAACACATTTCTATGAATCCGTAATAGGAATTTCCGCTCATAAATGGTGCCTATTGAAAACTACATCCGTGATATTTTCACATCTGGACATTTCGCTTGCAGAAAGCAAGGAAAATGTGCGTTGGAGAAACAATTTGAAAATGGGGTCTATAGTTTGGTAATTGCCAAGGAAACACTGATCCTCACATGTTATTCCTCTTTTCCCGGGGGATATCTCATAAGGGTCTGGTATTCCCACACCCCTGAAGTACTGACACCCAAGCTTTCTTACCTTCTGAGTATTCCTGCATCACACCTAATCTGGCACCTAGTGCTTTATCATGAAACAAAACTCTTTTTGATCAGGTCGCTGTGGCTGCTTCTGCGGCAGTCACATATGGGTGTAACCTACAGTAAGGTTTAGTGCTTTATAGTCACCGCTGAGGCGGGACTTGAGAAAAGATTCTGTACTTGATGTCCATCAAATGGTTATAGAGAATTTCAGCTCAGTCACTATCTCCATCCATCCCGAGGAGGTGTCTGGTTTGCTTTTCACCAATGATTTTTAAAATCTGAAAACCAGAATCCTTGTTGCTCGGAGGACATTGTCTTTTTTATATTTATCATGGTTATGTAATATGATGGGGGAGCTCCTGGGGTTCACGCACAACCAGACAGGACCCTAGTTAGATTTTCCAGATGGAAAACTGTCAGATGGTTACACCCCAAAGGTCCACCAGACTATGAGAGGTGACTGTAGGAAAGACAGGTTGTATCTAGTGTGTATGCTTAGATTCCTGGAATAAATGTCCCAATATCCAGATGTGATATAGGTTTTTCTGTATTTATTGCAAGCCAAATGGAAGAAAAAAAGGAACAGCCAACATGTGTTTCGCCCAAGTGGCTGGCACGCCGAGGGCTTTTTCAAGGCTGATTAGTACACAATGAATATATCATAATGTTAATAAATCATACAGAACACAGTCATGTTTGTGTAAAGACATATTGAACAACATAGGTATCAATGAGAGAATCATAATATAATACAGAGAATAATCATGAATTAATTAAACAATAGAAAAGCAAAAAGTGAAAGCACATTAGATAGTGTGAGAGGAAACATAAGAAAGGGTAGAGTAGGAGAAGGGAGAGAAAAAAGGAAAAAGAAAAAAGAAAAAGTTAGCACCAACTTTGTATGTCTGTACTGTATGAGTAATAAGTAAATTGTCATTGTATTAATGTATAATTTGATAGAAGAGTCTTATTGGTGACACATGTATCAGGAAGATCTAATAAGGATTCATTCACACCAAAGTCTGTTTCGTAACACTATATCGATTGGTAGTAGCAATACACACCAGGAGGAATTTGTTATTAAGGTTTTGATCCTAGAGTGTCCCAACTCTGGCAAAACCGCTATTTTTCAGGTTAAACGACAGGAGAAAACCACCCGTGCTTGACAGTCATAAGAGGGAAGTTGACAAATTCCATGGTGGTACATGGTCAACAGACACACAAGGGGAATCAGATTTGTAATGCTGCATTGAATTAGTATACTATGTGATGAGGACAAGTTAACTGACAGAAAGACAACACCCATGCTTGAAGGTCAGTGAGGGGAGAAAAAAAAGGCAAGTTCCAAGCTAGCACAGGGCTGAGTGACTGTGGAAGTGTGTACAATGTCACAGGGTTACTCACCAATAGTCTTAAATATAATGTCCAATCTGTTTGGAACAACGGAAAGGAAAATTCAGAGTGGGAATAGGTAAGTAAAAATATATCACGAGATTATGAACATAATAGGAAACATAGTTATGCGTCTATGAAGCCGTACTATCGGCGAGAATTCGTAACAGAAGGGTGCATTAGTGCCTGTGATTCGGTAATAATATTTGAAAAGTACACCTGAAATCTAATGTCTATGCATCTATAAAGCCGTACTATCTGCGAGAATTTATAACAGAAGTGTGCATTAGTGCCCATGATTCCATAATGAGAGTGGTTTCCTCCTGTCGTTTAACCTGAAAATTAGCATTTCCAGTGTTGGGTCACTCTAGTATCAAAAACCTTACTCAAAAATTTCTCCTGGTGTGTATTGCTACTACCAATTGATGTAGTGTTACGAAACTGACTTTGGTGTGAATGAATCCTTATTGGACCTTCCTGAGACATGTGTCACCAATAAGAAACTTCTATCAAGTTATACATTAATATAATGGCAATTTGCTTATTATTCATACAGTACAGACCTACAAAGTTTATGCTTTTTCTTTTCCCTTTTCTGTCTCACTTCTCCTACTCTACCCTTTCTTATGTTTTCTCTCTCACTTCCTAATGTGCTTTCATTTTTGCTTCTTCTTTTTGTTTCATTAATTCATGATTATTCTCTGGATTATATCATGATTCCCTCATTGATACCCATGCCGTTCAATATGTCTTTACACAACCATGACTATGTTCTGTATGATTTGTTAACATTATGATATGGTCATGGTGTACTAATCAGCCTTAAAAAGCCCTTGGCGTTCCAGTCATGTGGGCTGAAACACGTGTTGGCTGTTCCTTTTTCTTTCATTTGGTTTGCAATAAATACAGAAAAACCTTTATCACATCTGGATATTGAGACATTTATTCCAAGAATCTAAGCATACACACTAGGCACAACCTGTCTTTCCTACAATCACCTAAAGTTATCATAACTTTTGTGATACTCACCACCACTGTACAGACACTAGGACTTAATAGATACCCTGTCTATAATGGTGAAACTAAAAGATGTGACAGACACTGAGAAGCATCAGCATATTGACTGTGCCCACTGGGCTGTATTAACTATGGCCATCATTACACACATGGGCCAGTAATCCCGTTCGGGCAGAGGGGCTGGCCACAGCAGGATTATAAGCCCCACGGGAACCCCAAAGGTCCAGTGTTTTTTACCTAGACACTTTGCATGCTGATAGCAGGTGATTTTATAGGGCGAAAAATATGTGGGAATGGGTGCGGGAGCAGAAACACTTGGCCCTGTATAGAATTCCCATTATAATTAGACATGGGGAGTAATTATACATTCAGAGTTACTGATGGCCATCAAATCTCTAATTCTGGGGGAGAGAAGGGTTACTGGGCTGTTTTCCTGCCCCCACCCCACATAAAGGGCCCCATTATTGTAAAACGCAAATTAATATTAATTCATTAAGGACTGTCTAATTTCCAAGGTCCATGCCTGTATATCTAATCTATTTCAAGCTTTGTTTGCATTGTAGGATTTTTAGTCATGATTTTGTAATGGGTTGACAAGGACTACTGGTCCCAGAATACAAAGAAAATACCCGGATGAACAATTTCCACATGATCCTGGGGAACCTGAGAACTCTGCATATGGACAAATATGCCAAATGTGGCGTTTGCGGAATCGCAACCGCATCCTTGCAAACTAAATTCATATTCTCTAAAAAGTAGTTTGCTTAATTGCCTGGCTGTAGTTAGGAAGATGGAAATATTCCCTCTTAACTTTTTCAATTATCTATTTTAAGAGGGGAGACGATTTGGCCTGACGGCTAGGGCGGTCTACCTTGGAGCTGGTGAATCGGTTCGACCCTCGGCAGGGACGCTCAACATCCTGTGATTCTGGGAAATCACTTTAATCTCCTCGTGCCTAACAAAATAAGGAATGTGTCCGTCCATAACGCAACTGGTGCTCATGTAAAGCGCTCTGATACCTTCGGGTCTAGTTCGCGCTATATAAAACTCAAAAATAAAAAAATAAAGCTACATTGTAGACATATGCTCTTGATCAAGGCCTCCCCACCCAGGTGCATACATAGGCTAACTTTTTAATGTGAAAGGGGTTGTGTTTATGTCTAAGAATTGTGGAAATAGTGGTGAATGAATGAGCAAGTGAACAAACATATGAATGAATGAATGAGCGTATAAAGCACTTCTCAGCAAATTAAACAAATTACATGCAGTTCCATATTTACCCAGAGAACATTTAGGCCCTCATTTTGAGTCCCCCGCAGTTTTCCCCCGGGACA
The DNA here is from genome assembly GCA_963921515.1 of Calotriton arnoldi. Taxonomy (NCBI): domain Eukaryota; kingdom Metazoa; phylum Chordata; class Amphibia; order Caudata; family Salamandridae; genus Calotriton; species Calotriton arnoldi. The sequence continues at coordinate 402,697 of CAWUFW010013759.1, forward strand.
TTATCACATTTTCCAGCTCGGAATGAGGGATAAATCAATGAATAAAAGTTATTGCTCCTGATTCCTATATGTTTTTCTTAATTTCGACCAGTTGTCGCCATGCTAACTGACCTGTATTATCTGACAAAAGGTAGCTGACAAAATGTGAACTAAGAAAAATCATATGGGTACGAAGGTATCCCACTTTTCAGACTACCGGGGTCAGGTCAGCGACAGAAAATAGGCAAATAGAAGAGGCCTCCATTAGTAAATCAGATAACTCAAAAATGGCCCACATATACAAATAGGGGCAGTTTGTAACTTGTAAAGTCACGTGGTATAAGTGTTCTGTAAGGTATGGGAGGCTACATCAATTTGAGCTTGCTGCAAGCAATGTTTGTCTTCATATCGGGGAAAGCAACAGTAAAAACCCACAGAAAAGACCATAAAAGAGTTCCACAAACAGTCAAAAAACCAGATCACACACTGACCTATTAGACAAGCCCGTGGGGCACTGCCTGGTTGCCCTGTAGGCCAGTCCGATTCTGATCAGGTAAGGACACTGCTTGCACCCAATCCTGGTATTTCTGACCAACTTAGGGCCTCATTCTGAGACCCATTGAAGTCCCAAGTGGTAAACCAGTCTGGGATTTTTCCTCAATTTGGAGCTGCTGTTCGAAATTAGAGATAATATGAAGGATCAGTTTTACTGAGCACTTTTGCTTGTTCTGAGCTGTAAAACTCTGAATCAAAAGCTTTTGTCTGCACAAACTCCTACAGCTGAGTGCGAAATTACCACCGACTCAGTGGCCCACTGTTTGGGATGGTTTTTATTGCACCCAATGAAGTCCTCCTCAGCAGGGGCCGGAGTTCACTCAGTAGCCCACTGTTTGGGATGGTTTTTATTGCACCCAATGAAGTCCTCCTCAGCAGGGGCCGGAGTTCACTCAGTGGCCCACTGTTTGGGATGGTTTTTATTGCACCCGATGAAGTCCTCCTCCGCAGGGGCCGGAGTTCACTCAGTGGCCCACTGTTTGGGATGGTTTTTATTGCACCCAATGAAGTCCTCCTCAGCAGGGGCCGGAGTTCACTCAGTGGCCCACTGTTTGGCATGGTTTTTATTGCACCCAATGAAGTCCTCCTCAGCAGGGGCCGGAGTTCACTCAGTGGCCCACTGTTTGGGATGGTTTTTATTGCACCCAATGAAGTCCTCCTCAGCAGGGGCCGGAGTTCACTCAGTGGCCCACTGTTTGGCATGGTTTTTATTGCACCCAATGAAGTCCTCCTCAGCAGGGGCCGGAGTTCACTCAGTGGCCCACTGTTTGGGATGGTTTTTATTGCACCCGATGAAGTCCTCCTCCGCAGGGGCCGGAGTTCACTCAGTGGCCCACTGTTTGGGATGGTTTTTATTGCACCCAATGAAGTCCTCCTCAGCAGGGGCCGGAGTTCACTCAGTGGCCCACTGTTTGGCATGGTTTTTATTGCACCTAATGAAGTCCTCCTCAGCAGGGGCCGGAGTTCACTCAGTGGCCCACTGTTTGGGATGGTTTTTATTGCACCCAATGAAGTCCTCCTCAGCAGGGGCCGGGGTTCATTAGGTACAGTAAATAGCACCAATAGGATGGGAAATGACGTTCAGATTTTGGGGCTGTATCTGTCCTTGTAACTACTGGGCCTTTTTAACCCGCTAAATTTCGTGAGGTTCGACCGTCCAAAATTTATTGTAGGAAAACTGCATGGGTGTGGTGTTAGCTGCCAAACTAATAATCCTGGTATATACAATAATAATAGTTATAGTGCAAAGCAGAATTATCTGGCCACCTGTAATGAAGGCCAATGTCTGTGGGCTTCAGAATTTGGGCAATGGGATGGGTTTGCATGTGAACAGCAATTGATGACAGTAAATTAATTATTACCTCCATATCCTTATTGAAGTCTTTCTGAAAATCGTTCAAATTGTTCTTTGGTTGCGGAACAGGAGGCCAAATCTTCTGCTTCAGTTTGTACCTAAAAAACAAACGGGTTTCTGCTGAAAATATTGAAATTATTCCTACAGCGGCCTAAAGTCATACAGACTATGCGGTGCAGTAAAGGAAGACATCATCCACCTAGTCTGTATATGCCCCCTTTTAAAGAATGTACATGTTTATGGAAGAGGCATCAGAACCTGCAGTAGGGCTATAATAAAAGGCCTTAATCCATCTGATCCTCAGATCAACTGAAAAATGATGAAATTCTTTGATTTTATGCGACAAACTGTTTAAATGAGCTGTTACTACCACAAGACATTCTAACATCAGGGGCATTCAAACCTAATTTGTTAATAAGTGTAAATCATTTTATAGGATTTAGTCAGTGGCGTAGCAAGGTCAGGTGGTACCCGGTGCAGAAAATATCTTGTCACCCCCGGCTTGACAAAATGGCAAAAATATGTGTTTAAAAAACATATTTTTGCCATTTTGTCACCCCCCTCCGTGATGACACCCGGGGCAGCCCGCACCCACCGCACCCCCCTTCCTGCGCCACTGGATTTAGTAGCACAGTGGCACTTTGATGATATTAAACCCTAAAGTCAACAGTTCAGTTTGATGAACATAACTACCATGGGTTTAGGTGGTAATAATACAATGGCACTTGTATATTACTTTTAAGAAATCATTAGCAATCATGCATTACATTCACAAAGATTTTATGTGTTATTTATGTAGAATTGAATATATTGCAATATTGTTATGGTTTTTATTAACTTAAAACAATAAGGTTTTGAATTTGAATTCATACAAAGCATAGCACCCAGGCATTTAAATGTCTTGGCAAAATGCATTATCATTTAAAATATGTGGTTAACCTCATTTTACATCCTAATTCTTTACATGTTCGTATTATATTGCACTATTATGTTTTAATTACTTACTGGTATTCCCATTCCGGTGAGTCCTGAGGCTATCTTGGGAATGAAAGAAGGACCCAACCTTAGCAAAAGTCGATAAGGAAAACCCAGATGAATGGGAACTTACAAGACAGGGGCCATTTAGACCCTAATTCTCAATCAATCCAGCCCGTTCTTGTTTTTATTTATACCTTCAGTACCCTAAGAATAAAAAGGAAGTTCCTTTGGGTATACTGACAGGTATTTTCAACAGTCTTTTCTCTCCTGGATTCCTGCTTTATCCAGATAAAACTTTATATAAGAAATCCCAATTCTGGGTGAGTCTGTTCTGGTGGTACCATCCTACCAGGGTGTGGATAGGCGCAGATAATGAAGCATTCCACTATTACGTGGTTGAGGCATCTATTCCAATATCTTTGGATTTCCAAGTAGGCTTCTTCAGTGGTTTTTCTTCTCCTTTTGTCCTTCCATGCCTAGTTGCCCTTTTTGTGTATAAGCTTAAAAGACAGATCTAATAGCCACAAGAAAGATAACTTTCCATGTAAGAAACTGAAGGCCCACTAATACCAGTGAGTCAAGCTGTAATGCCACCGGGACCAGAATTAAATCCCAAGTTGGAATCAGAAACTTACTAGAATGACAAGAATTTACAAACGCCTTCAAGAGGTGTAAAGCACAGGGCTAACAAGTTTCCACCTTTCCCCAGTGATCCCGAAAAGCTTCTATAGAAGCCCATTGCAGCCTAAGCGTGGCTACAAATAACCCTACATTAAAACTTCCTGTGAGGAACATTAAATATAGACCTCTTCCCCTGACTTGGGATCCACTCCTCAACTATCACTGAAAAGAACTGCAATAGAAATAATGGGATCAAACTGTAATTGACTCCAAGAAGCCTGTACTGCAATATCCAGTTCCCTGGATAAACCCTTAATATACTTTCCTATCCTTTCAAAATCCGAGTCGACATGCGTCAGTGAGACAGGAATGCCAGAAAAAGTATATGAGAGAGAGGGGAGAAGGAAGGGTTTGAAATACACACTCCAGTTGATTCACCATCAGACGCTAAAGTAGACACCAGTATGAGCCCAGGATCAGTAAAGCCCTTTCCATCCTGATCGTTATCAACACTTTCAGAATGAATGGAAAGTGGGAAAAGCAAAAAGGAGACTTTTGGGTCCTTGGGTCAAGGACAGACAGGGCATCTATTGTATCTCATGTTGAGGGATATCACATGTTGCTCGGCCTAATAGAAAATCTTGATGGCAATGTTTGATAAACTCCTGGAATGGTCCCCTCCTGACTGCTGATATATGGCATTGATGTCATATTGTCTGTTCTGACTTATGAACTGCTCATTAGGGGCGCAAAACTCAGTAGAGCTTTTCTGATGGCTTCTAACTTTTTCTAGTTTGAAGAGTATCTCGGATCTCTGGAAGACTAACATACCTGCAATTCTCTGAACACCAGATTGGCTACCCACCCCAACTGTTGGCATCCACTGTAACAATCTAAAGGAGAAGAGGAGCTCCTGATTGAAAATGTCAGGTTCTACCCAACAGAAAAGTTCCATCTGATGCATGCCTTGAAACCCTGCAAGACCAGTTTCCAAATCTGCAGCACATGGTGAACCACTAGTCCTAGATATAATCTAGCCCTTGGAACCACTGCTTGAGTTCCTGCCATTTTACACCTGCAACCTGGATTACACCCGTGGTTGATCTTGATACAGTAGGGAAGACACATGCCTCTGAAGCTTTTCTTTCCAGCGATTTGATAACACCACCTTAATCACATTTGTTCGAAATCTGGCCTCTAAGACTGCCATGTCCTGCACTGGATCCAGTTTTGATTTCCTCTAGTTGGTCAGAAAGACATGGATCTGAAGCAGGTAAATCACAGTTTGCAAATCCTGAATCATCTGATTTCTTGATGGGAAGTGATCAACCAGTTGTCCAAACACAGATGGAGAAGAATTCCCTGTTTGTGAAGCAGATCCTGCGGTGCATTAGGCATGGCGGCCGTGACCCTAGGGTATGGAGGCAGCCATTACAGTTGTTAGTGTGGCTTGGTCTGGGACCTCCAGTGGGCTTGTGCTCCCCAGACCTGACTTTTGGCCCCCTCGGCATCCATTACTGTGGCCCCCTCTCTGTGAGTCCACCCGGCCACGGGGTGACTTGCATCTAAAGCCTCTGCTGGCCTGCTAGCCTTCTCCAACACCGGCCTTGCTCCTTCCCGCTCCACCAGCCCAGCGAAAGCATTGATTAGTGGGAATTTGGTGGACAGTGTTCACCCTGCCACGCCAATGAGACACAAATCAACAAACCTCCAATGGACTCTATGCTAGATTCTGTACTGGTTTTACTGCACATTCAAGCTCAATTTCAGAGTTGTTTTCAGTCACCGTTGGATCTCTCTTTGGTCTTCACCTTTGTCTGTACCTGCCATTTCTGTGCTCGTGCCCCCACCCGGGAGAATAGTTAATTGACATAGAGTCCGCAGAAGAGCCGACTGGGCAGCACGACTAGAGGACTAGGGGAAGGCAGCAGCAAAATCTACAACCGTGACAGGCTACTGTCAATTTCCTACATGCTGTTGTGCTCAAGTGCCTCACTGTTGTATTCCGCTTTAGGTGTCCGTATATAGGTTTTCCTGAAACATGTCCTTATATAGGCACAATTCGCATTGCCCTTATATAGGCAGAAGATCCCAGTCCTTATTTAGGCATTAGCCATGCTATCCAAATACAGGCATGGTCACTTACATCCGTCCACCCTAACGTCTACAACGAGTTCTTAGAAACCAGACCCTTAAGCTCTTGGGAGTTCCCCTAGCACAGGATTATTGATTTCTCCAAGAACTCATTTATTATGCATGAACCGCTATACCTTAAGGGTTCATTCCTGACGTCTTCCTCTGCCCGACTTTACGTCAATGCTAACATTCCAAGGCACCTACCAGGTATAAATATACCTTCCCTTGCCCAAGCAAGTAGGAGGAGCCCTCGACTTTAGAGGAGCCCGTGTCCCGGCCTGACGCACTGACAAGAGACGCTGTCATCCCTGCTCGCAGAGAATCCAGCTCCCAGTGTTCTGACTCCCTTCGCGGGGTGTTAGAGTTCGAGACCCGGAAGGAGATTCCCACCTCTCTCATTCTCAAGGTATGGAGCTGACTAGAACCTAGAGGGACTCTTGGCATACCAGACTCTTAGTATACCATACTATAGAAATACTTCACCTACTTCTTACCTTGCACTACTCTTAGGTTAGGTACACTGAGGTAGAACTAGCTTAGGGAAGCATCTTATGAGTACTTTCATTTTTAGCTTGTTATTTATGTATATGAATATATGTGTCATAGCTAAAAGATAATGCTAGCGCAGTATTATTTCTTTCTACTGCTTACGCTGTACATTATATATCTCGCATACTGTCTTGTGATCATAACAGCTCATATCTCTTACACCAGAAACAAGACTGTTCAATAAATCCTTTTATTGAAAAGCCCGTCTATTCTTTCTGTGTAACTCTGAAGAAACTAAGCATGCACGATTAGCTGAGTGAAACTGTTATCTATTGTTTCCACGATTCTGAGAGTGTTCCGATTCTAAAGGGAAACAAAGTTGTCATGTTTATGCGGTTGCCAGAAACTACTCCCTTCTTGTTTACAAGGAGTTTCTAGTGGCCTCTGAGTTAGCTGGCACAAAGTAATTAAGTTTAATATACTCGATAGGGACATACTGACCTCAGTCCTATGTCGAATCTATAGGGTATATTATTCCAATGCGCAGAGCCTATTAGGGAAATAGGAACTACACTACATCACTGCCACACCGATGTTGGCCACAAACAACCTGGCTCCTAGCCTTAAATATGCATTTGAGAAGTCAGCGGCCACAGCGGTACTCTAAGTTCTTTTACACGCTTCTACAAACATGGGAAACACTTGCAGAAACTTCTCAATATAAGGCATAAGCGTACATTACTCACAAAAGGTGCACAAACAAGTGCAAACAAGATACAGACACGGAGTGCATCAATTGTAGGGACCAAGGTGCGTACAACTGACAGCATTCTCATTTGTAGAACAACCGATGGCAAACGAGAGTCTAAACACAATCAAGCATGATTTTCCACATATCAATAAGCTACCACCAGCTGCCTCCATCCACACTGCGGAATGCACCACTATACAAAAGGTGAGCATTCCACTTACATCCACTTTGAGCTGGGCGAATGGCCTACATCCTGGGAAGGAAACCTGAAATACTCCCTTTATTGAACTCTTGTCAACAACGGAGCTATCTGCCTCTATACTCGAAACAGTCATAACTAACAACTCCATGCTGGCATCATTAGATCATCCCATAAAGGCGCTAGCATAAGTTCATCAAGCCCCTTGGATGGCCATGGATGAGCCCAGGTTGGCCTATGCCATGGTCTCACCAACACATTGCCAACCAGGAAATAATGATACAGAGACACACCTAAGGAACTCGGCAAGCTTCCTACTGAATGATTCAGATGAGAAGTTTCTAGAAGTGATTAAACACCCACAGTTGTGCACAAACTCTCCAGGGAAGGAATCTAGGTCAGCTGGGAAAACTAACATTGAGGCCACTTTGCTGTCAATGACCTCAACCCTCCTTGCCACTACAAATGGCTTAACCTGGCAGTCATGCAAACTAGAACTCCAGGTTGATCTGATGCAAACTCCTGCAAATGCAATAACTAGCATGGACTCAAAAATAATGAACCCGGAAGCCAAGCTGAGTGCTCACCTCCAGGCTGGCTGGACCAAGACCTGCACCTGTTCTCCAAGAGTGATAAGATTTGCACACTCCCCGAATTATTTTCAAACCTTGTAGAAAACCTTAAAACATATAATTCCACAAAAGAAGAGATCAAAGTGGTGGACCACATCACTGGCTCAACTGCTTCAGAGGATGGCAAAATTATTGAAGGTGCCATACCTTACATGGACCCCGGTGGCCCCGGGAATGCTGAGACTGTGTTGGAAGGTGTAATTCAGCCCTTATCAAATGTCAGTCTTGCCACAAACAGAAGTAGGAATGAATGAATGGGCACTTGTATAGCGCATGGCTACCCGGAAGCATCCCAGCGCTGAAGCTATAACCAGAGAACCGAGTGCACTAGGGGAAAAGCCAAGTCTTGAGTTGTTTCCGGAATGCCAGATGATTAGGCTCGCTCCGAAGGTCCAGCGGAATGGAATTCCACAGTCTGGAGGCATTGAATGAAAAAGCCGTCCGCCACTTCTGGCCTTCTTGATCCTGGGGACTACTGCCAAGTGAAGCCCGTCTGAACAGAGTTTCCTGTTCGCCCTGTAAGGGCGAATCATGCCGTTGTTGATAAGGGGTCCGCTCCCCACAAGCGCCTTGTGGGCTATGCAGAGTGCCTTAAAATTAACGGATTGGGAAGGAGTCCTTTGACAAATCCTTTCCCACCCAGAGGTAACCCAATAGACCCTCACACCCCTAACCAGTGGGCAGAAGAAAAGGCTCAGGAAAAATAAGAAAAACCCAACAAGATTAGCAGGTTGGGTGTGCACTCTAAACTCAGCCAGGACCCACAATAATGACCCTCCCAGCCAAAATTGTTCCTAATTTTTTTGAGGCTCAAAACACCTCACGACCCCAGCTGGGGAGTACCACTCCCTTGGCGAATGTTGACTCACATTCTGCCACAAATTCAGCCTCCAGGACCCACAACAATGACCCTGCTCACACTAAACTGTTCCCAATTTTTTGAGAGGCCTACATGCTTCATCAGCCGGGGTCAATGATGTCTCACAGGTACCAGCAATCCAGGTAGCAGAGTAGCAGAGAACATGGACATGCCCATGGGGATACCATCCCGAAGGCCTCTTGCCTCAGGCACCCCAGCCCCGTCGACCGCCTCAGGTGTGCTTGTCAGTGGCAAGGGGATCCCAAACAGACCAAACACCCCAGAGGGATCACCAGCTAGGGCTAACAGCGGACCGAGCACTATGCACCTCAATCGAGATTGCTCTTGTTCCAGTTCCTCGAACAACTACTTTCCCATCGCGGTGGAACCAAAAGTCACACACTCTTCAAGAGTTTGCAACTCACAAATAGAACATCCCCAATGGTGACACTAAACCAGAATCAAGACGACTCTCGTATCCCATCAAAACTTATTTTTACTCCATCATGCATATATAGAGGTCAAAATGACATCTTGAATAGGGGAAAAATCCTCTGCCTTCTGCATCATCTTAATCCATTATAAGAGTAAAGAAATTATTAGGATCCAATTTGATAGATTCCCTTTACCCCTAAACATTGAATCTACAAGTGTTACCTGGAGAACCCTGCTAACCGCAACCAAAGTACTAAGTGAAAAATACACCTTCACACAGAACCAGAAAAATATCCCCACATGTTGAACAGCAGTAGACAATCACCCAAACGCAAATCCAGCACAAGCATTCTAAGGGGAGAAAGCAGTGCAATAGATTTTAATCAGCAGAAGAATCTCCAGATTCAGGTGAGCCCAAAGAAGACTCAACAAGTAAATCGTATAGTTCAAACTCAGCTGACTTCTAACTCGGACTCAGATTGAGGATGGATTGCCATGACGTTATCAGCCAAGACCAACGGCTGCTCCTAGCACTGTCAGTAAAGGTAGTAATTTAGAGGCCACATCTCAGCCTGGAATGTAGTGGGCCTAAGGCAGACCTTAACCCAGGATGGGGCCTGTAAAATTATCAAGGAGAGCAACCTCCTCTGCGAGCAGGAAACATGGGCGCTGTCTCCAATACAGATTGCAATCTTTCATGGTTTACACAAAAGGGCAGTTAAATTAAACCACTTTGGGTGCCCATCAGGTGGCCTCTCAATGTATTCAGCTATGACTACACTCTTGAGGTAACCATAGTTGAATTGGAGCGCCCATCGCTCTTAGGAGCTACAATTAAGGGGGGCAAATTCTACAAGACGGCTAAACCAATTCTTGTAATAAATGTATATTTAAACACAGAATTGACAGAAGCACCACCACGGTCTCAGCCTTCTGTGAGGCGCTCACTGACTTAATTTTCAGATTCCCCTTACATGTGATCCTGACAGCAGGGGACTTCAACACACACAACTTAGACAATCTGGTGGATCCGCTTCGTAGCAACAGCACCCATTTTGCAGGGGAAGTAGTAGCCTGGCTCCGAACATACAAGCTCACCTCTTTAGGAATACACCAAACTCGTAATAAAATGGTCAGCATACCCATACACACATTTCGGGGTATCACCATGCTGGACTACTCCTTTCCAAGCGCCCTGTTACTGTCATGTAAAGCTTATAAGACACTAAGCCCTTGCTATGAGTTCCTTGAACTTTAAGGCCATGTAGTGCCATCTGGAATGTAATAATATCTCCTGATACCTCGAACCTTACCATTACCTTACTGCGCTGTCACATAGGATAAAAGCCTGATTGATGTACGAAGATGAAGTTGCAAACCAGGTTTGCAACTCACTTTCATTTTGCACTGCGATTGATGTACTAATCGGTCACAGCGCAAAATACCCAATTGTTGGGAGTCACATAAACTCCTGCCTCATTAATGTTCAGGAAGCAAGGGTTTGCTTGTGACTCAGTGAACTGGTGGGAAGGCAGGGTTGGAGGCCTCCATCCAGGCATTTGGATTCACCGACTGCAGCATTGTGTTTTTAAAGTAGCCCGGGCAGCTTTGAAAAACAATTGTTTTCATTCAATGAATGACATTGAGGGAGCATGCAGAGGTCACCAGGACCACTGTCTGCTCCTACCCATACTGACAGCCAACACATTTCAGATGGGAACTGCCCGCTAGGCATAGCTTCCATTTCCACTTTACAAATATGTTACCAGTCCTATTCGGGTTTCTGTAACAGATCAATAGTTTCCCACCACAAATAACACATTGTATACCAATTCACAAAGGAGAAGGGACCACTCATAAACCCCCCTAACCTTTGCTGTATGGTATAGACCGCAAAGTATACTTTGCAAGCTGACAAGGCATTTCCAACTTGCAAAATAAACTTTGTACATTAAAATACATTCTTTTGCGGTCACATAATAAGTGACTTTGCGAATCGCAGGCTTTATGACTGCTGAACAGTTTTGTACATCTAAGCCATACTTCTCCTTAAGATAACATAAGGCAAAAAGCCACAGTAGGTTACAAGGAGGGATCTCTGTGATCATACATGGACAATCTGTGCTGCATAATATTGAAATTAAGTGCTGCATAGTGATAAGACATTATAACATTCTTGTAGGTAGGTGCCTTGATGCCCCAGTGATATTTCGTGCCTTACAAATATCCAACATGAAATAATTATTGCATTTACCTTTTGCACACGTAGAGTAGGAGCAGTGACACCAGGACTGGTGCAATTATTATCCCCAAAATTGTCAGCAGGTGACTTTTGCCCGGGATACCTGTCAAAAATTAATATTAAAACTATATTGGGTCGTGTGCAATATCTGGGAGTGAGTTTATTGTCTTAAAAAGATAAATTCAAGGTATGTACTTACCAGAGGTTAATTCACAAGGCAGACAATAAGCCTTATCCCTAGTATCACACAATTCCGGTTTAGGCCCTGACTATGAGTCAGGCGGTGCCAGTGGAATTGCCTTAGGGAATTCTGCTTCCCTTTATCTGGGTGGGCCAGTAATCCCACACTCTGTTTTCCCAAATTTTGGAACACCGGACCCAATTCTACTGGATGGTAATTCCTTCTGGAAAAAGCAGCAGCCAAGTCTCTTTCCCAGTCAATCCCCTACCTCCCACACCCCTCTCCTTCCACCCCAGCCCCACACCGAGGCCACAGCACATTGCTCAGAGCAGGTGGGAAACGTATGCCTTAAAACCCATAGCATTGGGAATACTGTGTGGTTTTATGACTGGTAAATCTGACCCCACATGGTAATTCCCCATTCCATAGGGTTTACTCATAATTGCACACTACCGGAGCAGTTTTACGGTATAATATCGTTATTTTCATCTGCGGATTTATTTCTCAGCCAGTACTGTTAAACTCCTAATCAGGTCCTTAGTATTCAGAAAACTAAGGTGTTCCTGCATCAGGGTTTTCCAAGTATACATTTCAGCAGGTAAAACCTGGTGGCATAAGCCTGCACAGCACATCCCAGAATTCAGTAGTAACCTGCAGAAAATGCTTGGGAAATCACAGATTTCTACAGTAATTCCCCATTTCCTACTGGTGCAGGAATTATGGATACCGGGGTCTGCATCAGGAGTCCTGAGACTCCTGTAATGGCCAATAAGGGCTTTTCATCTTCCATATGGGGAAAGAGAGGTCACTGTAAATCAGAGCCGGCTTTAGCGCTGGTGGCGCCCGGTGCGACAATCATTTTTGATGCCCCCACACCTCATGACCGCCTCCTCAGATTCTCTCACTACCACCGGACAAAAGTGTCCCTTATCTCTCCAATAATAAGTTATTGCTAAACACAGCACCTCCTCCCTGAGGTCAGCGCCCCCTCCACAGGTCAGCGCGCAGTGTGGCCGCACCGGTCGCACTGCCCAAAAGCCGGCCCTGCTACAATATGCTTTCAAAGGCTCTGGTGCATTCGCCCACTGTCAAAACAAAAAATAGCAGAAGATTCCAAAATATTCCTTCAGTGGGCCTACCACATTAGATTATGGCTCCTCAACCAACCACAGCTCCCTCATGTATGTATGTATGTATGTATGCATGTGTGTATGTATGTACGTAAGTATGTATGTATGTATGTATGTAGGTGTTATTTCTATAGTACAAACCTAGCCCAAAGGCAGCAGAGTCTCAAGGAGTATTTGAGCCATTGGGGTACACTATTTTACCAGAGGAACTTGAATGCACCATGTTAAATGCCTCAGTTCAAATTTAGTACAGAATGAAAGAGAAACCTTAATACACTGTCTCTTCAATGGACAAAGATAGTGATGAAGTACAGCAGCATTTTAAAATGTATCAGAAAGACAGTGATGAAGTCACTTATAACCTCTATTCGTTTAAAATGTGTGTTTAAGCTTTGGAATGGAAACAAAAAACAGTACTCAATTAAATTGAAATAAAAAACCCAAGACAAAAAAAAACTTACAACGTGCAACACTATCTTCCCTTGAAGGCACTATGAAACACCCCATAAACTGGAACACGCACTCTTCAAAAATAAAGAAAGACTCATACCCTGAGCAAATTATAATACTAATACTGTCCTTAGAAAAGAGCAAAATGACAAACGTGCATACAGTATGAAGTTGAGAAGCTGCAGAAAAAGACCTGCCTGTGACCGACTCATAAAAACATATTGGCTTACACATCTCTGCGGTGAAAAGAAACCTGCAGTCCTTTTCCTGGGTCCCTGAGACTTGAAACATGTCATAGCATTCCAGTAATTGAAGGAGTTTTTTTTTTTTAGAGTAAAATGCTTGTGGTTGAGCTGTGGCAGATGAAAATGTCTGAGCTCCCTTCACCATATTTGAATGAGGAGCCCATAATTGTTGTCTTCAACATTATAGACTCCCAGTCATGTGTCAGTTTTTCAGATATGCCCCTGAGGAAGGGACCTTGCTGTCCCGAAATGCATCGGGCATGAATATGAACAGGACATAAACATGTTGTGTTATGTATATAACGTTTTGATTTCATGTTTATGTTGATATTTTGTACCAAAAAATCTATGCTAAAAAAATGTTATTGCAATGAATGAACGCTGGGTGGTAGGAAATTTGTGTGAGCCCGGTGATGCCACACTTTCCCACACAAAAATGTCTGAAAAAAGTGATTTTTTCAGCTAAAATTGAGGTTTGCAAGGGATTCTGGGTAAGGAAACGTTGGGGGATCCACGCAAGCCATACCTCCTTGGAAGCCCCCGGGTGTCTAGTTTTCAGAAATGTGTGGGTTTGGTAGGTTTCGCTAGATGTCCGCCGAGCACGGGGCCAAAAACCCAGGTGACCCCCCTTGCAAAACCAGGTGGTTTTGAGATAGGCAATTTTGATGTCGCCTCACTACGTTTTGGGCCCTTGCCTGTCGCGGGTACTTGGGCCTCCCACACAAGTGAGGCACCATTTTTATCAGGAGACCTGGGGGAATGCTGGGTGGTAGGAAATTTGTGTGAGCCCGGTAATGCCACACTTTCCCACACAAAAATGTGTGAAAAAAGTGATTTTTTTCAGCTAAAATTGAGATTTGCAGGGGATTCTGGGTAAGGAAACGTTGGGGTATCCACGCAAGCCATACCTCCTTGGAAGCACCCGGGTGTCTAGTTTTCAGAAATGTGTGGGTTTGGTAGGTTTCCCTAGATGGCCGCCGAGCACGGGGCCAAAAACCCAGGTGACCCTCCTTGCAAAACCAGGTGGTTTTGAGATAGGCAATTTTGATGTCGCCTCACTACGTTTTGGGCCCTTGCCTGTCGCGGGTACTTGGGCCTCCCACACAAGTGAGGCACCATTTTTATCAGGAGACCTGGGGGAACGCTGGGTGGTAGGAAATTTGTGTGAGCCCGGTGATGCCACACTTTCCCACACAAAAATGTGTGAAAAAAGTGATTTTTTTCAGCTAAAATTGAGATTTGCAGGGGATTCTGGGTAAGGAAACGTTGGGGTATCCACGCAAGCCATACCTCCCTGGAAGCCCCCGGGTGTCTACTTTTCAGAAATGTGTATGTTTGGTAGGTTTCCCTAGGTGCCGGCAGAGCTAGGGTTCGCAAACTACAGCTAGGCACTTTGCCAAAAAAGGGTCATTTTTCACTGCGAAATTGAGGTGTGACCACGTTGCATTTTGTGCCGTGTCCTGTCGCGGGCACTAGGCCGACCCACACAAGTGATGTACCATTTTTCTCGGAAGACTTTGGGGAACGCGGGGTGGGTGGAAATTAGTGGATCCACGCAGATTCCAGAACTTTCCACCACAAAAATGTGGGGGAAATGTGTTTTTTTTGACAATTTTTTAGTTTTGCAAGGGATTCTGGGTAACAGAACCTGGTGGGAGGCAGTCAAGTCACCCCATCCTGGATTCCCCTGGGTGTCTAGTTTTCAAAAATGTATAGGTTTGCTAGGTTTCCCTAGGTGCCGGCAGAGCTAGGGTTCAAAAACTACAGCTAGGCACTTTGCCAAAAAAGGGTCATTTTGCACTGCGAAATTGAGGTGTGACCACGTTGCGTTTTGCGCCGTTTCCTGTCGCGGGCACTAGGCCGACCCACACAAGTGAGGTACCATTTTTCTCGGAAGAGTTTGGGGAACGCGGGGTGGGTGGAAATTTGTGGATCCACGCAGATTCCAGAACTTTCCACCACACAAATGTGGGGAAAATGTGGTTTTTTTGACAATTTTTTAGGTTTGCAAGGGATTCTGGGTAACAGAACCTGGTGGGAGGCAGTCAAGTCACCCCATCCTGGATTCCCTGGGTATCTAGTTTTCAAAAATGTATAGGTTTGCTAGGTTTCCCTAGGTGCCGGCAGAGCTAGGGTTCAAAAACTACAGCTAGGCACTTTGCCAAAAAAGGGTCATTTTTCACTGCGAAATTGAGGTGTGACCACGTTGCGTTTTGCGCCGTTTCCTGTCGCTGGCACTAGGCCGACCCACACAAGTGAGGTACCATTTTTCTCGCAAGACTTTGGGGAATGCGGGGTGGGCAGAAACTTGTGGATCCACGCAGATTCCAGAACTTTCCACCACAGAAATGTGGGGAAGATTTGTTTTTTTGGACAATTTTTTAGGTTTGCAAGGGATTCTGGGTAACAGAACCTGGTGGGAGGCAGTCAAGTCACCGCATCCTGGATTCCCATGGGTGTCTAGTTTTCAAAAATGTATAGGTTTGCTAGGTTTCCCTAGGTGCCGGCAGAGGTAGGGTTCAAAAACTACAGCTAGGCACTTTGCCAAAAAAGGGTCATTTTTCACTGCGAAATTGAGGTGTGACCACGTTGCGTTTTGCGCCGTTTCCTGTCGCTGGCACTAGGCCGACCTACACAAGTGAGGTACCATTTTTCTCGTACGACTTTGGGGAACGCGGGGTGGGCAGAAACTTGTGGATCCACGCAGATTCCAGAACTTTCCACCACAGAAATGTGGAGAAAATGTGTTTTTTTTGACAATTTTTTAGGTTTGCAAGGGATTCTGGGTAACAGAACCTGGTGGGAGGCAGTCAAGTCACCCCATCCTGGATTCCCCTGGGTGTCTAGTTTTCAAAAATGTATAGGTTTGCTAGGTTTCCCTAGGTGCCGGCAGAGGTAGGGTTCAAAAACTACAGCTAGGCACTTTGCAAAAAAAGGGTCATTTTTCACTGCGAAATTGAGTTGTGACCACGTTGCGTTTTGCGCCGTTTCCTGTCACGGGCACTAGGCCGACCCACACAAGTGAGATACCATTTTTCTCGGAAGACTTTGGGGAATGCGGGGTGGGTGGAAATTTGTGGATCCACGCAGATTCCAGAACTTTCCACCACAGAAATGTGGGGAAAATGTGTTTTTTTGGACAATTTTTTAGGTTTGCAAGGGATTCTGGGTAACAGAACCTGGTGGGAGGCAGTCAAGTCACCCCATCCTGTATTTCCCTGGGTGTCTAGTTTAAAAAAATGTATAGGTTTGCTAGGTTTCCCTAGTTGCCGGCAGAGCTAGGGTACAAAAACTACACCTAGGCACTTTGCCAAAAAAGGGTCATTTTTCACTGCGAAATTGAAGTGTGACCACGTTGCGTTTTGCGCCGTTTCCTGTCGCAGGCACTATGCCGACCCACACAAGTGAGGTACCATTTTTCTCATAAGACTTTGGGGAACGCGGGGTGGGTGGAAATTTGTTTATCCACGCAGATTCCAGAACTTTCCACCACAGAAATGTGGGGAAAATGTGTTTTTTTGACAATTTTTGTAAGTTTGCAAGGGATTCTGGGTAACAGAACCTGGTGGGAGGCAGTCAAGTCGCCCAATCCTGGATTGCCCTGGGTGTCTAGTTTTCAAAAATGTATAGGTTTGCTAGGTTTCCATAGGTGCCGGCAGAGCTAGGGTACAAAAACTACAGCTAGGCACTTTGCCAAAAAAGGGTCATTTTTCACAGCGAAATTGAGGTGTGACCACGTTGTGTTTTGTGCCGTTTCCTGTCGCAGGAACTAGGCCGACCCACACAAGTGAGGTACCATTTTTCTCGTAAGACTTTGTGGAACGCGGGTTGAGTGGAAAATTGTGGATCCACGCAGATTCCAGAACTTTCCACCACAGAAATGTGGGGAAAATGTGTTTTTTTGACACTTTTTAGGTTTGCAAGGGATTCTGGGTAACAGAACATGGTGGGAGGTAGTCAAGTCACCCCATTCTGGATTCCCCTGGGTGTCTAGTTTTCAAACATGTATAGGTTTGCTAGGTTTCCCTAGGTGCCGGCAGAGCTAGGGTTCAAAAACTACAGCTAGGCACTTTGCAAAAAAAGGGTCATTTTTCACTGCGAAATTGAGGTGTGACCACGTTGCGTTTTGCGCCGTTTCCTGTCGCGGGCACTAGGCCGACCCACACAAGTGAGGTACCATTTTTCTCGGAAGACTTTGGGGAATGCGGGGTGAGTGGAAATTTGTGGATCCACGCAGATTCCAGAACTTTCCACCACAGAAATGTGGGGAAAATGTGTTTTTTTTTACAATGTTTTAGGTTTGCAAGGGATTCTGGGTAACAGAATCTGGTGGGAGGCAGTCAAGTCACCCCATCCTGGATTCCCCTGGGTGTCTAGTTTTCAAAAATGTATAGGTTTTCTAGGTTTCCCTAGGTGCCGGCAGAGGTAGGGTTCAAAAACTACAGCTAGGCACTTTGCAAAAAAAGGGTCATTTTTCACTGCGAAATTGAGGTGTGACCACGTTGCGTTTTGCGCCGTTTCCTGTCGCGGGCACTAGGCCGACCCACACAAGTGAGGTACCATTTTTCTCGGAAGACTTTGGGGAACGCGGGGTGGGTGAAAATTTGTGGATTCACGCAGATTCCAGAACTTTCCACCACAGAAATGTGGGGAAAATGTGTTTTTTTTGACAATTTTTTAGGTTTGCAAGGGATTCTGGGTAACAGAACCTGGTGGGAGGCAGTCAAGTCACCCCATCCTGTATTTCCCTGGGTGTCTAGTTTTAAAAAATGTATAGGTTTGCTAGGTTTCCCTAGGTGCCGGCAGAGGTAGGGTTCAAAAACTACAGCTAGGCACTTTGCCAAAAAAGGGTCATTTTTCACAGCGAAATTGAAGTGTGACCACGTTGCGTTTTGCGCCGTTTCCTGTCGCAGGCACTAGGCCGACCCACACAAGTGAGGTACCATTTTTCTCATAAGACTTTGGGGAACGCGGGGTGGGTGGAAATTTGTGGATCCACGCAGATTCCAGAACTTTCCACCACAGAAATGTGGGGAAAATGTGTTTTTTTGACAATTTTTTAGGTTTGCAAGGGATTCTGGGTAACAGAACCTGGTGGGAGGCAGTCAAGTCACCCCATCATGGGTTCCCCTGGGTGTCTAGTTTTCAAAAATGTATAGGTTTGCTAGGTTTTCCTAGGTGCCAGCAGACCTATGGTTCAAAAACGACAGCTAGGCACTTTGCCAAAAATGGGTCATTTTTCACTGCGAAATTGAGGTGTGACCACGTTGCGTTTTGCGCCGTTTCCTGTCGCGGTCACTAGGCCGACCCACACAAGTGAGGTACCATTTTTCTCGGAAGACTTTGGGGAACGCGGGGTGGGTGGAAATTTGTGGATTCACGCAGATTCCAGAACTTTCCACCACAGAAATGTGGGGAAAATGTGTTTTTTGGGACAATTTTTTAGGTTTGCAAGGGATTCTGGGTAACAGAACCTGGTGGGAGGCAGTCAAGTCACCCCATCCTGTATTTCCCTGGGTGTCTAGTTTTAAAAAATGTATAGGTTTGCTAGGTTTCCCTAGGTGCCGGCAGAGGTAGGGTTCAAAAACTACAGCTAGGCACTTTGCCAAAAAAGGGTCATTTTTCACTGCGAAATTGAAGTGTGACCACGTTGCGTTTTGCGCCGTTTCCATTCGCAGGCACTAGGCCGACCCACACAAGTGAGGTACCATTTTTCTCATAAGACTTTGGGGAACGCGGGGTGTGTGGAAATTTGTGGATCCACGCAGATTCCAGAACTTTCCACCACAGAAATGTGGGGAAAACGTGTTTTTTTGACAATTTTTTTAAGTTTGCAAGGGATTCTGGGTAACAGAACCTGGTGGGAGGCAGTCAAGTCACCCAATCCTGTATTGCCCTGGGTGTCTTGTTTTCAAAAATGTATAGGTTTGCTAGGTTTCCATAGGTGCCGGCAGAGCTAGGGTTAAAAAACTACAGCTAGGCACTTTGCCAAAAAAGGGTCATTTTTCACAGCGAAATTGAGGTGTGACCACGTTGCGTTTTGTGCCGTTTCCTGTCGCAGGCACTAGGCCGACCCACACAAGTGAGGTACCATTTTTCTCGTAAGACTTTGTGGAACGCGGGTTGAGTGGAAAATTGTGGATCCACGCAGATTCCAGAACTTTCCACCACAGAAATGTGGGGAAAATGTGTTTTTTTGGCCAATTTTTTAGGTTTTCAAGGGATTCTGGGTAACAGAACCTGGTGGAAGGCAGTTAAGTCACCCCATCCTGGATTCCCCTGGGTGTCTAGTTTTCAAAAATGTATAGGTTTTCTAGGTTTCCCTAGGTGCCGGCAGAGGTAGGGTTCAAAAACTACAGCTAGGCACTTTGCCAAAAAAGGGTCATTTTTCACTGCGAAATTGAGGTGTGACCACGTTGCGTTTTGCGCCGTTTCCTGTCGCTGGCACTAGGCCGACCCACACAAGTGAGGTACCATTTTTCTTGCAAGACTTTGGGGAATGCGGGGTGGGCAGAAACTTGTGGATCCACGCAGATTCCAGTTCTTTCCACCACAGAAATGTGGGGAAAATGTGTTTTTTTGGACAATTTTTTAGGTTTGCAAGGGATTCTGGGTAACAGAACCTGGTGGGAGGCAGTCAAGTCACCCCATCCTGGATTCCCCTGGGTGTCTAGTTTTCAAAAATGTATAGGTTTGCTAGGTTTCCCTAGGTGCCGGCAGAGGTAGGGTTAAAAAACTACAGCTAGGCACTTTGCCAAAAAAGGGTCATTTTTCACTGCGAAATTGAGGTGTGACCACGTTGCGTTTTGCGCCGTTTCCTGTCGCTGGCACTAGGCCGACCCACACAAGTGAGGTACCATTTTTCTCGTAAGACTTTGGGGAACGCGGGGTGGGCAGAAACTTGTGGATTCACGCAGATTCCAGAACTTTCCACCACAGAAATGTGGGGAAAATGTGTTTTTTTTTACAATTGTTTAGGTTTGCAAGGGATTCTGGGTAACAGAACCTGGTGGGAGGCAGTCAAGTCACCCCATCCTGGATTCCCCTGGGTGTCTAGTTTTCAAAAATGTATAGGTTTGCTAGGTTTCCCTAGGTGCCGGCAGAGGTAGGAGTTCAAAAACTACAGCTAGGCACTTTGCAAAAAAGGGTCATTTTTCACTGCGAAATTGAGGTGTGACCACGTTGCGTTTTGCGCCGTTTCCTGTCGCGGGCACTAGGCCGACCCACACAAGTGAGGTACCATTTTTCTCGGAAGACTTTGGGGAATGCGGGGTGGGTGGAAATTTGTGGATCCACGCAGATTCCAGAACTTTCCACCACAGAAATGTGGGGAAAATGTGTTTTTTTGGACAATTTTTTAGGTTTGCAAGGGATTCTGGGTAACAGAACCTGGTGGGAGGCAGTCAAGTCACCCCATCCTGGATTCCCCTGGGTGTCTAGTTTTCAAAAATGTATAGGTTTGCTAGGTTTCCCTTGGTGCCGGCAGAGGTAGGGTTAAAAAACTACAGCTAGGCACTTTGCAAAAAAAGGGTCATTTTTCACTTCGAAATTGAGGTGTGACCACGTTGCGTTTTGCGCCGTTTCCTGTCGCGGGCACTAGGCCGACCCACACAAGTGAGGTACCATTTTTCTCGGAAGACTTTGGGGAATGCGGGGTGGGTGGAAATTTGTGGATTCACGCAGATTCCAGAACTTTCCACTACAGAAATGTGGGGAAAATGTGTTTTTTTGGACAATTTTTTAGGTTTGCAAGGGATTCTGGGTAACAGAACCTAGTGGGAGGCAGTCAAGTCACCCCATCCTGTATTTCCCTGGGTGTCTAGTTTAAAAAAATGTATAGGTTTGCTAGGTTTCCCTAGGTGCCGGCAGAGCTAGGGTACAAAAACTACACCTAGGCACTTTGCCAAAAAAGGGTCATTTTTCACTGCGAAATTGAAGTGTGACCACGTTGCGTTTTGCGCCGTTTCCTGTCGCAGGCACTAGGCCGACCCACACAAGTGAGGTACCATTTTTCTCATAAGACTTTGGGGAACGCGGGGTGGGTGGAAATTTGTTTATCCACGCAGATTCCAGAACTTTCCACCACAGAAATGTGGGGAAAATGTGTTTTTTTGACAATTTTTGTAAGTTTGCAAGGGATTCTGGGTAACAGTACCTGGTGGGAGGCAGTCAAGTCGCCCAATCCTGGATTTCCCTGGGTGTCTAGTTT
Source organism: Calotriton arnoldi (assembly GCA_963921515.1). Taxonomy (NCBI): domain Eukaryota; kingdom Metazoa; phylum Chordata; class Amphibia; order Caudata; family Salamandridae; genus Calotriton; species Calotriton arnoldi. The sequence continues at coordinate 424,142 of CAWUFW010013759.1, forward strand.
TCAAAAATGTATAGGTTTGCTAGGTTTCCATAGGTGCCGGCAGAGCTAGGGTTTCAAAAACTACAGCTAGGCACTTTGCCAAAAAAGGGTCATTTTTCACAGCGAAATTGAGGTGTGACCACGTTGTGTTTTGTGCCGTTTCCTGTCGCAGGCACTAGGCCGACCCACACAAGTGAGGTACCATTTTTCTCGTAAGACTTTGTGGAACGCGGGTTGAGTGGAAAATTGTGGATCCACGCAGATTCCAGAACTTTCCACCACAGAAATGTGGGGAAAATGTGTTTTTTTGACAATTTTTTAGGTTTGCAAGGGATTCTGGGTAACAGAACCTGGTGGGAGGCAGTCAAGTCACCCCATCATGGGTTCACCTGGGTGTCTAGTTTTCAAAAATGTATAGGTTTGCTAGGTTTTCCTAGGTGCCAGCAGACCTATGGTTCAAAAACGACAGCTAGGCACTTTGCCAAAAATTGGTCATTTTTCACTGCGAAATTGAGGTGTGACCACGTTGCGTTTTGCGCCGTTTCCTGTCGCGGGCACTAGGCCGACCCACACAAGTGAGGTACCATTTTTCTCGGAAGACTTTGGGGAACGCGGGGTGGGTGGAAATTTGTGGATTCACGCAGATTCCAGAACTTTCCACCACAGAAATGTGGGGAAAATGTGTTTTTTGACAATTTTTTAGGTTTGCAAGGGATTCTGGGTAACAGAACCTGGTGGGAGGCAGTCAAATCACCCCATCCTGTATTTCCCTGGGTGTCTAGTTTTAAAAAATGTATAGGTTTGCTAGGTTTCCCTAGGTGCCGGCAGAGGTAGGGTTCAAAAACTACAGCTAGGCACTTTGCCAAAAAGGGTCATTTTTCACTGCGAAATTGAAGTGTGACCACGTTGCGTTTTGCGCCGTTTCCTGTCGCAGGCACTAGGCCGACCCACACAAGTGAGGTACCATTTTTCTCATAAGACTTTGGGGAACGCGGGGTGGGTGGAAATTTGTGGATCCACGCAGATTCCAGAACTTTCCACCACAGAAATGTGGGGAAAATGTGTTTTTTTGACAATTTTTTTAAGTTTGCAAGGGATTCTGGGTAACAGAACCTGGTGGGAGGCAGTCAAGTCGCCCAATCCTGGATTGCCCTGGGTGTCTTGTTTTCAAAAATGTATAGGTTTGCTAGGTTTCCATAGGTGCCGGCAGAGCTAGGGTTCAAAAACTACAGCTAGGCACTTTGCCAAAAAAGGGTCATTTTTCACAGCGAAATTGAGGTGTGACCACGTTGCGTTTTGTGCCATTTCCTGTCGCAGCCTCTAGGCCGACCCACACAAGTGAGGTACCATTTTTCTCGTAAGACTTTGTGGAACGCGGGTTGAGTGGAAAATTGTGGATCCACGCAGATTCCAGAACTTTCCACCACAGAAATGTGGGGAAAATGTGTTTTTTTTACAATTTGTTAGGTTTGCAAGGGATTCTGGGTAACAGAACCTGGTGGGAGGCAGTCAAGTCACCCCATCCTGGGTTCCCCTGGGTGTCTAGTTTTCAAAAATGTATAGTTTTGCTAGGTTTTCCTAGGTGCCAGCAGACCTATGGTTCAAAAACGACAGCTAGGCACTTTGCCAAAAATGGGTCATTTTTCACTGCGAAATTGAGGTGTGCCACGTTGCGATTTGCGCCGTTTCCTGTCGCGAGCACTAGGCCGACCCACACAAGTGAGGTACCATTTTTCTCGGAAGACTTTGGGAAACGCGGGGTGGGTGGAAATTTGTGGATCCACGCAGATTCCAGAACTTTCCACCACAGAAATGTGGGGAAAATCTGTTTTTTTGGGACAATTTTTTAGGTTTGCAAGGGATTCTGGGTAACAGAACCTGGTGGGAGGTAGTCAAGTCACCCCATTCTGGATTCCCCTGGGTGTCTAGTTTTAAAAAATGTATAGGTTTGCTAGGTTTCCCTAAGTGCCGGCAGAGCTAGGGTTCAAAAACTACAGCTAGACACTTCGCAAAAAAAGGGTAAATTTTCATTGTGAAAATGTGGTGTGTTCACGTTGGGTTTTGAGCCATTTCCTGTCGTGGGCACTATGCCTACCCACACAAGTGAGGTACCATTTTTATCGGGAGACTTAGGGTAATTCAGATTTGTAAAGCAACTGTTATTACCTATTGATTTTTGATGCATTTCTGCCTTCCAAATGAAAGACATTGTGTAAAAAGAAGTCATTTTGAAAAATGACCAATAATTCTCATGCTAGTATGAGTATTCCCAATTTCGAAAATGTGCAAATATGTACTGTTTCTAAACTCTATAATTTGTTCCCATTTCAGAAATACATAGGTGTCTTTCATACCGATTTTTCCATGTATACATTTTCCCACAATAATTGCTATATACCCGGTACATAATAAAAAGCCATTGCAAATTGCTACTCAGTTTTTGACTCTGGGTTCGTCTGGTTGTTGGTGAACCTACAAGTCCTATATATCCCCACAACCAGGAAGGTCCAACGGATGTAACGGTATATTGCTTTCAAAGAGCTGTCATAATTACAAGAAGTTACAGGTGAAAACGTTGACACAAAAGGCTGTTTTTTTCAACTAATTTTCAGTTTTTCCTATATTTAACTGTTAGTTTCTATAAAGAAACCTTGATGGATCTACACAAATGACCCCTTGCTGAATTCAGAATTTTGTCTACTTTTCTAAAATGTATAGCTTTCCAGGATCCATTATTGCTTTCACACCCATTTCTACCATTAACTGGAAGGAGGTTGAAAGCACGAAAAATAGCAAAAATAGGCTATGTCCCAGAAAAATGCCAAAACTGTGTAAAAAATGTTGGTTTTCTGACAAAAGTCTGTCATTCCCTAAAAGCTGGGAAAATGGTGATTTCAGCCCCACAAACCCTTTTTTGATAACATTTGCAGGATAAAACCCAGACGCTTTCATTTGCAGCCCGTTTTTCCCATTTTTCCCCCCAAAAAAAACATTTAGCTGTATTTTGGCTAATTTCTGGGACCCTTCCAAGGGAATCCACAAACCCTGGGTACCTTTAGAATCCCCATGATGTTGGAAGAAAAGGACGCAAATTTGGCGTGGATACCTTATGTGGTCAAAAGGTTACAGGGGCCTAAGCGCGCACTACCCCAAATAGCCAAAAAAAGGCTTAGCACAGGGGGGGAAAATGCCTAGCAGCGAAGGGGTTAAAGTATTTGTTGAGGAGGAGTCTCTTTTGAAGCCAGGGAAGGAGTGGTTGCATCGCAGGTCTCTAGGTAGAGAGTTCCATATGCTCGGAGCATTTCCAGAAAAAGAGCGAGACTTGGTAGTTGGTTTTTTTAGATTGGGAGGTATGAGCAAGAGTGTGTTGGAGCTTCTCAAAGATTTAGAAATCCCTGCTTTCATGAGCTTGTTTTCTAAGTAGTTTGGTGAATAAGAGTGAAGGGCTTTGTGGATGATACAGGCAGACTTATAAGTACATCTTCCTTTGATAGGAAGCCAGTTGAGGCTCTTGAGAGCAGGAGTGATGTGTTCAAACCGTTTGACATCAGTAATGAGCGGGGCTGCCATGTTTAGAACTGATCTAAGGGGGTCGAGGTGAGATTTTGGCTTCCCAGTGAGAATGGCATTTCCATAGTCACGTTTGGAGAGGACCAGAGATTGAACCACAATCTTGAAATCATCTGAGGGGATGAATGGTTTAAGCTTCTTGAGGTGTTTTAGTGCGTAAAGCGCTCCTTTGGCCGAGTTTTTAATGTGCTCTTTAATTGACATGTTGTTGTATAAGCAAAAGCCCAGGGACTTAGCGGAGTTGGATGGAATGAGAGAGCAATTTAGAGCATTCAGGTCGCTGATCCATTAGAGAGATGGTTGCATTTGGGGAAGAATAGAATTATTTCTGTTTTGTTGGGGTTTAGCTTTAGGTGATTAGAGTAAAACCAAGAATGTATCTTGTTCATAGTGGTGTTAAGATGTCGAATGTCACTGGGTGATTTGATTTTGTAGTAAATTTGAGTGTCATCAGCATAAAGGTGATATCTGATCCCTGCTTGCTTCAAGATGACCGTAAGGGGTTCCATGAAGAGATTAAAAAGGGAGGGGGAGAGAATAGATCCCTGCGGCACGCCAAGAGAGAGCTGTGTGGGTTTTGATAGACATGAGTTGATTTTGATGTGTTGCAAACGGTGTTGTAGGAAAGAATGTGAACCATTTAAGGACGTTGCCATTGACACCAAAGCAAAACTCCAGAGATTCAAGTAGGGCTGGGTGATTAACGGTATCGAAAGCCGCAGATGGGTCAAGCAGTATAAGAAGGCAAGCATCTCCCTCGTCTAAGGATCTGTGGATGTCATTCGATATATTGAGCATGGCAGTTTCAGTACTACAGCCTTTCCTGAAACCGGATTGGAAGGTGTCAAGGAGGGAGAATTTACGTATATGCTGATTGAGTTGTTGCAAGACACTTTTTTCCAATGTTTTGGCTAGGAACGGGAGGTTGGAGACAGGTCTGAGGTTGTTGAAATCATTAGGGTCAGCCTTGGGATTTTTGGGAATGGGTGTGATTTGTCCTAGTTGGAAAGAGATTGGAACACAGCCCGTGGAGAGAGAAGAGTTGATGATTAGAGTTCAGAACAGGGCAATGATGTGGTTGAGATTTTTGATCATCGTGGATGAGAGGGGGTCCATGGTGTGGGCTGAAGGCTTTAAAGTTGTGATTATATTGGAGACTTCCGATTCAGTCAAGTGTTTGAAGTCAGCCCAGTTGGCATTATTTTTCGGTTTGGAGTGACTAAGGTAGCCTTTAGTATCTTTAGGAGTTGCTTGGTCACAAGTGGGATATGGCGGTGGAACTGCCGTGAGCAGAGGCGGGTTGCTGCAGGTGGTGAGGACGTAGGGGAGAGTGGAGACTTGTAAGAAGGATTGCTCAATTTTGGGGACTTTTTCAGAGAAAATGAACTACCCCCCATATACCCCTACAAATCCAGCAGCCCGCACCTAATAAATAACTTTAAAATATAATTATTACATAATTTACACAATTTTTAACCACATAACTTATTAATATTAAATCATTCATTGTTAATTACTTAATTATCTTCCCACCCTATAACCCTACAAACCCAGCAACCTGCACCTAATATACAACTTAAAAATTATAATTAATACACAATTTACATAATTAATGATCAATTAAATAAATAATAACAGAGTAATAAGTGATTAATTATTACTTAATTAACTTCACACCCTATACCCCTACAAACCCAACAACCTGCACCTAATATAGAACTTAAAAATTATAATTAATACACAATTTACATAATTAATAATCAATTAAATAAGTAGTAATAAATTAATAGTTAATTGTTAATTAATTATACTTAATTAACTTCCTACCCTATACCCCTTCAAACCTAGCAACCTGCTACGACACTATAATGACCCTCCTTCATGGGAGAAAATTCCCAAAGTGAGGGGGGGTCATTGTTTTTTTATTTTCAAAACAAAATTCCTCTTTGGGATTTTGCTTTGAATATGTTGATAGAGCCGTCCGTCAAAAGGCGGTTCTTGGAAATGGAAGAGATGTCAGCTGGGCCTGTGGACAGCTCTAAATTTGGCATTCGGAGTACCCTCACCATGGTGGGAGTAAAGTACTCCACCATGGTGACGGTGCATACTCTGTTCCCCAAATTCAAAATCAGGCCCTATGATTTGATACATTTGAAAGCTGTCTACTCTCTGGTTCTTCCACTCCCAGTAGGTCACCCCTGCCTTTGCTCATTAGAATAGTGAAAGTTATAGACACATGACTAGTTCTAGAGCTTTCCATAATTGGGTTAAAATGCTTCTCCTTGGGAGCTATTCATTCCAACTGAATAACCACATTTACCTTGTCTACTGTTTTATTGCTGAATCATAATAATATCCTATATAAGTTGTTGCATAAACAACTTATTGCTTGCTGATTTTGGTTAGTCCTTGCCCTGTAAGACTCTATTTATGAATCTGTCAAGCACAGGATTCTATTTCACTTGTGGTAGGCCATGTTCTTAGTTATACAGGGCATGACTCTTGTAGGGATTTCTTATATATGCTTCTCAGGCAACATTTTAGAGCCCTCAACTATTTATATCCCACTTAGAACATTGGATGTAAACATGCTTTTGAGTATGCATATTCTGCTTGATACTCTGCCATGGACATCATTTAGGAGTTGCGAGGGGACCCCTGGCACTGCCTTTGCAACCCCATACTCAAAGGAGGCAAAATCAGTGCCAAGAACACACTCTTTGTTTTATGCCTATTTTTTTAATTTGTAATAAAAAAAGAAGCTCCAGGAGCTAGAGCAGGACTTTCTCTGGTGGCTGAAGTAAAGAAAACTAAAATGGCTTGAAATGAATGCTGTGTGCATGTGTGCGAATGAAAGTGTGTTTGTGTGAGAGACAAGCGTGTGTGTGTGTGTGTGTGTGTGTGTGTGTGTGTGTGTGTGTGAGCGTATGTGTATGAGTGAGATGAATGAGTCAGGGAAAATGAGAAAAGTGAGAATGAGTAAATGAGAACAAGAGTGATTGCAAGTCAGTGTGTGAAAATGTATGAGTGAGTGAGAGTAAGAGTAAATGTGATTGTTTGCGACAGTTAGTGTGAATGAATGAGTGAGAATGAGGTAGTAGGAGTAAGAGTAAGTGTGAATGTATAAGTGAATGAGAGTAAGAGTAAATGCAAGAGAGTGAGCTAGAATGAACGAGTGAGTGTAAGTGAGTGAGAATGAATGAGTGTGAGTGAGAACGAGTGTATGAGTAGATCTAAGTGAACTTCAATGAGAATGTGGCGCTATGCTTGCGAGCCTGCAGCTGTCCCTGGCATTCTGAAGGTAATTCTTGGCTCATAGTTCCACCCAAGGCAAAATACTGATGCTGGCATACTGGAAGCAGTTCTTAACATTACAGGCGCCAGTGACAAAATACTGGCACTGGCATACCATAGGTAATACTTAACATATGGGACACCCATAGCAAAATGCTGGTGCTGGCATAGTGGAAGTAACTCTTGCCATAGGGGAAGCACTGGCATACTACCAGAAATTATCCCCAAGAATACAGTTGCACAAAAAAAAAAATAAGTCGGCCCCCTGGTACTCCCCTCATCTTAGAGCTCTTAAAAAAACTGCAAGACTTCAGAAAGGGAATGGAGGAAGGATTATGGGGAACACTAAAAAATAAAATACCGGGAAACAGTCAGGGCCTACCATAAGAAATCAAATCTGCCCAGGCCTCCTTCTTTGAAACAAGTATTTACAAAGCTGCTAACTCCCCTAGGGAGATGATTAAAATCACTAAATCACTGCTGGATCCCACCTCCAATGGAACACCCTCTGAACCCTCCAACGACAGGTGCAATCCTCTGGCCACCTACTTTGAAACCAAAATATCAGACATTTACCACTCTTTTCAAGAAGTGGATGAAACTCCTAATTCCTCCCCCTCGAGTAACGGTATTGAGATGACCTCATCCAGTCTCTCAGAATTCCCTCCCCCCTTACTTTGGAAAACTTTGTTGCACTTTTTAGTAAAATCAAATTTGGATCCCACTTGAAGCTGCCCCCCTAGAATTCTTGCCCTTGGAGCAGAAATTATTTTCCCCATCTTGCTTGAGATGGTCAACCTCTCTTTGGAGAAGGGCTGGTCCCTCAGACATGGAAACATGTGATGGTTAAAGCCATCTGTAAAAAGCCTAATCTTGATTCCTCATACTCTGGAAATTTCCGTCCAATTTCCCTTCATCCAGGCTTAAGCAAAGTAGCAGAAAAATATGTCAATAGGCATCTTCCTGAATTTATTGAGGCCACCTTCTTCCTGCACCACACTCAAGCCAGTTTCTGCCCAAAACACAGTACCCAAACAGCACTCATAGCAGTGATGGAGGATGCTAAAAGGAGAGTAGATCAAGGGGGTACAACTCACATTACACTTCTGGACCTCAGTGCAGCCATTGATACTGTTAACCATACTACACTCTTGGATAGGATCTGCAAAGCCGCAGGGAAAGCCCTGAGCTGGCTTAGCTCCTTCTTGAAGGATCGATCCTTCCAGGTTTTTGACAAGGCCTGTTCCTCCGAGACACTTCCGGTTACCTGAGGAGTTCCGAAGGGCTCATCTCTTAGTCCCACATTGTTTAACGTGTAACTGCAACCCCTTGAGGATATCATAATTCCCTTTGGGATTTCTATATTCTCCTATGTGGGTGATACCCAGCTGGTTTTCTTGCTCACCCCTGACCTAGATCCCTCAGTTCCCACCCTGGGACCATGTTTGGGGCTAGTAGCCAGCTGGATAAATAAATCTGGTCCTAAGCTGACGGAGCTTATGATCCTTGTGAATAATCTCTCTCCTCAACGGGCATTGGGCCGGCAGGTATGCCTCAGCCCCCCACCCCCAAAACGCCACAAAAAAATCTAGGGTTTTGGCTTGATAAATCCATTTCTATAGAAATCCAGGACACTGAACTATCAGCCAGCTGCTTTGGAATCTTGCTTATGTTGTGCAAGGTCCTGCCTCTGCTCCTCCAGCCTGTGAGGAGGCTGGTAGTCCAGGCATTGTTTCTTTTTTTGCCTGGATTACACCAACTCGCTCTACCTAGGGGCCCCCAAGGCAGTCACTTGAAAATTAAAAGTCGCGCAGAATGCTGCTGCACGCACTCTGTTAGGTATCCCTAGGTCTGAATCAGCCAGACAAGGCTTGGTGGAGCTACATTAGCTTTCAATTGCCCAAAGAATTGAATTCAAGGCCTTATGCATTGCACATAGAACCTTACACGCATGAGGTCCTCCCATCCTTCACCAGTTTGTCATCCCTTATACCCCTAAAAGGCTACTTACATCCACCAACTCCCACCTGGCCACTGTCCCCATCATCAGTAGTGGAGGACGGTCTTTTTGCAGCCACGGTCCGTGCAGGTAACAGCGGTGGGGCCGTGTAAGGGGAGATTCCGAGGGACGATGCCGAGGAAAAATTAATTATTTATTTAATTTTCCCTCTGCATCATCCCTCGGAACCCCCCTTACACGGCCCCACCGCCCCACCGCTGTTACCTGCACGGTCCGCGGCTGTCTTTTTGCCTAAATGCGGCCAAACTTTGGAATTCCAATTCCTTTGGCCATTCATTCTATGGACAATGAGCTGTGCTTTCAAAAACTCCTCAAAACCTGGCTTTTTAAGATTTGCCCCACCAGGTGACACCTTTTGGCCTTAGTGGAACAGTTCTTTCTTAACTAGCGCTGGGATGCCTCAGTGTCGTCATGCGCTTTATAAATCCCATAGCATAGCATATCATGGAACGTTAGAGGTCATTATTGGCATAAGAGAGGACAACCGTTGCATATGGTAGGGGAGCAATCATGATAACATGCGGGCCCGGGCATCCTAAAGGTAATTTTTGACATAAGGGTCACTGAGGGAATATGGATGGCACTAATGGCAAAATTCTGGCACTGGCATATTGTATGGGATTTTTGGCCTAAGAGAGCCGCATGTGAGTGGCCCCCTTCATAAAATAATGGTCATGGTACAATGGAGGTAATTTCTTATGCAGGACCGCATAGCACATTAAAAATAGGGTCAACCGGTGGGGAGTGGCAGGATTAACTGGCTTGTCACACCATGGATGGACTTAAATATTTAATGAGTGCCCTTTTAGATCTTGTGGATTTTTAACAAATTTATGTGAATAAAGTGCTTTAAAATGCACTAGTTGATCCTGTGTTTTTTCACAATTTTCCGAGGGGTATTGCCTACCAAGCCCTCCCTAAAAGAGATCGGGCTCATTAGCTTCACATGCTTGCTACAATTCAAAGCAACTATTACGTCCTACCACTCCAAGATCACCAGCCGCAACTGCAAGAACAGAAGGTGAACATTGTATTAATGAGCATTGTTTACCTTCTGCATCTTGCACTAGGAGCAGGACATTAGGTTTTAGTTTTTGTAAAATAAATAAATTCAGCAATGCAATGTGCACACTTCTAATTAAATTTAAAAAAAACTAAAAAACAAACTGTCACCATGCTTATTTATGTGAATACATGAAAAATGATGTGTCTTGCAAACAATCATAAATCAAAATGCATTAACAATGAGCAATAATTTCAGACAACAAATAGTTCATATTCTATATATGGTCCATATTAATAAATACATGTGGGCACAACTATTATATTTTGTGATCTCTTTTTTCCCTCTCCCTACGATTTATCAATACATGTCTTGTTGCACTACACTAGGGGAACAATGAACTCATGGCATTTGTGGTTCAATAATTTAAGTTCGAGGTGGTGTTCTGTGTTTTGTGGCACTATATATTCTCCAGACGAACACATAATTCTTTATATAATACAAAGGTAAACGTGCAATGTGTAATTTTTTCCTGAGATATCATATTCGCACCCTAATTGAGGTGGTATCTAAAAGAGACACTTATCTGTGTTGTGTTGTTTATTACTCAGGCAGCTATATTTGGACTTCAGCAATATCAATTATTGTGAAGTCATCGGGGTTAAGGCCATATGACATCACCGGCATGGAAGATTCAGGGTCAAAGGTCATATGATGTAACTTTCTGTGATGTCATTAAGGTCAAAGGGTGTGTGATGTCACTTCTGCTACCCCTGACAATTTAGCATATCAATGCCCATGTGCTCTGCATTGAGACACAGCAGAGATTTGAGTTGAAACTTACCAAATTTGATTGGTCCGCTCCATTCACCCCACTCAGAATTGAAACCACAGTTGAGCCCACGTGCCCTCATTTTCACGGTGTATTGTCTTCCTGCTTTAAATCCGTGGATTGTAAGTGTGAATGATTGTTCATTGGATGCTGGACTATATATCTGTGAAATGTGAAGAAAAAGATATCATTTAAAGGCTTTTCATACTGCGTGTGTACACACAATGCAAAAAATATTTCTTCTTTAAAATAAAAAATAAAAATATTTAACAGCCATTCTTTTGTAAAAAAAACAAAAACAAAGATAATTCCACGTTAATGTGATCTGCTAACGTTGATATATTTTTGAAAATAATGTGCTCATGGCAATAACGATAAACAGGGAAACAGGTCCTGTGTTTCATTTCATGGTCCTTATTTAAGGTTTGGCATCATCTACACTACTGCAGTGGCGGATACAGCACTTTTTTACAATGGCCTGATCACCAGATCCAAAGATGTCTGCCTTTCATGCAGACATCTTTTCCCTGAAACATGCATCGCAAGCCTGGGGAAAGTTCTGTCGCCCATGTGATTCCTGAAGTTACACCTCTTAAGTAGGCGAGTCCATCTGTGACATGATTAAGGCCTCCCACACACTGGGAATTGTAGAGCTTGGGTGCATTTAAAGATTTTTTGTGACTGGAATGGCCATTATTTCAATGGTGGTACTGGATAGAAGTACCACTAGAGGGATTGAAGTTGGAGGGGCTACCCTTGATTGGTCAGCCCTACGATGTCTTTCCAGGCAGCAACCAGAATGTCCAGATGATGTCCTATTTGTTGCAGACAGCTCCGCTTTTAGAAACACTGCCTTTTTCTGCGCTCTAAATGCAGGGGCGGCTCCTCTGCTAAGGCGGAGGAGCATTGCCCCACTGCTTTTCAGCACTGCAAAAAAGGAAAAATAAAATGATTATAACACAATGTTATTATCATGTTCTTTTTCTATGCTGAGGCAGTTTTGAGGGGCGGGTGTGGTAGGGCTGGCCTGCTCGCAGAGCAGGGGGAGGAGTGGTTGGGGCAATTTCCAAGTGCGCATGGCGGTTTGGCCGGCCTTCTTGGGCTGGCCAAACAGTCATGCGCACTTAGCATGTTCTCCACCGGGCTGTAATGCACAGCCTGGGTGAAAACATGCCCAGGCTCCCAGCCCCTGTCTGAGTGCAGAACCATGGCGCTCAGACCAATCACGACACTGCTGTCATGGTGACAGCAGCATCGTAATTGGCTTAGGGGAGCCTGGGTGCTTCCTGATTTCGGTTCACAAAAAAGGAGAGGACGGAGGAAAGGCGGCAGCAGGTAAGTAAGTGATCTTTCCTTTTTTTCTTCTTTCCCTATTTTTTAAACACCTCCCCCCCACCCCTTCCCCTCCTCCCAGCCCCACTACTACTGCCCGGGAGCAGCCACCACTGTCTAAATAAGATGTTGCAACACAGAGCTGGACGTCCAAAACATTTGACGTTTATTAGCAGATTTCCCAATACTGCTCTGTCTCATGTGTTCGCCATGAATAGTATTTCCCAGGTCATAATCACTGTTGTTCTCTACGCCAAAAGATGTACAGTGGTGTGTCAATATGCTTTTGCCACAGATTTCTACATATTATTTCTACAAATAAAGAGGGAACAGAGCACACTGCCTGACATCCCAGCAACCAGTTCGCTAAGGTGCATTATGGTAAATGCGATGTATGACAACACTTCAATTAAAATTCTTCAATTTTCACCAGGGTTGGTGCAGCCAGTGGTGTGTATCTCTAGACATGTGTTTCAGGATAATTGTCCTTCTTCAGTAGAGAGTAACACTTCATTTTAAGGGTGCTGGTAGTCAGACAGCGTGCTACCTACCCCCTTTGTTTGCTTGGACTCCTTTGAGCTGATGAGCTGACAAGCTTTGGTTGTGGCATCATGGGGCTTATAATGAACAACATAACTTGAATCCGTGTTGATTTCTAACAAACAAACAAAGAAGGGAGTGTGCAAAAATTTGGAAATTAGCAGTCAAAAATGCATCCTGATTAGGGCCAAGATGCTCTGTTCAAGGGACATCTAGCAGGCAGATTATGAAAGCTAAAGTCCCCAAGTTGTCTACATTTGCTACGGGGTCAATGTGCTTTGTTGCGTTTCACTCGTAAATTACAGACCCCAGTCTTTCTCAGGACCCAAAGCACTTTTGCATAGAACTCTTTTCACAGAAGCATTGAGTAACTTGTCCCGACTCCCTGTGGTGCTGCATGCAAAAAACTCTTCATATGACTCTGGGGGCTCCTGTTTCTGCGAAGCAACTGATTCTCAGGCAAATTAATCATAAAATAGATGGATTGGGTAAGGAGTAGTCTGAATCCACTCAGTGTAAATTCAGTGAATTGCTGCCACTTCTGAGGGACAAAAAAGCTCTGGATGCTGTTTTTGCCATTTAATTGGGCAGAGGACCTCTGATGTATTAAATATTAGAACATTGGAATGTGGAGCACTCAGCGGCGTAGCTAGGGGGCGGTGGGGGCGGATCGCCCCAGGCGGCACTATTTAGGGGTGGCGGCCGCGCGGCACTGGTGGCCCGTTGCGACGGCCTTTATAATTTATTTGGGGACACTCACTGACACTACTGTCAGTCATTACAGTAGTGTCAGTGTCACCAAATAAATTATAAAGGCCGCCACAACGGGCCACCAGTGCCGCGCGGCGGCCGCGGGCCCCATTTTTTGAAGTGCAAGCGCACGGTCGCAACTGCTGTGCGCGCCGCGCCCCCAGTGTCGTGCACTGCGTGTGCTGTGAGGTCAGGAACTACTGGCAGCCTCAACTCACTCAACTGCACAATTGTAATCATTCCCCCGCGGCGCGGCTCTGACGATAGCCTGACGTCATGATCCAATGACTAGAATGCCAGGCCCTGTCAGGTTGTGCTACTTTGCAGCGCCGGGGGGGACGTCACATCCTGCTGCTGGAGCGGGCCGGGAGTTTTGAGGAAGGTGCGCGCCTCCGTGCTGGCCGTTTTGCTGGTGGTGCCGCAAATTGAATGATGGCGCCGGCGTTCACAACGCTGCTGCAGGCACCTCGCACCAACCCGAGCTGTCACCGTGCCTGTAGCTCAGCTGTTAATTTACCCCGGGCCCCGCCGAAAGTATTGCAGCCGCCTTCACTATTTCTAAATAATTACGGCCTCATTCAGACTTGCCAAGCTACTGGAGTGTCGAGTACCTGTCACCGCTGACCCTGCAGCCTCGTGCCCAACTTGGAGTTCATCTCTCAAACGACGTGAGTACTTTTATTGACATTTTTCAGTGTTCCCTAATCTACTGTGGTACGCGGTCGCGGTGGAGATTTGTATTTGTATTTGGAAAGTGTACCATCACCCGCCAGGGTATCCTGGTGATTCAGTTGGCTTTTTCACGAGACCCCCAAAGCGAAGGAGGTTTCAGGCGGGCCTTATTTAGTTGACACTATTCAGCTAGTTTTCCAAACACACTGGGACTTTTCTCCCAGGGCATGTTTTCTTTTGCAGTTTTATATGGCGCGAACGCGACCCGATGGTATTGGAGGGCTTTACTTGCACCACAGTTACATTACAAGGACACATTCATTTGTTGTTTGGCACGTGGAAATTAACTGATTTTCCCAGAATCACAAGATTTTGGGCCGGTTCGCCGAGACTCGAACCTGGCTCCCAGTGCCAAAGTCAGCAGCCATTAATCATTTTTCCATGACCAGCACCCCCATGTTCTGCATCGTGAATGCAGAAAAAAACCACAGCAGATTTGGTTTGCTCTCTTATGTAATGCCATACCAAATTGTAGCAGCTGACGCCCCACACCACTCCTGCAAGGCTTCTATGACGATGGAGCTACTGTACAATTCAGCATCGAACACACCGATGTACGCAACCTCTGAATGAGGAGTTGCAGTACTGTGGGGTGCTGAGAGGTAAGACATATTTTGTAGCCATCCGTTTTCGGTGGATGTCCCATTACCTGCCATCTCTACATGACAGCTTTCTGCTGTTTGGAGTCCTCCTCTAATTGCATCGTAGGCAAGCAATCACCAGTCAGTTCCACTGAGCTCAAATACCAGTTTCTCGTTGCTCGGATGGGTGTAATTTCTGATATTTATATGTTTTATCTTGTCTTCATTGCTTGATTTTGCTCGAGAGAAAGTGTCACTCAGTCATTCAAATGTCACTCATAATTACACTGAAATTATGAATATGTCACACACAGCAATCTGAAACCTTGGCAGCTATGTGCCTGCAGCGCACGCACCACCACCTAGCGTAGTGGTGGTGGTGTGGTCGAATGCGTCGCGCCTTGCGACCGAGGTCAGAGGGGAAAGTCTAATGAGCTCTCTCAGTTCAGGGTCCCGGATCCAGCCGACGAGCCCTCCCCTTCACAGGCCGGCGAACATGTGTGCAGGCAATCAAACGGAGGCGCGCAAGGGTCTGTATTGTGGTACGTACAGGCTTTGAAGTTTGAATTTATGTCTGTGATATTTGCCGCCGCGACGTACCGCGTTTGTGGGTGCTTGTGGGTCCGTACCAGCTATATACAATCAGAGGATTTAAAAAAATGTTTTTATGGCAATTCATTGGGACACAAGACTCTAAAGAGAAAACCAGAGGGCATGTTTTTAATTATCAAGCTGTTTGCTTTGCAATTAACGTTTCCAGCAGGAGGTTATGTGCATATGATGAAACGAAGGAGACTGGCTTGCCTTCGTTTTCTAGCATGCTGGTTTGTTTAAACCATACGGGCGTGTCGATTAGGTAACAGCTACTAGCACAATGTGGGGCAGCAACGTGTGCTTTGTTGCTTTACTGGACATGCGATCCAACATGTAACGTTCGAAGAACAAAGGTTTGTTTGTTTTTAAAATTTATTTTAGCCATAGAAATTGAAAATGTGCAAGGCTACCTTGGGCTCCACAGTTGAAAGAATTAAAAGGTTAGTTCTTCAGATCGCAAACTCTGGGGTTCGCTAATGGTCCAGATTTCGATGCGCAAGGCCTGCAAAACACTTCCATCCAATATTAATAATTAGATCTGGTGTTAGTCAAAACCTTTTGACTTCACTAAAATGAATGTATCACATACTTACTTAAAGGGGCTTTCAGGCAACTATCTTCAGCCTTTGGTCTGTTGTCTCATTTACATTTTCTTCTGCCCACTACAGCATACAGCAAGGGGCAATGGGTCATCCTACTTAAGCTACTGGTTAACTTCACTTTTAGTGACTGCATTTTGCTCTTTCACAATGAGCACATCCACACATAAGATAGTTCTCTTCAGTGCTAGTGTTTTTGTTCTTACTTTATAATCACTTCAGTGTTGCATTTGTTTTTAGAGCCTGATGTGATAGCAGGACGCTTTTAATGTAAGAAAGGCACAGTCCGGTCTCATCAGTTCCGTTATCCTGCCAATGGTGTTGAAAATAGCTGTTGGAGTGCGTTTTGTTTATCTGACTTCAGCT
Organism: Calotriton arnoldi; assembly: GCA_963921515.1. Lineage (NCBI taxonomy): Eukaryota > Metazoa > Chordata > Amphibia > Caudata > Salamandridae > Calotriton > Calotriton arnoldi. Next base: position 440,334 of record CAWUFW010013759.1, read on the forward strand.
ACTTCACAGCATAATAGGTTGATGTAGATTTCTGTATTACGTTATGCCTTCTTTCTTTCTTGCAGTCTTTCCTTTCTTTCCTTTTTCCTTCTTTCTGGCTTTCATTCTTTCTTGCTTTTGTTCTTGCTTTCTTTCTTTCTTACTTTCTGTCTTGCTATCTTCCTTTTTCTTTCTTGGCTTCTTTCTTTCCTTTCTTTTTACTTTCTCCTTTTTGGTTCCTTTTTTGAGCCTTCGTTATTTCTTTCCTTTTTGCTTTCTTTTTTCCTTTTTTCTTTTTTTCCTTCTTTCCTTTTTCTTGCCTTTGTTATTTCTTTGTTTCCATCTTTCTTTCTTTCCTATCTCCTTCCTTTGATCTTTTCTTCTTTCTTTCCTTCCTTCTTGCCTCATTTCTTTCCTTTCTTTCCTTCTGTCCTGCCCAACCCACCCAACAAATAAACTGGGAAAACCCAGCCGATGCTCTGGCTTGGCTCTGCGAGCCCTTTAATGAGCAGAGCTATCAAAATATTTCCAAGTGTGCAGAATCCCTTCAATGTTGTTCTTACATCTTCGAATAAAGGTTGATGAAGTTCCCAAAAACCAGGTGTAAAATGCTTTATTAAAAACAAGCACTGGCAAAACCATTAGGTCTGTAGCTGGCTACCAGCTTTTGACTTTGTCAGTGCTGGCCAACCCCTACCATAGATACCCTTGCTGCTGGAGTACAGGAGGCTGAGTGAGGTAAGAGCTAAACAGTTTTCAGAGGGGAGGAAAGGATCTTTAGTGAGTGGCAGAGTGGCAGACAGTTCACAGACAAGTCCTATAAAACAAGCATTTGCAATGCAATAGGTCTCGCATTTACGCGAGTTTGAGCTATTGACATTGCAAATAATAAAGCCTTTTATTTGTGTTTTAGTTTTTAAAACAGAAATAAAGGCATTGTCATTACAATGCCAAAGCTTAAACTCGCGTAAATGCGAGACCTATTGCATTGCAAATGCTTGTTTATATAATTTAGCAGAAACTGAAGCCATTTTGTGTTGAGTCTGAAGCAGAACTAGTTTGGGCTCTGGAGCAGAAAGAGAACGGTTGCCTAAGTGCGTATTCACAATAGGCAACAGATTTCATATAAATACCAATCAATAGCAGTATATTGATGTGCATTTGCGCTTGTGATGTGTACATATGTATGTGTATAAGTAAAGAGAAAGGGTATTTAGGTATATGCTATGACAGTGAAAATTAATGTGGCTAAATTAAATATGCTACTGGGGCGAATGTATACTAATACATGTATGCCCTCCCCCCACTCCCATTTTATACCACAGAACAAATGTCAGATTTTATGTTATTGCCATAGAGCAACCCATCTAATGTGGAAAAAACACTCTTCTTCCTCAGAGATTATTTGCTACTATGTCTTTAGAGTATACTATCTCTGCTGATGCTCACAAGGCCTATTCAGTGTGCCTGCATCTCACTGTATGGATTTAATCCACTATCTCCTCTTACATTTTTATTATATATAAATGTATTTGTTTATAACTACTAAACAAGCCATACATAAAGTATACAAAGGGTAACGTGTTATGTACTACCAATTTTGAGTTAGGTAATAGTCCTCATGACACACTTGAGGCTTTGCTTCTTGTAAATCACTTCCCCTCCCAACCAGAACATTGCTGACAAATAATAGATTACACTTTGCCCATAGATAGATCGATAGTTAGATAGATAGATAGATATATTGCGTTTACTCGTTGTTTTCTTTCCTGCAATTGAAAAGCTTTCTATTAACTAATAGATACAGAAGCTAAAATGAAGCCAGTTAATTGGGGGGACCATGATATTTGGTCATTTAATGTCAGCTGTAGATGATGGATCCCCGAACAGTGTCATGTATGTGCATTACCAGGTATTCGTTCACGCAGCTCTTTGATGGATGTCACATGCGGTTTTTCTGAGTCCCCAGATAGATCATGCAGTCTGTGTTTTCTCCTTTGTACTGCTGGTCACCGGTGTATTCAACTGTGTAGCCTTGGACCGTGTCATGTATGTGCATGTAACTTGCATGATCGAGGTAACTATTAGCGGCGATACTACGTGTCTCTCGGACCTCTTTCAAGTGCTCGCCGTCCTTTTTCCCAGCCACCCCCCCCCCCAGGGGCAGCAATCTGAGGGATAGCCCCGGCGCCACAAGCTCTAGCTACGCCTCTGGGAGCACTCCATTGAAGACAATGGAGTGCTCTGTGCTTCTACTGGCCGGTAAAGGCCCGCAAAGCAACATTCCAATGTTGTTTTCACAAAGGCCTCTCGGAGCCCGTGGGGATTTAAACCCCCTCGAACTCCGAGAGGCCTTTGTGTTTTTTGTTAGAACATTCTGCCCTCCAGTGGCAGAATGTTCTAATAGCCTTATAGCCCTTCGTAGCTGGGCTATACCGGCTATTAAAGTCCCGCTCCCTTGTTAAAGTCCCTCGCCTTCAGCTCGGGCCTTTAACGCTGGAGTGGGCCTTTAATAGCCGGTATAGCCCGCTACGGCGGGCTATAAGGCTATAATATTGTCCTCTTTTTTTGCAAGCTTCAAAGTGTTGTTCAGACACTTAGGCTATATATGTCATGTGGCTGGCAATGGACTTTGAATAAAGACACCGGAATGTGAGCTGAGATCCATATTGGCTAAAATAGAGTACAAATTAGATATCTGTTTAGGAAGAAATGTGAATTTAATCACGCATTTCTGAAAAATCAAGCAATACACACTTTGTTTAATGCTCGCATATATTAAAAATGTTCTACACATTTCTTCCAAATTGCTTTGCGAACCCTGTCCATGATTTACATTTGAGTCAACGCAGCCTTAGCGAGCAAGACTTCTTAAATCATGCATGTTGGCAGTGAAAGTTGGGAAGGAAAGTGAGCTCTGTTGGTGTACATTTAGGGAGAGCTATAATGACTCAATGGAGTAAAACTCCTGAGGGTCAGATTTACTAATGTGCTGCGTTGAATGGTAAGCGCAGGAATCTACTAAGATGTGGCCCATTCCTGCTCTCTCTGCTACCTTGCACTATGGTGCAAGGGTGCCTGCAGGCAAGATTGTTTTTGTGCATGGAAGGACACCAGACACCATCCTGCACGAGAACAATCCTCTAAGGCGTTTTCCTCTTTCTATGTGTGCTGCAGAATGCAGCACATATAGAAAGAGAAAAAAAACTAGGAGAAATAAACATATTTCTCCAAGTAACGTCTGCCCTAGGAAGGCGTAACATTTTGACGCATTCCCAGGTTTAATATTGTTAGTACATTTGGGAATGTACCAAAAACCATGGGTGGGTGTATGGGAATACCAGCGCTCCACCCATTGAACGTCTTCCCAGGGCAGAGTAACTCAAGGCAGCAACTTGCTCTGCCTGCAAAATGGCTCTGCGTGGCATTGTAAATCTCACTTAAGAACTTGCGTTGCCATTGAGTCACTTTACTTGATGCAAGGGAAATGCAAGCCACTAATAATCCTGGGCCCTGCTGTGGGAATCTTTATAAGACGTAATGTTTGAAGGTTTGAATTATCAGTCCTTCATTTTCCGAGATCTCTTGTCCAAGCGTGATGGTTATGCATGACTTAATGTGTTTAGCCCTCAGATTGGAAGCTTGAAGATTTCTTTAGCACTCAATAAACTGCATCCCACTCAGTTTGTACATCCAACTGTGCTTTAACGTCTATCAACTATTCTATGACATAATATCGAGGGTCAAAAATATTCAGATACAAAAGTATCACATAAAAATATCGAGGACAAAAATATCAACTTTACATACATACTATGTAAAGTACAAAATTATCGACTCCAAAAATAAAGTGGACAAAATCTTTAACATTACATAGATAAGTATATATATTTAGAAGTATTGAACATTGTAGCTTGAAAAAATATAAATTACAAAAATATATATCATAAAAAATGTAAAGACAAATTTAATAACTTGCAAAATGTAAACAATGTAGTGTTAAAAAATATATCTAAACAGAAAGTTAAAATAGTTAACAATTATTATAAAATAAATATAACTATTAAAAACAAATATAATAATCAAATACAAATACATCAATATTTTACATGCTATAAAAATATATATATGAACATATTATATAATATTTTTTATTATCCATTATAATCATTAAATCACTACAATTAAAAATATACTACACATCACTACAATTAAATGTGCTAAATAATAAAACACAAAAAATTATAATGTAAAATATAAATATACAATTAAAATAGATATACACTTTAAAGTAAAGTTGAAAAATGTATCTAAATCTACTACAAAAAATATAAAATAATAAACAAATTATCAATATATATTTATAAATGGTCGTTTTTTTCACATCATAATTTTATTGTTGACAGCCGAGTCAGCCCTGGTACAGCCTGAATTACCAGTAGCATGCAATAATTGACAGTGATGCTGATATCAACATTTTCAATATTGAGATAACACAATTTGAAAATTAGGAGTATCTGAACGAAAAACCTAAAACAAACAATAGTGCCATGTCCGAATTATAGAGTCCAAAGCATGTAGTTCCCAGCCACCCAATTTGAAGAGAAACATAATCATAGTCCAGGCTGCCCAACAATCTTGTCATCATGACAGCTCCCCAATAGCAGAAATAGGGGGGATAGGTTCCAGATAGAGCCCCCGATAATCTGCCCACCTCCTCCATATTTTGGGATGTTTCCGAGGGCACCCACTCGCCTTGAAAACGGGTATCTCCAGGCCCATAGTGAAATCTAGGCCCTTCTTCCAGACAACAACCAATGATGGGGACACATCCTTCCAAGCCCTGGTGATATAGCTCTTAGCTAGCATAAGACCAAGAAACAACAAATGGCGCTTGTACCTATTGCCCCCTATTCCCTCTGTAATATGCAGCATGGCCAGCTGTGGCGAGAGTGGAATATCCCATCCCAAAATGTCCGATAGGCATGTGATCACCCCTCGCCAAAACTTCGACAGCGCTGTGCACTGCCACACCGTGTGTATGTGAGTGCCCTCTGCAAACCCGCATCGTAGACAATGGAGGGAAGCGATCAGTCCCGTGTGCCAGAGCCTATGTCTAGTGAAGTAGGCCAGATGGAGGTATTTAAATTGAATAAGCCTGAGGCGTGCCGCAATAGCCGCACTGCGTGGGGACTCCAACGCCTCCACCCAATCGTCATCATCCATGGGGCCCAAATCCAGCTGCCACGCGTCTCGTGTTTTGTTCAGAGTAGTGGGGCCATTGGTCACAAGTGTGGGATATATCTTAGTTATCTTATGGTCACCCAATTCTACCATAAAGACTTTGACCTCAATGGGGTTAAAATCAGGTATATCTTCTTGATGGGCTATGTAGGGGGAGAAGGCATGACGGAACTGGAGGTACCTATGAAATTGCTAACGGGGCATGTCATATTCTGTCTGGAGTTCCTGGAAGGATTTTAAGTTCCGACCGTGCAAGACCGCCCCAACCGTGTTGATCCCAATGGCCTCCCAGCCCCGGAACCCAGGCAACAGTGACAACTGTGGAAATAGGCCGATATGCCATAGAGGAGTTTCCTTTGTCAATCTACCCCACCATCCCATACCACGCAACGGTAACAGAAACACTGTCCTGGTCACAGGCGGTAGCATTCTAAGTGTCGGGCCAGAGTATAGGATCATATGTAGTGGCGTGGTGTCCATCAGCCAACGTTCAACCCCATATGCTGGATCTCATCTGTCCCCGTACCACCAGTCATTAATAATAAGGAGATGTGAAGGCGGCATGGTATGCCTGGATATCAGGAGTTGCCAAACCTCCGCAATAAGTTGATTGGAAGCAAGTCCTTAAAGCCACTCGTGTTGTACCGCGCCCCCCCCCCCCGAGAAAGCGGGCAAGGATTGCGTTCATTTGTCGGAACCAGGTGGGCAGTATCGGGTATGGGTGGTTTTGGAGCTGATATAAAAGACGGGGTAGAGAGACCATTTTAACTATGGCAGATCTGCCAAACAGGGATAATGGTAAGTGCGACCACGAGCATACCTGTTCCCTGGTTTGCCGACAGAAACACCCCTAGATATTTAAACCCATCAGGGACCACCGTCACCTCCCGCGACCATCCGTCTAGTTGGTCACTCCCACGTAGGGGCCACAGGAAGGATTTACCCGTATTCATATATAAGCCGGAGTTCTCGCCAAAGATTTGCATTATCCTTAGTAGTCGCTGGCCAGTTCTATTGGGCTGCGTGACAAAGAAAAGCACATAATCCGCATAGAGCGCTATGCGGTCCAAAACCTCTTGTGACACCTCGAAGCCACGGACCTGAGCATCAATCCTTACTCAAGCCGCGAGCGGCTCCATGGCCAGTGCGAAGAGGTAGGGGGATAGGGGTTTCCAGCCTGATAGAAAAATTTGGGAGGTGAAGTCGGCCACACGGACTGAGGCGGTAATGTCAGTGTATAAAAGATGAATAAATGCAAGGAGGCAAGGGCCAATATTCAGGCAACTCAGCAATGCAAAAAGGTAGGTTCAGCGGAGCGAATCGAAAGCCTTGTCTATGTCTGCAAGGAGAATCGCTGGCTCACCATCCAGGCGGTCCACAGCAGCAATGGCGTTATGTACACGACGAATATTATGCCGTGTGGCTCGATTGGGCAAGAAGCCAGCCTGGTCAGGGTGGATCGTCAACTCTGTAATATGTGGGACTACACGGTTGGCAAATTACCTTAGCTAGGAGATTGGCCTCGACATTGAGAAGAGACATTGGGCGGTATGAGGAGTGGAGTTCAGGTGGTCGGCCAGGCCTAAAGAAAATGATTATTTCTGCGTGTCTCCAGTCCGGTGGGAGGCAACCCCCGTCTACAGCGGCATTGAGGGCCGCCAGATATGGAGCTATCAGTTGAGATTGGTATTTTTTGTGGAACTCGCATGGGAAGCCGTTTGGGCCGAGTGCTTTACCTGAGCGCATATCCATCAAGGCACTTTGTACCTCCTCGACTGTCAGTGGAGCGTCGAGGGTCTCACGCACCGAGTCAGATAGGGTCCGTGGAGGCAGGTCCACGAGGAACAAATGGACAACATTCGCTGGCAGAGTTTCCTGGGGGGCATATAGATCTGTGAAGTATTTGGCAAAGCTTGCCACAATTTGCGATGGGTCTGTGAGTACCCCCCCATCCGGACCACGTATACCTGGGACAGTCTGTTGACAGAGGTGATGGAGCAAGGCACTAGATTTATCGCCCCATTGATAAATCCGGCTGCGAGTAGCGAGCCAATACATTTTAGCTTCATCCAGCAATTCACTGGCCTGTGTTTGTTGTGTGCTAAGCAGCTGTCGGCGTGCCGTGCTCCCATCTTTCTCTCTGCTTCTGCGCTCTAAGTCGACCAACCGGGCCTCTGTCTGTAACAGTTTCTCACAGCATTGTTTACGTCATGCAGCGCAGAATGCAATAGCCACCCCCCTGAGTGTGGGTTTCATAGCCTCCCATAGAGTTGCGGGGAATTAGACCGTGCCCACGTTGTAGGAAAGATAATCTGTGAGGGCCGTGTGCATGTGTAGCCTAAATTGCTCATCCTGCAGCAGCCATGGCGAAAGCTGTCAGCGAAATGGGGAGCGCTTGGGGTCAAGACGCAGCTGCAGCGACACGGGCGAGTGATCGGATAGGCCTCTGGGCAGGATTTCAGCAGACAGTAATCTGTGGGTGTGGGTTACAGATATGTATATGTAATCTAGGAGGGAGAAGGGCTCATGCACTCCAGAGAAATATGTGTATTCATGTTCAGCAGGATATAGTCTCCTCCAGGTGTCGACCCATCCCATCCCCTGAGTCAATGACAGTAGTCTCGACTCTCTCATATCAATTGGTCGCCCCACGATGCGCCATCTATCTCCTATAGGGCATAGTACATCATTCCAATCTCCCCCGGCTATCATCAGGCCAGGTGGGATCCCCATCCAAAGCGTTGTCAAGCGCTCCACAAGGTTCCAGGCAAGGGGGGGTGGGGCGTATACACAGCAGAGGATGAGGGGTTCACCATACAGGACACCAAAAACTACGATGTATCTGTCCTGGGGATAAGATCATGTCTTATTGTGAACATATGGAATGCTGTGGTGGATAAGGATCGCTACGCTGTGGGAGCCCCTAGTGAACCCAGAGTGGAAGGTTTGGGCATATCCAAATCGTGCCAAGCACGGTATTATAGTACCCATTAGATGAGTTTCTTGTGGAAGCAGGACTTCCGCCTTGTAGCGTTTAGCCTGGCGGAGTATGTCCCACGCTTGATCTTATCGAGAAGACTGCGGACATTCCTTCTAATGACCCGAAGCTCTCGCCTTCGTAAGTACAGATGTAGCCCCAGTGTTTTTTCCGTCTAGATTGGTAAGTATCTATGCAGATCTCTGCGGGATATTGGTTCGGATGCTGCTGGCTCCGGCTGGTCATCTGTCAAGCACCTACGGGATTTGCTGCGGGCTTTGGATCTTTTCTTGGAGCGCGATCGGCGGCGTTGCTTATCCGTGGTCCTGGGGAATTCATGGCTGGGCCCTCCAGATGAGGAGTCAGAATCGATCCGGGGTGGAGAATGGGGCTTAAGCTTCACAACTTCAGCCGTCCAGTGAAACACCTCCTCCGGTGTCTCAAAAAAGTGTGTCCGTGATTGGTAGGACACCCTCAAGTGGGCTGGGAACAGCAGGGAGTATTGGATCTTCAGGCCTCGGAGGCGAGCCTTGGCCTCCACAAAGGACTGTTATCGATGTTGGACCAGCTTGGTATAGTCCGGGAAAATCATAATGTGATGAGAGGTGTAAGTGAGGGTTGCCTTTAGCCTGGCCTATTGTAGGATAGTGTCTCCATCCTTATAATTGAGGAGTCTAGCTATAATTGGCCTAGGACGGGCACCGGGTGGTGGCTTCTGCAGTAGCGCCCTGTGTGCACGTTCGATTATAAAGCATGGAGACAATGCGTTGGGCGGAAGCCAGTCTATGAGCCATTTGGTGAGGAAGTCCTCCGCACTACTATGCTCGCAGCCCTCTGGGAATCCCACAAAACGGAGGTTGTTCCTGCAAGCACGTCCCTCTGCATCTTCTACACGCGTCGCTAGGCCCTTCGTGAGTGTCTCCAGGGTGGATACTTTTTTCTGAAGGGTATTCACTGTGTCTTCCACCGTTGAGATCCGAGCCTCCGACTCGAGTAATGCGTTGCACCGCGTTTCTAAGATCTTGCCGGAGTAGCATAACATCCGAGCCCACGGCGCCGATCTTGGCCTCAAGCATTTCTCGGGAATGTGTGATCGCTGCAAGCAGTGCAGCATTGTCAGGCATGGTTGCTGCCTGATCCCCCTGAGCCGGTGTTAGAGCCGCAGCGTCAGTATATTTATCCATCTTACTTTGCTTTGAGTTCGCGCTGGGCAGCTTGTCTTTGGCCATTCTATATGGGTGTATAGGGGAATGGTGTCCAGGCGTGTATCCAAGCACAATCCAGTAACTCACGACCGCTGCGGGCCGATACCTCCGGCCCGATCAGTCCAATAGGGCGGCAGGAGACAGCAGCTGGGGGAGGGTACTGCACCCACAAGCCGCACCGAAGCCTAGTCCGACCGCCGGGCACCCCCCACCCCCCTAGCGGGTACCGTCACACATCCCCATGCCTTCACTGCCCCAGCAAGCGGATCAAGAAGAAGTACAGCCGTGGGTTATTACAGGATAGCTTTAGGGAGGTTTAGCTCTTCAGAGGCCCAGGTTTCAGCCTCCACAAGGGATCCCCCAAGCCGGGCAGGGCACCGAGCCGCAGCAATGCAGCCCCCCAACACTGATGTGATGCTGCGAAGAGGGAGCCAGGAGCGGGGGAGGGAGGGAAACAGTGCACCTCTACCCACATCCCTCGATCAATTAGCTGCTAGGCCACACCGATCCGTGCGAGTCAGGCCCAGGTTCCCTCACACCACTGCAGGCCAGCACCAGAGTCACAGGCATGGCTCCCTCCAGAACCCCCAGACCATGCAGGACACAGGACGGGGGCGCCACGGCCCGACACGGCTGCTGAGGCCTCAAGGGTCAACAGTAATCAGGGCCGTCCCATCCGCGGACCCACTCACCGTGAAGCAGTGGCCGAGCGGAATCACCTTCGTCACCCACCGCAATGCGGGCTTCAGGGCGGCCCAACTCCACTTGTGCCACGGCCTGAGACGACCGCCAAAACCTCGGTGGAAGATGCCAAGGTAGGCCGCAGCCCTGTGGCACCAACACTGCAGCGGACAGCTTCTCCCCCAGGGCGTAGAGTTCAGCCCCAACCACCACACCGGGGCTGCCCCGGCCGCAATCATGCGGCAGCCCACGACTCGGCCCCCCAGAGCAGCGGCCAGGAGAGAGCGGGTCCGCCGCCCACCGCGTTCCCATGGCAGCTGAACCACGCCCACACCGCGGCCCGACACGGCCACCGAGTTCCTGGTAGAGGTATTAATGGGGGCCGCGGGCCCCGCGTCTCCAGACGCCGCAACAGATAGCTTCACCTCTTGGGCACAGGGTGCCACCTCGACCACCCGCTGGGCGAGTGCCAGGTCCAGCCGGCAACGCGTCTCCCTCTTCAGCGTGTCGTCCTCGCCACGCTGGAGCCCTGCAGGTCGCAGCTGCACTGCAGCCACCGGCAGTATGTCGCTCACCTGTGGGAACCTGAAAATGGCTGCAGTGGGACAGCACAAGGAGCCGCAGAGTCTTATTTAATAAAAGACGGGCCATTGGGCAGGATTAATGGAGGATTCTGTAAGGGCTACGGGAGCCTTGCTACGGCGCGTCCGCCATGTTGGACCGCCAGGCCACACCGCCCATAAATGGTCTTTTTATTGATGTTTTAAATACCTTTCTATTGATTTTAAAGATTTTTAACTGAACTGTATTTATGTGAGCTTTAATTTGCAGAATAAAGATTCTAATTATGATGATGAAAATAAAACTATTCACAAATATGACTATAAATAAAATCCAACAGACTTTAATATAATTAGATGCAGCCTAGATAAAAGGGGACAGTAGTTACAATTTTAACTCCAATCTAACAGTCAATAAAAATACATGTAAATAAAAACCATAACAGTATAACCCCAATCAAACACGAATTTAAATAAAAATATTTACATCAATAAGAATCATATGTACTATTCCCAATCCAACCTGAGAAAGAGTAGCAAAAGTGCTCTGTTTAGGAGGGGCCAGATTTACTATTTCTACTCCAAACCAAGCAACAGTAGGGAAAGGGCTGGACTTAGGTGGGGTTCGGATTTACGATTCCCATCCCAACTGAAGCAACAGTAAGGAAAATGTCGAACTTTATAGGGATTACAATTAATATTCTCAATTCAAACTGACCAGCAGCACAAAAAGTTTGACTTTAAAAAATCACTTTTACTATTCACAATCCTAAAATATCATAAACATTATAAATATAAAAAAGGTATTAAACTTTAAAATCATATCAGTCAGAATATATTAATTAATGAAAATAAATATAAATTAATTATAAAAAGTAAAATTTAAATTCTCAACACAAAAATGTATAAATGTAAAAACCTAAATATCAATGCAAAAATACTTTAAATAAATAAAACATTATAAATATATGTACAAAACATAAAAATAGGCATGGAACTTAAAATTACAACTTAAATATATGTAAAAACTAAATTTTTCAACCAAACAAACATGACGGCTGTCAACTTTTAGTTTTTTTTTTCAAAAGCAAACTCTTAAAGCGCTGTTTTTGGAAAACATAAAACTAATGGCCCCCACACCATGGGATTTGTTGCCCATTGTGTGGGGGTAATAATTTCCTTTTTCCTGTCCCGCACCGCCCGATTTTACCTGGTGATGATGAACAGCAAAAAATAAAAAAACATATAACACCATCCACTCTAAATCCGGAGGAGTATGTCAGCGGCGGAGCTGGAGTAGGCTCATTCGCTGACATACGCGAGGTCCACTCACCTCTAAATGAGGCAGGCCGGCCTTCAGTGTTGTGGAGAGTGCGAAGCCCAGTCTGACTCCTCAGTCCAAGAACTTCACTTTCAAACCACTTAGGAAAACAGTCATAAGGAAGCACGCAGTTCAGAGGATGGAGAATTCTGATCTCCTCTCCAGAGATACAGCACAATATAAGACAAAAATGCATCTCTCAGACTGGGCCATTTCACAATTTAACATGCCATGTCTATTTACTCTGAGCATGTCCAGATAACTATTCATCAGAGGTAAAACATGAACCCTACAACAGTTGTGCAAAATTAGATTGTATTTCACTTTTACCTTTTCCAGTATGGAAATCTCATATTTAAAGCAGTGATCTTCAGCATAATAACTTGTTCGAGGTTTTTCCCACTGCACCACCAGATTCTGTTCATTAAGATCCACTGTAATGTTGGATGGAGGGTTTAGTATCTCTGAAAAAGATGTGAGGTGTGTTTGGTTAGAAACCATTTCATCCTATTTTTAACTCTAAAGGGCACACGCATCGATTCTCAAACCTGCATATTTGTACATTCGTTCTCTCTTGTAGTGAGTATTCACATAAAGTTGTTCCAATAAATTGGCAACTATCATTTACAACAATCAGTAATATTGAATCTATTTCTGCGAGAGCAGATGAGCAATTCTTGTTTAACAATTCACATCGGAAACACCCATTCAAAATAAGACAATTATATCAAGGTGTAAACGTGTAACTAACTGTAATGTGCAAAACGAACCAGTGAAATGTTAATAGAGTGTTGTGTAGTTCCTATAGTACCCCTGCAGGACCTGCGCGTTTGGATAACATAAACCGTGGGCCCTGGTGTTAGACTGACTCTGTGCACCCCCACCGCATATGTTAGCCGGATTTGCATTGGCTAGCTCACAGTGCCACTAGAATCTCCTCTTATTGGGGAGAGATTAGTTCTTGGCAACCTTGGATCATGACAACCCTAATTCCTCAGAATCGTGGAAACAATGTACTACCTTTCGCTCAGTCACTCGTGCTTACTTATTCGGTTTGTCTCAGAGAGTTACACAGAATAAACAGTCTGGGCGTTTCAATAAGTATTTATTGAACAGTTGTTATTCTAGTGTAAAATATATGTGCTGTAGCAATCAGCAGACAATAGCAGAGATATATTATCAGCAGTACGATCAAAGTGAAAGGATAGAACAGTTCTACCATATTGCAATAATCATGAATACATACATGAATATAAAAGGCACTATGAAAGTGTGGGTACTCCTACGATGCCTAACTAGATGTACCTGAGTGTACCTAGCATATGTGTAGGTCTAAAAGCCTAAGAGCCAAGAATCCCTCTAGGATTTAGTCGAACCCCCATACCTGAATAGAGAGAGTGTGGGACTTCGTCCTGGTCTCGAGTTGGACACCCCGCAAGGGCTGTGTTAGACCGCTGTCAGCTGGAGCGACTGCATCTCAGCGTCTCTGGTCAGTGTGTCAGCATGGAAGTCTCGGTTCCCTCTATCTTACCGTGGCAAGATGTGGTGTATTTATACCCTAAAGTGTCTCGTCCCTCAGTATGGTTTGTATTGGTCTTTGTTAGACATGAGGAAGACGTCAGGGGTGAACTTTGTACATACATATTATGCTGGAGATGTAGCTGGTGAATGCTCATGCATAATTTATGAGTACATTGTAGGCCTGTGTTCTGGAAAGACCTTGCAGTGTTCTAACCACAGACTAGATAACGTTCAACCCTCAGAGCTCGTTGTGTACTGTAGGGAACTAATGTAGGTGAAAGATCATGCCTATATTAGGAGCCATGACTATAATAGGGCATGTACGAGTATGACCATAATAGGGCATATACGAGTATGACCACAATAGGGCATATACGAGTATGACCATAATAGGGCATATACGAGTATGACCATAATAGGGCATATACGAGTATTTCTACATTATGGCATATATGAACGGGTCTAC